>OZ024742.1:176864268-176866768 GCA_964016885.1 Eledone cirrhosa
GTTTTCTTAACTTCATAAGGCATATTGTTGGTTGAGGGAATATTAATCAAAAACACCACATGCAAGTCTGCACAGTAGACACTACAGTTTTTAAGCCAAGAAAGAAACTTAACATTGTAACTTTAACACAGCTACTGAGCGACCCCGAGCAACGCCGGGCTTTACTGCTATTTCATTATAAAATAATAATTGTTTCTACTTTTTGGCACAAGGCCAGCAATTACCCCGTGCATTATTGGTATTTATGTTATCGACCCCGTAAGGATGAAATGCAAAGTTAACTTCGGCGGGATTTGAAATCAGAATAGCAAGGGCCGTAACTCTTTGCGTCAAAGTATGGCGTCCGACCCTCTACCGACACTGCCAATCCACCACCTATAATAATTATTTCTGCTTTTGGCACAAGGCCAGCAATTATCCCAGTGCATTACTGGTACTTTATTTTATCGACCCCGTAAGGATGAAAGGCAAAGTTAACCTTGGCGGGATTTGAACTCAGACCATAAAGGGCCGTAACTCTTTGCTGCAAAGCATGGCGTCAGTCCCTCTACCAATTCTACCAATCCATCATGAAATAATAATAATAATTATAATATATATACAATGTCAATTAGATCCCTAGGGACTTTTGTACAAGTTGAAAACATGATATATATATATACATGTGTATATATGAAATCTATATATACACATGTATATGCACACATTTACACGCCCCCCCCCCATATATATATATATATATATTGAGTGAGTGTGAAAGACCAAAGTTCATTATTGAATGTCTCTGGATTTCACAAAGTATATAATATTTTTATTGGAGAAGGTAAGGTATTTTTTTAGCAAAAATTTGATTACACGTTTTTGTTTCCACTTTTGTATTTTTTTTAAATATTATTTATTCATAATAAAAAATAAATGATAGCATTCTATAAGATGGAGAGCCTTCTTCATCTCCAGGCATAAAATATTTTTTGACTCAGTCCGCCACTGTACATATATATATATATATCACAAAAAAGAGAATCAGTGTTGCGACGAAAGGAATTTATTGGACATATTACAATTGTTTCTCGGGCGTCCAGCTCGAGGTACAATCGATATTGTGATCAAACCTGACTTTGAAATCGCGCGGTCTTCGAATACGTCTCGATTCTACGAAACAGAGGACGTATCCGAGGATCGCGCGATTTCAGGGTCAGGTTTGATCACCATATCGATTGTGCCTCCAGCTGGTCGCCCGAGAAACAATTGTAATATGTCCAATAAATTCCTTTCGTCGCAACAATGATTCTCTTTTTTATGTGATATCATACTCTGCTCTACGAGGGCATTGGGTGCTCATACGGCCTAACACATACGGGCGATTTAAGCATCCAACACCAATTATATATATATATATAATAGAATATAAAAGAAAAACGAACACACATATACAGATATATGTGTTTAATTCGTAAAGGACCTGATTCGCTAAAGTGAAAAGAATACTAACTATAGACAATTGGGTTCGCTTGTCTCAATTTAAGAAAATATTAAGAAAATAAATACAAACCGGAATTGTGGTAACTACCAATCACCCAGACAACTTATTGTTTCGCAAATTAATTGTGAATAGAAATACTAATCCAAGCTCATAAGAGACTATTTTGAGTTCCTAACTCAATATATACCTTTAATATATATATATATATATATATATATATTGTTAGGGAAGCAGGAAAATGCTTATTGTGATCCAGTTCGTGGTTAAGAAAGCCTGTTTCGTGGACGGTTTCAACGTACGGTTAGAGGTAACTCCACAAGTTTGTAATAATTCCGTTCAATCTTGGAGTATAAAGTATAAAAGAGAAAACACAGGTAGCATTAATAAAAGGATGTTATCCAGGTATTTACGACCGTTTCATTGGTAAGTTAAACCTTATATTGATATACTGCAAATAGAAGCCACTCAATGATAATTGTTGTTCACATCCAAATTTTCAAAATTGTGAGTAAGTTACTCTTAAAAAAGTTCTTAATATATAGAGAAAAATATTTTTTTGGAATTGTATTTACTAGTATAGAGAGAGAGAGAGGAAGAGGAATTAAAAAGTGGGGGGACAAACGGAATAGTATAGAGAGAGAGGAAGGGGGAGAAGAGTTAGGAAGTAGAGTGACAGACTGAGATGGACAGAGGGTAGAGGTGGAAGGATTCCTTGATCAGTTTTGATACGTAGACTTCGTCGTCTATTTAGATTGTAGTGAGTTAAAGAGAATTAAATTGTTTATAGTGGGAGGGATAGAGCGAGAGAGGGAGGGGAGATATAGAGAGAGATATATATATATAAATAAAGAGGGAGGGGGGAGAAGAAGAGAAAAGATAGCCAAAACGGGGAGAGAAGAAAGGAAGGAAACGAAAAGAAATAGAAAAGGAATGAAGGAGAAGGTAGGGATATAAGTATTGGTTTTTGTGGGTAATTAAAGGGGTTAGATACAATAAGAGGGTAGACAGTCTAAGTAT
>OZ024742.1:176876768-176939268 GCA_964016885.1 Eledone cirrhosa
TCATAAAAATCGGTATAGCTTTTATTATGTAAAATCATCCCATTTTGCTTCATTTCTCTTAGTTGAGGGGCACCTATTTTCATGGTACTCCAAGTTTGCGTGTTTACAGTTTGGGAGGTATGTAAATACTATTAATGATATTGCTGTCTCTATTGACGGCACGAGTCCTCTAGTATCATATAATTACAAATTACATTTTGTCTATTAGATGTTACCAACGGAAGCTAATCATATCTGATTTGCGACAAACGATGATAGCGGTAATTTGAAACAAATAAATGAAATCATACATATCAACATGTGACAGCGTAGCTCTTATTTGCTTACTTGAGTTAATTTTATTAAAACTATCCAGATATCTTCTTGTGTAAATTTAACTTTAATTAGATTATACTACCATGTACATTAAATTAAGATTCTTTCAATATTAATGAATTGACATATGTAATTATACTTTTTATTTTACAAGTTTCCCAAGTTTCAGAAAATTTGTGGATAGAATTAATATTGATAATGATATTAGACTATAAAATATAAATGGTTTTCGGATTACGACTGTATGTGTTTATATATGTAGATATGTATGTACTTATATATGTATTTGTTTATGCATATATATATGTACTTATGTATTTATTTGTATACATATATATATATATATATATATAAATGTGTGTGTATGTGTGTGTGTTTCTGTGTTTGTACACGTGTATGCTTTCGTACGTGTATTCATATATATGATGAACACAGTATTGTATATATTCGAATATAAGTCGACTCTTATTTAATGTCTCAGAAACAGGCAACAATCTGAGACAGGTTATCAACACATTATGTTTAGATTGGAACAATTTTGAAATTCTCAGGAGTGAAGAAGATATTTATGAAGTTTTAATATTTAACATGTTTTAAGTGTCGTTTAGAGAATAGTTTGGGTTTCATAACTGCATTACATAATGATTGTTTACACCATTTCCGGCCGTTTTCAAGACCATATTCATTGAAAACATCAAAAACAATAGGAAGTACGAATTTTATGTCGAAAATAAAATTGGTGTAATATTCACCTCGAAAGTGAAAACACATTAGCAACTTTTGCGTAGGAATTTAACTTATGATCTTAATGCACGACATTATGACTTATGATCATAGTATACAACATTAAGTCTTATGATCATAATTGTTTATACGTTAGGCACAAGGCCAGCAATTACCCAGTGTATTACTGTTATGATCATAATGTACGACATTATGATAATAAGTCCAACACCGATTCCTGGACCGGATGTGTGTTCTTGAGAAAAATACATTATTTCACGTTGCACATGTTTATCTAGCTAAACATGCGTACCAACAATAGCTGAGTGTATATCCCTGCGATGGACTGTCGTCATGTACAGGAGGCAGTCATGAACTCCCAGTCGCTTAACGCCAAGAAAACCGGTATAAGACTTGACTGATGAGCCATGAAGTTTCAGATGGAATTTAACTATTTGAACTTTAAAATGAATTTTCTTAGGCGGCCTGCAGTGTAATTTTATGATCCTAAATACAGTATTCTTCCGCTCTGGAAACATAACTCTCATTCTCAAGCAACTACATATAGCATTCCTCCGCTTTCGAGAGTAAACTCTCTCATCCTAAAGCAACTACTCATAGCATTCCTCCACTCTGGATAGTTAACTCTCCCATACTCAAGCAACTACACATATTGTTCCTCCGCTTTCGATAGTTAACTCTCTTATTCTCAAGCAGCAACACACGGTGTTCTGCTCTGCGGTGTTAACTCTCCCATTTGCAGTGTACAACCCACCTTTGCTCTCGAGACTACATACTATATTCTACATTTGTTACTTGTACATACGTGAAATAGACAAACCGCGCCAAATACTTGCCCCATAAGTAATACAGCAATTACATCTTGCGAGTTCTCTGGTTTAAAGTCACTTTTCTCATGCCACTATGCATACTTGCCTTACTTATACTACAGCTTTGTAGATCAATTTTGTCAACTGGGGTGACCAACCAGCATTTCGGCTGGATTGCTTGCCACAATACGAGACTGAGTTGACATAGAAATACGACGTAAACATCCATAATGTATCACTCAGGCGATGTTGAGACTAGATATTATCATGCTATAAGAGTTGACAACAAACTGGAACTAGTGATGTTATCTGTTACCTGGAAGGATAATATGGAGGAAGCGCTGGAGGGGAAATGATGAAATTAGCAGGAATTGGTGGAAGGCTGCTGTATGACGTATGGACAGATGGGGTTGGCAGCCAAAGTTTTACATCTCGTTTCTTTAGTAAACCCGACGGTTCTAAGACTGGGTATCTATATGGATATGACTAAAAGGTACCGAACAGTAGTGTCATATTATTTATGCTCCTTCAACACCGGCTGAGGCTTAACTAACCTTACTTTTGTCACCGGGATGAAAGTGTATGTTGAAAGAAATGAAACATCCAGTGACTCCTGGATACAACACTGTTGATGTGTCCAAGGTATTACATTTCATCTGTAATTGTGTAACCTGAATGTGTGCGTATTGTGTTACATCATTAACACCAATCGACTCCAATATGCAATACAGATGATGTGATTGTTTAAATATCTACATCTCTATGTATGTTATTTGGGTGAAAGTGACTATGATGTAAGATTCGAAGCAACTAATGATTCCAGGATACAAAAATGATGACATTTTCCAGTATTTACATCTGATGTTAGGTCATTTGGATGAGAATGATTGTTGTAAAGCCCTAAACATCCAGTCACACCAGGCTATAAAACTGACGGTAAGTACAAAGTTGTACACCCGCAGATATCTGAATATCTACTCTTCAATATTTTCCAATGACATTCCCGTGGGCTATTTGATCGATATGTTGCGCCATCTATGATTTCTTTATAAACAAATGATGTTTTTGTGCACCAAAGTCTAGCGCGAATTGGTCCACCCAACTTACTATTAGAGGAGACTTCCAATAATTGCTAAACAGTGCAATAGAGAACCAAACCCCGGAATCACAAAGCAAATCCTTGAACACACAGACATGTCTTCGCTAGATCTGTTAAAAGAATTGGAGCCTTTTAGAAACCAGATTGACAATGTAATTTATGTATTTAAGTATATGTCCTACATTTAGACGAAAGATATATCAATTGAATAACGTTACTTTATACAGATATAGGACATATTTATTGTCATATCCACTGAGTAACAAACATATTCACCCACTTTTAGAGGTGCTTTCAACGTTTGTAATTGACATTTTAAAAACACATAAATCTTAAGTATAAAGCTGTGTGGTATTGTGTGGTGGCGATTATGGAGGAGACTTGAATTTCCTGTTTCTACGAACACAATTACTAACACAAACACACATACACACAAACACACACAAGACACACACACACACACACACAGACACACACACTAGCACACACACATACATACACACATATATATATATATTTATATGTACGTTGGCTAGATTTGCCATTTGCTAATGAAGAAATCATACTCTACATGAAGCAAAGCGTATATGTTTCATTAGCTGTTGATACAAATGGAAAATCCTGGTTCGCTTTTACGATTATCTCAAGGACACAAACGCACACACACCCTCGTGCTGCAGGTCGCCATGCTATAGACTTCCTAGCAGCCAGGTCGAACAGTGCCTTGAAACAACTATGCCTGTAAGAAATTCGACACCACGTGTACCATCTAAGTCTACCTCGAATGTTGGGGAAAAGACTATCGATAATAATAATAATCGAAAAAATAATAATAATAATCGAAGAAATTTGACAGCACATGTACCATCCGAGTCTACCTCGACGATTGTGGAAAATAATATCGATAATGATAATAATCAAAAGTATAAACAATTGAAAATTTCCCTCAACAAAATCTTCCATAGAGAAATTAATTCATGTATAAATATTTATTTTGCTGAACGTTTTAAAACAACAATATTTAATAAAAAAAAAACAAGTAATGAAATATTACGTGTTATTGCGAAATAGAGGATGGATATTTATGACGGATAAAAACCCCAACATTTTGACAAATCAACGCCTGTTTATATGCCTTAGCAACGACAGTGAAGCATTATCTTGGTGGTAGCAGAGATATTAACGAGAACAAAACACCACCAAAAATACCATCATATATAACTAAAATAGAAAAAAAGATTTCTGACCTACGAAAAACCATAGGATATGTGACAATGCTCCTTACATGCAAACAAATACGAAAAAATACTTCACTCCTCACTAACAAAGGAGTGAAAAATAAAATAGAGACGATGTTTGGTAACAGTAGAACCAGAACTCTTCAATATAAGCTGATCAACCTCAAACAAGAATTGATAGCTGCTAGCGAAAAACGCTGATACCTGGAGAAGGTAGATGAAGGAAAAGTGCTTAATAAAAGATTCAGACGAAACCAAACATTACATCAGTCTATAGAGATATGAAGGGCAAAATAATAAGTGTCACTGAGGCCCCATCCCAGAAAGACACAGATTCCGTTTGGAGAAATATATGGGGTGAAAAGAAGAATTTCAACAGTGATGCAGTGTGGCTAAAAGAAATCCTAAAGAACTATTGCTTCTTCACTACAACAAAAGCATACGAAATAAGTGAGGGTACCCTTGGGACTGTGATAGGAAAGCTCCAAGATAAGAAAACACCAGGAAGAGACATGATTGTCGGCTACTGGTACAAAAAGCTGATATTCTATCGGAGGTATCTTACCGACCTCTACCAAAAAGTTCTTAAGGAACATACACTTATAACAGAATGGTTGCCATTAGCACAAACACTACTGGTCCCGAAGAACAAAGAAACTCACATGGCAAAACCTACCGACCCAATGCATGCCAGAACCTGATTTATAAGATGTATACAGCATGCCTGAAACTATTCTTCCAAAATCACTCTGAAAATAATAACAGCATCACAGATGAACAAGCAGCTGGAAAGAAAGGGGTTTGGGGATGTGCTGAACAACTCCTAATCAACAAAACTGCGATGTCGGAGGTGCGACAACTTAGGACAAATATGGCTACAGGTTAGCTGGACTACAGGAAAGCTTTCGATTCTGTTCCCCACTCTTGGCTGATAGAGGCCCTCCGACTTGCTAAAGTCCCAGACATTATTATCAGACCCATAGAGAGGCTGTCTTCTTCTTGGGCTACTATCCTAAGGTTAAAGCCAGAGAGGGAGGACTCTATTTTCACTGATAAAATAAAATATTGGAGATAAAATATTTCAGGGATACAGTCTCTCTGTGATATTATTCATCTTGTCATTAAACCCCTTGTCCTTTCTGCTCAAGAAATGTGAAGGATACTTCATTGGCTCGCAGGAGGACAGAAATACGAACTTAACCCATAATTTCTTTGTGGAGGATCTGAAACTCTATGCCAAGAACATGGATGGGATGAAGAAAAATCTTGACCTGGTTACCACATTCTCAAAGGATATAGGAATGGAATTTGACCATATATGACTATAAAGCGGGAAATACAACAACCCAATCTAGCAACATTTGTAACAATGGTCTAACTGTTTCACCAATATCTGATGAGGACTGCCACAGATACCTGGGATAGATGAGAACATATCCTATAATGGTAGCTGTGTTAAAGAACGCGTAACCAGGGAGTACTACACCCGATTAAGAAAGATATGGTCATCAGAACTCTCTGCGCAAAACAAAACAGTGGCTTACAATGTGTTTGCTGTGCCTGTGCTAACACCAACTTTTGGAATACCCAATTGGACGATAGACGAAATCCGAGCGATAGATGTTAGAAGTCAAAAAATACTAAACAACACCGGAAACTCCCACATCAACAGTGACATATACCGCCTTTACTTGAAATGTAAGCAGAGAGTCAGAGGCTTAACATCAGTTCAGACAGCATTTAAATATGGCATCAAATCCCTCCCACAAGATCTACCAACCTCAAAGCGTAGGAGCCCGTCTCTCGAGCAAGTCTATCTGCTTGAAACAGATAAGATCATGAGATTTGGGAAGGAACTCCTCGAGAGATATTCCCTGTGTGATAATCAAAGACTCACACCCAGGGAAGTCGTTCAGCAGTATCGCAGTGAATCCATGGATGAAAAACTGCATGCTTATCAGCAAAAAATCATGCATGGATATGTTGCCAGGAAGCTCCAGAGTGAGAGTAATATAAATAAAGAAAGTAGTCTATCTTGGACCAACAACCGCTATATTGGCTCCCACTTTGAAGGATATGCATTTGCAATCCAAGACCCGGAAATCAACACGAAATACCTGATTCACAAAAGAGATAGGGATGCAGGCAAAACACCTAGATGTGATAACAAGTACAGACACTACAGAATTAACATCGAAGATGTCACCCATGTCATAGGCAGCTGTCCAAAGATGTCATCGCGGTACTATCAAACTATGAGGTATGATGTAGTGGCCAAAACACTGTACAATTCAATCCGTAGAAAAGATAGCCCCAATAATAAACACATTAAAAGCTACAGCAATATGGAAGACATACATATACATAATATGAAAGAATACTGGTGGAATGTTCCAGTAAAAACCCCAATAAAATGCAGGCATAACAGACCAAATAATATGATATGGGACAGTGAAAAGAAGGCACGCACAGTAGTTGAAGTTAGCTCTCCAGCAGATGCCAATATAATATCAAAGATTAGCGAAAAGGAGAATATTTATGCAGAACTGATGAGAAATGTGCAGATACTCCACCCTGATTATACCTTCAGATTTATGCAAGTGATTATTGGGGCACAGGGATATGTTAGTAACTGCCTCAATGTAAATTTTGAGAAGCTGGGCTTCACAGGAACAGAAATAACACAACTAGTTAGAAATTACAAGTACAATCCATTAATGGAACACTAAAATATATAAAACATTCCAAAAATGTTGCATCAAATAACTGCATATACACATGTACAGATATAACTCAAAACATCCATTTCCACACATACAATAACATCCATATCTGCACATGCACGCATGCAGACATGCAGACATATCTACATAGTTGATGTGTAAATTCCAATGAGAGAGTCTTGTGTCTATGTTAGAAACAGACTCTCTCTATTGGGAAAAAATTTGTGAAATTATAAAACCAGAAGAACATACATACCTTCATACATCTCTCATTCCTTATATACATGAAAATCATTAAACTTGTGAAACCGATAAATTATGAATGTTTGTAGATAGTCATTCTTAAAGACTCCAATTACATTTTCAACGTCTTTATCCTATATATTTACCCGTGTCTCTCTGTATATATGTATATATATATATATATATATAACATTTCAGGTTATCAATAATGTAGTGATAATATATCGTTACGTTAGAGATGAACAGCGTACGTGCAGGTTTACTCAACGAGTATAAATTATATTCCGGAGAAATGTAGAAAGGATGAATATAAAATGAAAGTGCTTTTGTTAAAAAAGGAATTTATTAGGTATTGACATTGATTACGCAAGCAGCGATACATAGGTATTCGGTCTGTTACAGAAACATATGTCAATACCTAATAAATTCCTTTTTTAACAAAAGCACTTTCATTTTATATTAGTCCTTTATATATATATATATATATATATATATATATATATATATATATATATATATATATATATATATATATATATATATATATATATATATATATATAGATAGATAGATAGATAGATAGATAGATAGGTAAATATACACGGGTGTGTATGATTGTGTATAGAAGATTATATTAATAAGAGGAATTCCAACTTTGTCTGATTTACTCGTTTTATTTACAATCCTTTAGGGCGGTGGATTGGCAGTGGATTGGCAGTATCGGTAGAGGGTCGGACGCCATGCTTTCCAGCGTGGTTACGTCCCTTTACCATCTGAGTTCAAATCCCGCCGAGGTTGACTTTGCCTTTCATCCTTACGGGGTCGATAAAATAAAGTACCAGTAATACACTGGGATAATTGCTGGCCTTGTGCCTAAAGTAGAAACATTTATTTACAATCCTTTAAAATATATAATATATAATGGTATTATAATGAAATAGTATGATAGAATATTAAATTCTAAGTGTTAATTGAACAAGTACTTTCATGCTTTCGCAATCTTCAGGTTCATAATATGTGGTGACAGTCGAGTTTGCAATTTTCAACTGTAATGAGATGGGTAAATTTCCTACCTTTTATACATTTTATACAGAGAAAAGTGGCTCCAGATGCTAAGCCCTGTAAACTGTATTTCGACCAATCAGTGTGTAGTTTCACTGAATTACTAAAGCTGATTGGTTTAAGCGTCACAGCTGGTTGAGCATGCTAACGACCAATATCATTTTTATTATTATTATTATTGTTGTTGTTGTTGTTGTTGTTGTTGCTGTTAGTGGTCGTGGTCATAATGGTAGTAGAAGTAGTACCCCTAAGCGTTATTATTGTTCATTTAGCTTGGGTTTGAATTTATCAATAAAATTCTTTTCTCTGATTTTTCTCTTGATTTCACTTGGGCTGTGTAATTTGTAGAATGGGAATATTGTAAATATTCCCTGAACACATGTTGCCAGGTGGCCGCTTAGGGGTATCTGACGGACATTTGGGTCTCTGATTTGTTGACGGTGTACCCGTGCACGTTCCGATAGTGCATTTCCAGTTTGACCGACATATAGTTCTTCACAATTCGGGCATTTAATGCAGTAAATTAGATTTTCTGCTTTTGCAGTTCATATTTGCATTTGGGAATATCTTTCCAGTTTTTGTTTTCATATATTGACCGGCGTGTATGGATTGACATGTGCCGCATCGACTATCATTGCATTTAGATACAGTGAATGATTGGTCTTTGTTGTTAAGCTCAAACTTTGCTTTTGTTAGTAATTGCTTCAAATTTTTTGGCTGTCTTTTACTAAGAGTCAAAGATCGATCTGTGATTAAGCCTTTTAATTCGTTACTTTGAGCAATGATCGGTAGGTTTGCTTTGGCAGTGTTGAAGATATTCTGGTGACATGGGCTGTGTGTCATTATAAATGGTATGACCAGTTCTTGGTTTCTTCTTCCTTGGGTTGTTCTAAGTTGTTGTATAGGTATTTTTATAGCCCGCTGTATGCCATTTTCTATAAGTAGAGATGGGTATTTTTGTTTGAGCAAAAATTCTCTTAGTTCTGTTAGGCGTTTGTACCTGGTATTCGTATCTTCTACAATGGTACAAATTCTTCTGGCTAGGCAGTATGGGAAGTTGCGTTTTGTATGAGGTTGATGGCACGACTTAAAATTCAGATATTGATGGGTGTCTGTGTGTTTATAATATATATCCGTGGTAATGGTGGTGTCGTTTTTGATTATCATTATATCTTGTTGGAATATAAATCCTGAACAGAGAAAAATCCATGTTTTAACGTCAGGACAACAAAAACCGGAAAAAGAAAAACTCCAGGAGGAAACATACCCAAAACAGCTGTACACGTAGAACTGAAGGAGGATACCCAAGAATTCTGTCGAAAATTACGTCTTGTAGAATTCTTCGCTGATAAAAATAATGAGAGTGATGAATCACTAGTAAAGAATAAATCAAATTTCACTCCGCTAAAAGAAGAAATATCTATCTCGACCAATACATTGACATCCTGTCTAAATTTACTCTTAGACATAATACTAATGTTAGGCCAAACATTAACAAATCAGAAATGTCTGCACTTAAATGTATACAAAATGATAAAACAATAATAATTAAACAAGCAGATAAAGGGGGTGCAGTTGTTATAATGGATACTGAATACTACAAGGATTTGGTTGAGGAACAACTGAAAGACACAACATTCTATCATGAAATACCGTCAAATATACAGCACAACATCATGAAGAAGATCAACAACCTGGCTTCAAAATACCACAACTCATTTACTGATAAGGAAAGAGACTACATCACAAATTTTGAGCCGAAACCCAGCAACCTCTATGGCCTACCGAAAGTTCATAAGTCAAAAGAAATACAAATGGCAGTAAGAGAACAAAACAGTGAGTACATTAAATTATTACTCCAAAAGACTTAAAACTTAGACCTATTATAGCCGGTCCAACAGGCCCCACCCACCGTCTAAGCAATTTTGTTGACATTATTTTGAAACCACTATGTATTCACATACACAGTTTCATCCGGGATGATATCGACTTGCTGTCCCATCTTCCCCAAACCACGGAAACGAATTCACTTCTACTCAGTTTTGATGTGGTAAGCCTTTACACCAACATTACACATGATTTAGGAATAAAGGCGGTTAAATACTGGGTGGAAAAACATAGAGAAGTGATTCCCATTAGATTCACAGCGCCATTTATATTAGACGCAGTTAAACTTGTTCTGGAAAACAACACTTTCTTCTTCAATGGAAAGAATTACATCCAAATTAGAGGCACAGCGATGGGAACGAAGTTTGCTCCCGTTTACGCAAGCTCTGTAATGGGATACTTGGAACAACAACTCTACCAAGAAATAGAGGAATAATATAGTACTGACTTTAGAAAGTACATTGAAAAATCTTGGAAGAGATACCTTGACGACTGTTTCATCATCTGGACAGAATCTCTAGATACTCTGGATGAGTTCATTATCCTCCTGAATAACCTACACCCATCTCTCCAATTCACAAAAGAGATGAGTAGAACCAAATGACCATTCCTAGATATAATGATAATCAAAAACGACACCACCATTACCACGGATATATATTATAAACACACAGACACCCAACAATATCTGAATTTTAAGTCGTGCCATCCTCCTCATACAAAACGCAACATCCCATACTGCCTAGCCAGAAGAATCTGTACCATTGTAGAAGATACGAATACCAGGTACAAACGCCTAACAGAACTAAGAGAATTTTTTCTCAAACAAAAATACCCATCTCTACTTAGAGAAAATGGCATACAGCGGGCTATAAAGATACCTATACAACAACTTAGAACAACCCATGGAAGAAGAAACCAAGAACTGGTCATACCATTTATAATGACACACAACCCATGTCACCAGAATATCTTCAACACTGCCAAAGCAAACCTACCGATCATTGCTCAAAGTAACGAATTAAAAGGCTTAATCACAGATCGATCTTTGACTCTTAGTAAAAGACAGCCAAAAAAGTTGAAGCAATTACTTACAAAAGCAAAGTTTGACCTTAACAACAAAGATCAATCATTCACTGTATCTAAATGCAATAATAGTCGATGCGGCACATGTCAATCCATACACGCCGGTCAATATATGAAAACAAAAACTGGAAAAATATTCCCAAATGCAAATATGAACTGCAAAAGCAGAAATCTAATTTACTGCATTAAATGTCCGAATTGTGAAGAACTATATGTCGGCCAAACTGGAAATGCACTATCGGAACGTGCACGGGTACACCGTCAACAAATCAGAGACCCAAATGTCCATCTGATACCCCTAAGCGGCCACCTGGTCAGGAAATATTTATAATATTCCCATTCTACAAATTACACAACCCAAGTGAAATCAAGAGAAAAATCAAACAAAAGAATTTTATTGATAAATTCAAACCCAAGCTAAATGAACAATAATAACGCTTAGGGGTACTACTTCTACTACCACTATGACCACGACCACTAACAACAACAACAACAACAATAATAATAATAATAAAAGCAATGTTGATGGTGATGATTAATAGAAAATGCTAAACATGCATTTCTAAACATAGCAAAACAATTGATGCTTTGGATATGATCATTGGTCGTTAGCATGCTCAACCAGCCGTGACGCTTAAACCAATCAGCTTTAGTAATTCAGTGAAACTACTCTCTGATTGGTCGAAATACAGTTTACAGGGCTTAGCATTCTGGAGCCACTTTTCTCTGTATAAAATGTATAAAAGGTAGGAAATTTACCCATCTCATTACAGTTGAAAATTGCAAACTCGACTGTCACCACATATTATGAACCTGAAGATTACGAAAGCATGAAAGTACTTGTTCAATTAACACTTAGAATTTAATATCCTATCATACTATTTCATTATAATACCATTATATATTCTATATTTTAAAGGATTGTAAATAAAACGAGTAAATCAGACAAAGTTGGAATTCCCCTTAATATATATATATATATATGTATATATATATATATATATATATATGTATATATATATATATATATATATATATATAATATATATATAATATATATATAATATATATATATATATATATATATATATAATATATATATAATATATATATATATATATATATATATATATATATATATATATATATATATATATATATATATATATATATACATACTATGGTTATTGTCATCATTGTCTTCAAGGCGTAAAGGAAGATGACTCTGGTTTCATACCTTGCAGGTGATTGTGATTGCGAATTAGCGTAGTCGCATCCATTGTTATCTTCCAGGCAACTATGAACAAAGATAGAAGACGCTATTAACATGAGATCTCGTTAGGAGCAAGTTGAGATAACCCTAAATAACATGGCTTAAATATTCTTTTTCCTTATGCAAGGCGAATAACTCTCCTAAAATATTGTTATTCAACCATTAACCTAGTTGGTTTTCATAACTCAGGGGGCTAACTCTCTTGTCGATATGAGGTATTATTATGTACATTAGAAACTAAAACTAATTATGTGTGGATGCTGCTGTGAATTTTGCGTTTATTCGTAGCTTGCTGTGACTTTTACAAAGATGTTTGTGGCTTTGTGATATTACTGTGAAATAGGTTATTAAGCGTGATCTTACATATTAAAGTTTCATATGGTGTACGTATTTTATGTGTGCATTTGTATCCTGGTGTGGTGATACGCACGTGTGTGTTTATGTGTGTCTGTGTGTGTGTGCGCGCGTGCGTATGTGTGTGTGTGTGTGTTGAGGTACCGTAAATATACAAAATTCTTGGTGCGAAAGGGAAGATCATGTCACTGTTATTTCATTAGACGGTCAACATGCCTGACACATGTTTCTGGATCTTATCATCGATATTCACATTAGGTACCGACGAGATCGCTGTGATATATCCACAACTAAAAACATTCATAAAGAGTTTCTTGTATGATTTCTGTGGACAGACATATCGTATATGGCTTCATATATGTATGTATATATATATATATATATATATATATATATATATATATATATATATATATATATTTTAGGCTGCTTACTAAAACATATAGACTTAAAAAAAGATAACACACGCACACACATATACACAAACACATACACACAAACACACGACAGCTTTGGGGCAAGCAGAATTTTGACTGATTACTAAATCGTAGACACCTTAAAAGATAACACACACACACACTAGATATCACTACATGCGGCTTTGACCAGAAGGGTAATTTAGATGAATTGCGTTAGGTTGCACAGCCACACTTTCCGCCATGGCGATTGGACTGCATGCCCTGCTTTGCAGGTTAGCCTTCGCCACTGATACATAAATGAAGCCATATTCGATATATATATATATTTGATATAGAAAGGCTTCTACAGGACTAGAACTGTTGCATTTCGTAGAAATCATCAGGCTTCCTGATTATTTCTACCGAATGAAACAGGTCTAGTCCTGTAGAAGCCTTTCTATATTAAATATTTATACTCTGCTATGCATTGAGTACCTTACTTACTGTGGTTACCCTCGATTGAACCTCGAGATAAACTTATATATATATATATATATATATATATATATATATATATATATATGTACATATGTGTATGTTTGTACACTCACACACATGCACATACATATATATTTACACAGTCACACACACACACGCCCCGCCCCCACATATATATATATATAAATGAAGTATTTCCGTCAGAAAGGTACAGGAAAAAACAGTGCTCTATGTAGGCTAGAGAGATTACATTTGTGAGTTCATATATATCTGTGTATATGTGTGTGTATGTATTTATGTATATATCTGTGTATATGTATGTGTATTATTTATGTTCCTGTCGGTATTTCTTTCTGGACGCAAATACGCTGATCTGAGGAAGTATACGTCTACGTACTATTAGGTATATGCGCGTAGTTGAGTGTGTGTATGTTTACGTTCTGAATATTTTTATATATATATATTTTTTTTTTTCCCCTATTTCCTTTTCGCCCGTTTTTTTCAGCCTCACTCTCATATTTCGTAAATTTTGTTTTCAAATCCATATTTAATAAAACATACCATATTTTTTTTATTCATTCTGAAAACAGACACAACATCCGTCTTCAAGAAACCACTGGTAAATTAAATAATTATCTTATGTTGTTTATTACACAGCCCCACGTTATACCCTAACGGATAGGACGATCTATACGTGGATATATTACGTCCTAATGTGGGAGCTAAGTATATGTTTTGTTTATTCCTTTACTTATTTGCATAGGTAAGTATATATTACCTGTATGTTTTGTGAAGGTTGTATACCTTCTCGTACGTATATTTGATTGTTATGGCGTATCATTTTTATATATTCTGGTATTTAGGGTTTGGCTATGTGTATACGGGAGTTTTGCGTCTGCGTGTGTATGCAGGTTCGTACGTATGGTGGGTGTGTGTATATGTGTACTTCTTGTTTGAGATGACTTACGTCTCCGAACATTTGTGTATTTATATGTAGGTATGTGTGTGCGCTTGTTATATACGTATTTATCTACTTATATACGTTTATATAATTATTTATTTATTTGTACACAAGCATACACACACACGCACACACACATATTTATATGTGCGTGGTTGTATACCTATGGTAAGGTGTTGCGTATGCTTGTGTATGTACGTATTTGTTTGCGTGTATGTATTTATTTATTTCTATTACTTCTGTATTGTATTTATTTACTTTGTTCTTAACTCTGTAGCGGAGATTCATTTGGTCTCCTAGTTAGAATTTTAGTCTACGACTTCTGCTATACCATTTACGTGGTTTTGTCTTTGCGTGCTATTGTTCTCCACGCTCCACGTATGACTTATTATCTTCGTTTTTTCGTTCATTGCACAACCTAAGAGAACATTGGTCTACGACCTCTTTTATACCTAAACGTGGTTCTGTCTTTGCGCGTAATTGTTTTTCACCGCTCCTAATAATGACGTATAATATTCGTTTTTTCCCGTTCTTTGCCGGCGAACGTTACCACGAACCAAAGTATCGTCTTCCTGTCTTCCTCCGCAACGTTTTTTGAAATACTCAGTTCTGCGTTTACAGATTGACTTTGTTAGTTTCAGAAGATCCCGTTAAGGGTGAAAGCAGCGATTCTTTGCTTAAACTTTAATCTGTTATTTTAATAAATATATATATATATATATATATATATATATTTAAGTCGTTTGGAAGCCTCGACAATGCAAATGGGTAAATCTCCGGGTAACAAGATCCGGTGGTGGAGAGGGAGATGTAAGTGGGTGTACGTTAAGATGCGTGGTGTGTAAAGATGTGTAAATGTGTAGAAGAAAGAAGGGAAGAGTATAAAGGATGAAATAAAGATAACAACACAAGAGAGAGTTACCTTGGGAGAGATTTAATAATCCCTATATATTTCGGATTCACATCCATCAACGGGGATTTTTTTTCCGGGGTAAAGGTTGTCTGTCGGACAGGTGCGAAACGCGCCCTCCGCTGTTTGTTGTCTCTTATATATATATATATATATATATATATATATATATATATATATGTTTTTGCATTCTTGCAAAAATATAGACAACTGAATTTATTCTCCTGATATAGGGGCTGCCTCTCTTGTCGATCCCCAAGTGGAGTCAGCAATAGTCAGTCCTTGTATTAACATTGACTAAAACCTGTTGAGAAAGTGGCTTCCTTGTTCAATCATCTTACCAGAAGCCTGACATTTTTTATGTAAGCGGACGGTACTTGATTTAGAAGCCACAGAAACCCAACTGTTTGGCCTTTAACGTTTGTTATAGCTCTGGTTCATCTGAATCATTGAGCACTTGCCTCACATCTCGGAGGTTGTTTTTCGTTATTTCGTGGGCCGAAATGCGAATCTCGATAATTTATGTCTGTTTATATATATATATATATATATATACATATATACATATATACATATATATATATATATATATATATATACGTACACACACGCACACACACATACATACACAGATAGACAGACACACACACACACATACACACACACACACATATATATATATATATATATATATATATATATATATATATACATATACATGTTTTAACTACGCAATTCACATCTGGATGCTGTAGCGAATGTATTGTCACTTTTTTGTGAAGTTATAGTAATTTATGAATAGGTATACAGCAATCTGGAAACATTATATTGCTTATGTTCTTTAGTATTTTATATTACAGACATGTGCAAACCAATTTAAATGCGACGATAACTCATAAAGAGCTCGGAACTTTATAAACTTCGTTCCTATCAACACCCACTCTCACACACACATGCGCACATGTATTCATACACACACAAATATAAACACAGACACAGTTACATACACAATTGCACATTTGCATATTATACGTATATCAACACACACAGTCAAATAATCCTAAAAAGAAGGAGAGAGGGGAAGTGGGAGAATGATAACGAATAGAGAGAAAAATAAAGAGGGGGAAGAGTTACCCTAGCACTGGACGTGGATTTTGTTTATTAACTTTTAAAAGAATAAAAGCAAGATCGACCTCTGCTGGATTCGAACTCAGTGCACAGAAAGCCGAATATTCTAGCTGATGTAACAACTCTACAACTCCACCGCGTTACATATATGGTTCGGTTTTCTCTAATATTTTACATTTGAATTAGATAATATAAAATAATTGTTTCGACTTTTGACAATTAGCCAGAAATTTGAACGGAATCAGAATTCGTTTAAATTGACCCCAGTGGTTTACTGGTATTTTATTTCACCGACCCCGTTAGGATGAAAGGCAAAGCAACCGCGGTGATATTTAACGCTAACGTAACTATATGCTGCAAAGATTATTATTCCACTCTCTACGTTACTGCCATTTTACCGCCCATAGATGTCATATAATAATGAACTATAAATCCAGCTCGCTAGCATGATAGAAAACGATATTATTTCAAAATGGAATATTCCTTCAAATATTTCTTTTAATGCCGATAAAGATATATTGCCCTCTCCATATTTATTTCCGTTTAAGGAATGATATAGTTTCAAAGGCAGGTTTTCTGAGATTGTCACAATTATCTACTTAGACTTTTCTCCAACTGTTTTCGCTGTGTATAGTTTTTCAAAATTCCAGTTTAATTTTTCGTCTAAAGTTACTGTATGCTGTGTTAAAATGTGTTCTTCACGTGAGTATTTTACCTGTTTGTGTCTTATTTGACTCAGAGTGGAGGCACGTATACTAATGCTAAGGATGTTGAAATTACCATCATAATGTTGTGGGTTCGATTCGTTGGTTGCGTGTTGTGTTCTTGAACAAAACACTTCATTTCACGTTGCTTCAATATACTCAGCTGAAAATGAGTGCCAGCAATAGCTGGGGGTCTAACCCTGCGATGGACTGGCGTCATGTCCAGGGGGGAGTGTGGTACTTACAGTCGCTTCACTCCATGAAACCGGGATAAGCACCGGCCAAATGAGCCTTCTGGCTTAAGACAGACTTTAGACTTTTCAGATTTGACTCAACTCCCCAATTTCCTTATTCTTACACAAATCTGCTCGCGCTTACTTCTCTACCCTAGCCACTGTCACACCCAGCTCCTCCGCTTTCACACATGCGCGTACATTTACCCCTTAGGTTGCTATGGTTCTGCTATGGTCAGAAACACACTCTTACAGATTATAGAGACCAACAACAAGCACACGCGCACTTATCTTCACAGATCTGTACAGACCAACAACTAATACACACTCATCCTCTTATATACACACATATATGCTCACAGCTTTATATTTTCAAATACACATACACACTCTCCCTTAAACACACTTAAACACATTCACACACATATCGTCTAAGCATCGTACGGACGAAGAAAAAACACTCACACACTCGCACAGGAATCTACACACGAACAGCCTCTTTATACAAAACGATTTTTCCTTGTTAGCTAGAAGCGTTAGATCAGCGCTTATAAAGCGAGATCATCTTATACAACAACGCCAGTATCAACAGTATTCCATTAGATTGCGACGTGGATAGACCAGTTTTATCTCAATCATTTTTCTCTTCCACTGCCCAGTCTCCTCTACCCGCCTATTCGTTCTATACTTTTTCATTCTGTTTGCTGGTGAAGGGCTAGCGTACGAAACGTTATGACTCTTATTCCACTGTATCAAGCGTAAACCCAATACTATATTTAGTCATTGTACTGTGTCATTTGCTTTGTTATTTCTGTTTAACTTTCGCATATATATGTTTATATATATATATATATATATATATATATGAAAACAGGGAGAAAGAGACGATTATGAGGAAGAAAAATATATTTTTTTCATTTTTTCTGTGTCTCTCTCTCCCTCTTTTTTCTGGGTTAGAAAATTATTAAAACGAAATGTTTTACTTTGTGTGAAGTGTTAAGGTATTAGTTGATTATTATATATATAATCCATTTTTATATATATATATATATATATATATATATATATATATATATATATATATATATATATATACGTGTGCGTATGTATGCATATGTATGAATATATATATGTATATATAGACGTATACTGATTAATGTTCAGAGCCATCCTCAGCATTCTCGTGTAGCACCCATCCACCATCTGAGTGAGTCTCTTGGTCAGTGTCCAAGTCTCAGACCCATACAGCACCACAGACTCCACTACAGCAATGAAGAGGCGGATTTTCAGGTCTCTACGAAGGTCCGACTTCCACACCGATCTCAAGCTGTGACACGCCGCCCAGGCCTTGCTCTTCCTCTCAACCACATCATTTTCCGTATTCCCAATCTTTGCTCCCAAATACAGGAAGTCCTCAACCAATTCCAGCGGCTTCCCGCCTACATGGATGAAAAACTCAGAGCTGTATGGGAGCATCCCAAAAGTCAGCTCAAAAGTGACACAGAGGAGATTGAGGTTGGCTGGACATGCTCACCGACATCCAGAGTTGACATTGCACTCAGTGCTCCTTTGGGAGCCCCTACATGGACACACTAGAAGAGGAAGACCAAGGTTAACATATGTTGATGCCCTAAGGACAGATACTGGTCTGTTGGAGATGCAGGATATGGCAGCGATAATGAGGGACAGAGACCGCTGGAGAGAACTCGTCCATGGATCTCGGGAATTTTACCCGCCTTAGATAGATAGAGAGAGATATATAGACGTGTATATATATATATGCATATATATATATAGGAAAATAGCCGTCGAAACGGCTTGAGCTCTGCCGTCGGGGTCATACTTTTTCCTATTTCCCACTACCCTGAGTATTGAGTACTCTGGTGCGTTATGACTCCATCTGGTTCCTACCACAATTCCTTTGTTATATATATATATATATATATATATATATATATATATATATATATATATATATATACGTTATTCCGGGTTGAATCGGAGGTAACCACAGTAAGTAAGGTACTCAATACATAGCAGAGTATAACAGTTTTAATATAGAAGAGATTCTACAGGACTAGAACTGTTTCATTCATTAGAAATCATCAAGATTCCTGATGATTTCTAATGAATGAAACAGTTCTAGTCCTGTAGAATCTCTTCTATATTAAAACTATATATATATATATATATATATATATATATATATATATATATATATATAATTCAAGAAATAAGAGTAACACGGTTGGCTGTACAATAAGGGGTTTATATATATATATATATAAATAAATATATATATATATATATATATATATATAAAAAACTGTATGTATGCATGTGTGTGTTTATTTTTCACATTTCCATTTATTCTAACTGCAGGTGCATTTGATCTAATAAAATAGTTAAGATATTATCAATTACATTACACAGTGGTGTAGATTTTGTGAAAATAATATGTGTGTGGATGGTATTCGTGTGTGATTATGTGCATATGTGTTTGTAGGTTTCGGGCATGTACAATTATACCTACATAAAGTGTTTATGCATATTTTATCTATACATATATACATATATATATATATATATATATGTCTCTGTGTGTATATATATAGACACACAAATCTATCTATTTGTCTCTCTATCACACACACATATATATATATATATATATATATATATATATATATATATATATATAGATATATATAGATATATGTCTCTGTGTGTATATATAGACACACACATCTATCTATTTTTCTATCTATTATATATATATACACACACACACGCACGCACGCACACACCCACACACACCCACCCACACACACCCACACACACACACACACATACATCTCTCTATTTTTCTATCTATTATATATATATATATACACACAGACACACACACACACACACACACACACACACACACACATCTCTCTATATATATGTATGAAAAGAACTAGCTACCAATGCTACGGTACGACATGGTTTTCTATTGTACGGAGATGAATTGGGAAGAAATGGCAAAACGAGCAAAGTAATTGAAAATAATAATATACATAAAAAGCAAATAAATACACACGTTCGCACACGCATACACACACAAATAATAAAATAATGGAAATGGAGACTTAAGGTAAATGCTTTTCACTTTACTGATAACAATTTTAAACTGAAAAGCAACATCTTCAAGTCTGCCTTTATTTTACTTATTATGCTAGCTTACTTGATCTATTTTCTATTTTATTATCTATCTATCTTGCCTACACTTGCAACTCCAATGCTCTTTTCCTTTGCTCCAGTAAAACTATATAACAGAGATAAAAGCATTTGTCTAAAATTTGAGTAAGTCAAACCAAATTAGTTTTGATTCGAAAAACCAGTTTGCGTGATCAACATACTTTAGTTGCTTTGCTTTCTATTATTGTTCGCCGAGGATGTCCATTAGTTCTTGTCTACAGTCGGGGAAAAAAGGAAAGAATAAAAATATAAAGATAAAATATATATAAAAATGAATGATTAAGTAAATAGATAAATGAATAGATAAATAAATATATAAAAATTGAAAACCTGCGCTTACATGTAGCCTCCCGCTCATATACAATCTCCTTACTAATTTATATATATATATATACATTTATATATATATATATACATTTATATATATATATATATATATATATATACATTTATATATATATATATATATATATATATATATATATATATATATATATATATATATATATATATATATATATACATTTATATATATATATATATATATATACATTTATATATATATATATATATATATATACATTTATATATATATATATATATATATATATATATACATTTATATATATATATATATACATTTATATATATATATACATTTATATATATATATATATATATATATACATTTATATATATATATATATATATATATATATATATATATATATATATATATATAGAGAGAGAGAGAGAGAGAGAGAGAGAGAGAAAGTGAGACAGAGCGATATAGTGTGTGGGGGTACAGACGGGGAGAGGAAATTGCTACCATATATGTAATATATGTATCAGGTGTATGTATGAGGTAAACGTTTCATGTTTCTACTCTCGTTTCCGTGTCTACACCCCCTTCTGCCATATTCTTAGATATGTCGACAATTATATAGAAGGTAATGGTTGTTTACTTTAGTTAAAATGGCTTAGCTGACTTTTAGATTCGAAATGGGACGGCTAGTATGCATAATCGTCTTCCTGCGGATTCCTTTCGACATTTGTGTGTGTATATATATATATAATATATATATATATATATATATATATATATATATATATATATATATATATATATATATATATATATATATATATATATATATACATAATGCCATTAGAACGAAAATGAAATCAGTACGAGGTATTTCTATATCCCCTTAGCTCCGTGTTCTCTAAATAGAGTCAGACGATTGACCTCCCTTTGATAAGATATATCTATCAATTCCTAATCAGCTCCATTGATTTGTGTTGAGATAATGCGATATATCTTCCCAGTGACCTCTATGTAAACTGAAAGAAAATTACTCGTAGAATATAGTTCATGCCCAGAAAGAGCACGAATATAAAACCACCTGATGTGCAGTTGTTCGTGTCATCTATTTTAACCCGTTCAATATCGACCCGACCCAGAACGGCCATGATTCTGTGATATACAATCTTTCATTGTAAATTGTTTATACGAGTAAGTATATTAAAATCTTCCAACATAATCTTATATAAGATTACGTTCCGAACAGTGTTATAATGGTGGACGTAGCATGCTCGAGTGTTTAAGGAGTTCGCTTTGCATTTATTTGATTCCGAGTTCCAACCTACTGCATAACATCTTGGGCAAGTTTCATAGCCTTTGTTCGGCTCAAGATTTGTGGATGAAATTATGTGTACTGAAACTGTGTTGAAACCTGTCAGAATTACTGACCTGTATTTCAATTGGCCTCACTTGTCTCACATCATGCCACGCTGATTCTCCCAGAAAATATATTTTAAGGGTACATATGTCAGTAGATTGCTTGACATATCCTAGTCATATCTATGTCCATATACATGTTAAAATATACTATATTTTAAAACTGAATCGATAGACAAGATCAAATATTCCACTCATTCTCTGAGTTAGGTGATATTCTTCAAATCGGACCAAGGAAAAGAAATTTGCATTGGTATTTCCACTGCTGATACTTTCTACCGTTCGGAACTCCTAGGATAAAGAGCAACGTGAAGTAAAGTGTGTTGCTCAAGGACATAACACAGTGCTGGGTCCAAGAATTGAACTCAAAATATCACTCTAGTGAATCAAATTCTCTTACTACTAAGCCTCTGGCCTTCACCAGCTAAGACATTGAGTGACATGTATAGATCATGCGACTGACTTTCACTCAGTTATCTGCTGTTCTATTTCACCCAGAAGTGTTGCGACTGTAGAAGACTATGACGAAAGGCCCTGCACTTATATTCAAGATGGTTTTGCCAATGCCTTCTTATTTGTTGGACGGTAAGATGTGGTTTCAGAGATGTGGTTTCTGCTATTTGAAGCATAACTAGCAACTATCAAGGGCTGTACCTAGTGGCTCTCTTGTTGGCACGTATGTGTACAAGTTCGTGTGTGCGTCCTTTTTATATAAAGTTGTTGCTAACATAATCTAATAAAATGTGTATATATGCTAATATATGTTATACAATTTTCGAATGTATATACTGGGTGGTGTTTTTATGTAAGTTTATTGTATAAGTTGAATTCTTTAGTTACATCATCACCTTTGCCCCTACTAAACATTCTGACGCATATTCATGATTTATCTGCAACTTTTGATCATGTTTTTAAACCTGCGAATATATATCATATTATATAAGCTTCCTTAATGGTGATTTTTTTATGCGGTATGACTTTAATTTTAATTCAGTAATGTGAACCGCTAAATTGTTGCGGGTCGAGTTCTGTCACAATTTATGTAATTTTTCCAATTCCACTTTGCTGGTAATCGCTTCCACATGATGAAATACCTCCCTTCAGTATATAGCTATATTGCATTATTCCAACATTATTCTTCTAATGCATTTTGTTAGCACACAGCGTTGAATCCAAGTTTTATGTAGAATCGTTAATAAATGGTGTTGTCATCCTCTTATCTCACCATTAAGCAGAAGACATTTGCGCTATCAATTGTCCTGCTAAAAATAACGACACCATTCCTTTTATTTTGCCCTACTATCTTAAAATGGGAAGGACACATTTGAAAATATAATTCTAGAGATGCAAACTGTCGGTTGAAGCGGGAATGCTTTGGACAATCATTATGGCAGATATAGAGCTAAACAAAAATAACAACAGCAGCTACAGTACCAACAATAACAGAAGGAGAAGTACCAACAACAACAGCAGCAGTAATGATAACAACAACACAAAAACTAATCTTTAATCATTTTAAATTAATTAATAATTTTGAATTTATATGAACCAACAATATATAAAAATTGAAATATATAAACATATTCATGTGTAAATCTTCAATATGAAAATTTAAAGAAAACATTTTTTTTTCTGGGCAAAAAGATAAGGATTAGAAAATTTCGAGAGATGACAAATATCAAATATATTACAATAATGTAGTTTGTAAACACTTACTTATGTAAGTATGTATAAACCTCATTATTGTGAAGAAATATATTTAACATTTATCGAAATCAATTGTAATCATATTATTAAAACAAAGACCAGTTTGAAAAAACTATATTCGATCCTTCTATTCTATTGTTCCAAGTTTGAAAATATACTTCTGTTGCACTATCTTATCTATGGAAAGTGTATTAATGTACATTCTATTATGCTGCCTCACTTTACACACAATATATACAAGCAGTTATACAATGTGTCTTTTTTCTACGCTTTTTTCAAATCGATAAACTATCTATTTTCTATTGTAAGCTGTATCACAGTGAGTTGTGTTACAGACATTCAACTCATTCAAACAACTAAATACAGTTATATCTTTATGTGATTCACATCAAAAAAGATTACGTTTTACCTCGATTAATATTTCTGTGAATAAACGAAGAAACACAGATACAACAACAGCAAACATTGAAATCCTTTCTTCCAAATAATATACGTCATGAATAAAATATCAGATAGAAAGTGACCAAATTCTAGCGCCTGTATAGTCTAAGAATAAACAATTGAATATTACAAATTAGAAATATAGAAGGGAATTGTTGAAGGCTGCCGGCTAGAGAAGGGAGATAATGGAGAATTAACATTTCCCATCCTTTTCACATCAAACTCATTAATATACATAGTGTATAAATACTAGCGCCCTGATGGCTTCTTCATATCATAGTCATGCAATATCTAATTCATCACCCGTTTCCTTTTAACAAAGATGTCTTGGTGCATTAAATCATATACATATATATATATAATTAAGGGTATAGTCCAGAATGGGAGGGTAAAACTAACACGGTTAAAAAAAGGTACTGAAAACATTCGTAGAGTCAGCTTTATTTCTTATAGAAACTACGTCTATGGGACAAGAACTGTTTCATTCACATGGAATTATCAAGAATGTCGTAATGTATATATATAAATATATATATATATATATATATATATCTATATATATATATATATATATATATATATATATATATATATATACCAAATTTAATATAGAAACGGCTTCTACAGAACTAGAACTGTTTCATTCGAGGGAATCAACAGGAAAGCTCTGATGATTTCCTTCGAATGAGACAGTTCCAATCCTGTAGAAGCCATTTCTACTTTAAATTTGTTGTATACATTCTACTAATGTATTGAGTACTTTACTTACTGTGGTTACCCCCTTATGAATCCGGCGCTCACAAATCCTATATATATATGAGTGTGTGTATGTTTGTAAGATAAAACCTGACCAAATGCATTGCTTCTTATTATTGAAACACGTGTAGAAAACCAAGTATTGATGTTAAAGTTCTGAAAGGCTTTCATGTTTCTTTACGCACATACTAATGCATATGAATGACCTATAATGCCGGTTATTCTCCGTACATTCGGAATTTACCTCCCTGGTTTTATCCTGTATTTAATTGAACCTTAAAATTTACAGTATTTTGTTTAGTTAAAACTAAGAGTTTATCTCGAATTTATAATTCTTGGTATATATATACATAAATAACGCAGAGATTTTGTACACGGCTCTAAAGTGTCTGCCAAATGCTTAAGTTTCTACCAAAGTTCCTTCTGCATCATTATATATATATATATATAAAATTAAAAATACGAGGAAATAACAGACAAAAATATACCTATTTATTCTTCAAAGTCCCGACTGGAGTTTCGCACATCCGTTTGCAATGATATATATATATATATATATATATATATGTAGATAAATCTACCAAAAGTTTACGGTAGTGTCCAATCCGTATCAAGAACTCAATGTAATCCGGATATCATGAAGAGAGAAGATGCATTCAAAAACTACTTTCGGTGAAAAATAAACGGAAAATAGAGTCAAGATAAATTAATAAAATAATGAATAAACAAAGAAACAGTTCATTATATTAAAAAAATTCATCATTTTACGATCGTTTCTAGGATATATATGTGTTAGAGTTGGTATGCATATTCTATAGATCTATGTACAATATGCATACAAACTATCAGAGGGAATATACATACCTACACATATATATGCTGTCTTCAGAAATAATGATATTTGTTTATTGAAAAAAACATAGATTCAATACAATAGTTCTGTTTGGGAACAGGTTTTGTATTGACCAATCAGGAGATATTGAGGGTCAAGATAGTAATATAGTAGTAGAAGAACCTTAAATTATGGGTAGAGGAAGGTAGATTTCAGTTTGGGATGGAAAAGAATATTATGAATGAAGGATTATTTTAGGGAAGAAATAGGTCTTATGCTGACCTCAGAAATAATTTTATTTGTTCATTGAATAAAACCAACAAAGATCTGATATATTCTGTCTGTTTGGTAAGAGGTTTAGAATTAACCAATAGAAAGTTAATAATTGGCCAAATGGTAAAATAGTAGTAATTGAAGCTTATTTTAGGGGTGAAAATAGGTCAGGTGGTCATTAAAAGGTATACAAGCAGTTGCTGTTATAAAATAGTAATGCCAATACAAATATCTAAGGTGACCAAAGTTTTAAGATAAGAATGTTAGTGAAAAAAATACATCTATGAAAAGAATATAAAATTAATTTAATTGATGGGTATATTTATATTGATAAAAATTATACTAATACATATAGATATGATAAATAAGAGTTAGATGCAGTTGAAAATTGCTGTTAAAGATGAGGGGAAATTAAATGAATATAAAAATAATATATATATATATACATATATATACACATACACACACATATATATATATATACACTTATACATATATATATATATATACATATATATATACACATACATACATACACACACATACACACATATATATATATATATACACATATATACACACACATATATATATATATATATATATATACACACATACATGCATATATACATACATACACATATACATACACACACTTACACACTTATATATACATATAATTTATTGGGGGGGGGATTAAATTTATTAGTGAGAAATAGTAAATATATATAGTGTTCAAGGAACATAGAGTTATAACCTGAAGTTAAAGCATTATATATGTTTACTTAATGGTATCAGTTTTAGGAAATGATATTTGTTAGAAGGAAAACAAAATTATGTAGTTCATCAGTAGTAGAATATTAATTATAGGTTAACTGAATTAAAAATAGTTTATATATTAATTTCTAAAGTGTATATTAATTAGGTTTATAATATTTAAAGCAGAATTATGTAGTTCATCAGTAGTAGAATATTAATTATAGGTTAACTAAATTAAAAATAATGTATATATTAAATTCTAAAGTGTATATTAATTAGGTTTATAATATTTAAAGGTTTTTCTGAGTTTATGATTACACGATATTATTAATTCCTGTCGCTTATTTAATAGGATATCCTTAGATTTCATTATTTCGAAAAGTTCTTGGGAACATAATCTACATTCATTTCTACTATTTTGATAAGGGGTGGCCCTTTTGAGCACACTCCAGGTCAGGTCATATTCTATATTCCTATTTCTATAACTATTAATTATTTCAGCTAGAGATGTTGTATTAGCTAGTGCGGCATTTTTAAAACTATGTTTGTGGGTATTAAATCTTACCTTAAAATTGTTAGAGGTAGCTCCTATATATGAATAAATTGAGTCCTTAGTGTTAACTTTACATTTATATACTATGTTATTAACAAGGCAATTTCCTTTTAATGGACAGTTTGCCTTGTTTCTACAGTTACAACTTTTCGTTAATTCTGTATTTGAGGAGATATTATGGCTAGTTTGATGTACTGGTGGTATACTTATGGTTTTCTTACATTTATATGCATTATAGGCACTTATATTTTGTTTTATGTTTTTGGTTGTTGAGTAGGAGAATTTAACCGTTGATCTATTTAAGATTTGATGGTACTTGTGGTTTGGCGGGAAGTTATTCTCTAGGATATTAAATAATTTTTTAGGTATATTATCCTTAATTTGTAAATTAATAAAATAGATGTTCTTTTGATCAATTACATTTTATTATACATATTTCGGATGTACAACAGTACGTCCTCATCAGAAAATGATACATGTAATACCCTGAGATGTTAAATGGTTAAGATGTTACTCAAGGTAGTGAATAACCCATGAGAAATTGTTACGTATATCCTATTTATGAGAAAATGCGAAAACGTAATAAATTCATTGAAGAATGTGTGAGTAAGAAAAAACATTGCATACTGTAACTGTTCTAAAAGTTTTAAATTGTATTATATTACGATATATCTAGGAAAACGTCTCATGAATCATAACAACCAGTGATAGCCACTGGAAAAGGATTTATAAAGAGGGAAAACTAAAGAGGGGAGGCGGTGATATATGCAGAAGGAGATTTTTTCCGAAAGTTAAACGGTTAAATTTGAAAATATTTAATTTATAATATTAGGGTGAAGACTCCAGATTTCAGGATTATTTGCTGGTTATTTATATATTATTTTTATAAATTCGATAAGTGTGTTATCATTTCTAAACTTCTGAATTTGATGAGGGTAACATTTAAAGGATTTAGCTGGCACATATTATACTGTTGATTATTTACCTAAAATCAAACTTTAACAAATATACCAACATATTAGGCATGTAAAGCTTTTGAAGTACTTATTGTTATAAATAATTTAAATATCTATTATGTATATAGGTATATATTAATGAGCCAGTATGTTTAAGATAAATAATAACGACGAAGATAAAAATAAAATAAGATAATATATTGAAGGATGTTAAGGATAAATATATACCTACGTATAACTGGGTGTAAATGCACTAATTATTCTTCAACCAAGATATCAACATATTATTAGATACATGGATGTATATATATAAATATATATTAAGTATTATTAGTGTAGTATACCTTAGGTAAATGATAACGGTTATACTTTAATCAACGTGTCACATTTAAATATATATATATATATATATATATATATATATATATATATATATATATATATATATATATATAAGAAAAACAACAATGAGTGCATGGATAATACAGAGTTCAAATTAATGTCTATAATAATTTTTAGTTTGGATATTTTCTTCTATATTTGAATCATATATATAGAAGTATGGTAGGTATATTTAAAAATATTTAAAAATATATAAAATATAATATATAACTACATACATATTATAATACATTATATTATGAATAAATAATAGATCGAAAGCGCAGCAAAAAAATGTTCACATTTATATATGAATTTGAATCCGTCTCAAATTTTAGATTTTATAGTGCAGTAAATATATTTAAAAGAAATATATGCATATACTATATTATATAATAGATCAAAAACTCATTAAAAATTTACAGTTATAGATAAGTTTCATGAAAATGTATGGATTGGGTATTAAACTAAAATTTAAAAGAGATCACAAATATATTAAAAATTCACAGTTATATAAATTCCGTAAATATGTAAGGATTAGGTATTATACTAAATTATAAGCATAGATAGGAAGATAGATAGAGAAATAAGGTGATAAAGAAATGTTGGTTTTGATCAAAGTTAACAAATAAAGTTGTGTATCAATGTTTAGGCATGTTATTGAAATATTGTCATTCATTCTAGCGTTGTTTCTGCTATAGATAGTTATAAACTAAAGCAATATTAAAGACCATTAATGTTTTTTACTGTTGATTATATATTCCTGGTAACGGAGTTATTATTGGTTTTGTGTTATTGTTTCTTTCTTTCTCGTTTTATGTGAGGCTAAAAAAGTAGACGTAGCTTTGTGGAGGCAAATAGAGAATAATTCATTTTTATTGTTAATTAGGGTCTCATAGTTATTAATAATCAACAGGGTGTCTATTAAAAATGGAATGGTATTTATGTTGAGTAGTGAAAGAGGTGTCAAGAGCTTTAAAGAATAGTTTTGCAATTGGTCTTTTAACTGCAACCGAAGCAGGGGGTACAAACCATATGACTGGTTTAGATCTAGTTAGTATTCTCGATTTATTTAGCGTATGTGTGTTTGAATTATAATTATTAGATTTTCTCTTATATATGTTATTATTTTTATTATTATTATTAGGAATAATACTTGCATTGTTATTATCTACATATTCTATATTATTCATATATCCTGCTCTTTTTAACGCATTGGGGTAGTATTCAGCATTTTTATCAAATATATCTTTATTAGTGATATTTTATTAATACGTTTTTGCACACTATTTACTATAGCTCTTTCTACAGATCTAGGGTGATTTGAATAGTTACTAACATAATTTAAGTTTTCATTAGGCTTATGAAAAGGGTAATAGAAGCCAGTGTTTAAGTTAAATTGATACACACAACTTTATTTGTTAACTTTGATCAACACCATCATTTCTTTATCACCCTATTTCTCTATCTATCTTCCTATCTATGCTTATAATTTAGTATAATACCTAATCCTTACATATTTACGGAATTTATATAACTGTGAATTTTTAATACATTTGTGATCTCTTTTAAATTTTAGTTTAATACCCAATCCATAAATTTTTATGAAACTTATCTATAACTCTAAATGTTTAATGAGTTTTGGATCTATTATATAATATAGTATATGCATATATTTCTTTTAAATATATTTACTGCACTATAAAATTTAAAATTTGAGACGGATTCAAACTTATATATAAATGTGAATTTTTTTTTGCTGCGCTTTCGATCTCTTATTTATTTATAATATAATGTATTATAATATGTATGCAGTTATATATTATATTTTAAAATATTTTTAAATATACCTACCACATTTCTATATATATGATTCAAATATAAAGAAAATATCCAAACTAAAAATTATTATAGACATTAATTTGAACTCTGTATTATCCATGCACTCATTGTTGTTTTTCTTATATATATATATATATATATATATATATATATATATATATATATTTAAATGTGACACGTTGATAAAATTATAACTGTTATCATTTACTTAAGGTATACTACACTAATAATACCTAATATATATCTATATATATACATCCCTGTATCTAATAATATGTTGATATCTTGGTTGAAGAATATTTAGTGCATTTATACCCAGTTATACATAGGTATATATTTATCATTAAGATCCTTCAATATATTATCTTATTTTATTTTTATCTTCGTCGTTATTATTTACCTTAAACATACTGGCTCATTAATATATATATCTATATACATAATAGATATTTAAATTATTTATAACAATAAGTACTTCAAAAGCTTTACATGCCTAATATGTTGGTATAGTTGTTAAACTTTGAATTTAGGTAAATAATCAACAGTATATTATTTCATTCTTTATGTGCCAGCTAAATCCTTTAAATGTTACCCTCATCAAATTCAGAAGTTTAGAAATGATAACATACTTATCGAATTTATAAAAATAATATATAAATAACCAGCAAATAATCCTGAAATCTGGAGTCTTCACCCTAATATTATAAATTAAATATTTTCAAATTTAACCGTTTAACTTTCGGAAAAAATCTCCTTCTGCATATATCACCCCCTCCCGCTCTTTAGTTTTCCTCTTTATAAATCCTTTTCCAGTGGCTATCACTGGCTGTTATGATTCATGAGACGTTTTCCTAGATATATCGTAGTATCATACACTTTAAAACCTTTAGAACAGTTACACTAAGCAACGTGTTTTGTTACTCCCACATTCTCTAATAAATTGATTACGTTTTCTCATTTTCTCATAAATGGGATATAAGAAAAATATTCTTGGGTTAATCTCAACCTTGATTAAATTTTAACCATTTAACATCTCAGGGTATTTCATGTATCATTATATTTTGTCTGATGAGGACGTACTGTTGTACATCCGAAATATGTATAATAAAATGTAATTGATCAAAAGAACATCTATTTTATTAATACTTATATTTTAATATTAATAACTCCAGAAAATTATTTACCTTTGAGTGCTTCCAATCTACTGTAAAACTCATTCTTTGACATAATCATTGAATATTGTTTAACACTTTAATATATATATATATTAGCTGTACTAACCTTTATATATATATATATATATATATATATATAAAAGTTAGTACTGCATCAACGAAGCCATGGTTGCAGCCAAGAAAACGAATGCAGTTTCGGTGTGCAGCTAAGCACTCGGATAGGGTACATAAGCCTATAGTTATAACATTACGTTTAGACAGCTTTGCAAAATGAAGGCAGCGACCGATAGGAGGGCCGCAGTGACCATAGCCTCGAAAAAGACTGAACTCAGGAAACATTTGACTAACCTGGACGATCGCGTCGACATCATACATAACACATTATACATATAATATATACCATATAATATACATCACACACACATATATATATATATATATATATATATATATATATATATATATATATATATATATATATATATATATATAACGAAAGAAGTGTGGTAAGGAACCAGGTGGACCATAACGCACCAGAATACTAAATACTTAGAGTAGTAGAGTGTGTAATAGGAACATGTTCAATACTCCGACGACAGAGCTCAAGCTGTCGTCCAGAAATAGCCGTCGAAAAGGCTAGAGCTCTACCGTCGGGGTCTTGAACATTTTCCTCTCTCTCTCTCTATATATATATATATCCTCAAAATGCTCAAAATGTTTCACATGGCTGATTGAATACTCACGTATTTTTTCTTATTTTGTTTTGATATACGTCCCTTCTCCTTTCCTTCTCACTCTCTACCTTTCTATTTTCCGAAACGTTAAGACACGTTTCCTGCTATTTCAAGCGTTAAACTAATATATGTTTGCAATGTCGTTTGCTTTGTTATTTCTTTTTACATACAGACAAAAAAGCACACACACATGTACACAGACATACACTCACACGCACGCACACACACATACGCACACATACACACACAGGCATATATATATTTGCACATAATTTAGTTGTATAAATTAAATATTTTAAAATGGATTTACAAATCGTAATCTCACCATTATGGTAATGTTAAGAATGTTTAATTTTGACTACCTTTTATACAAAAGGCAGGTTAAACTTCTCTCATAAGGATTACTAGAAAATCTCTTTAATCCATCACTCGTAGTTATTAAATACTTACAATGGTGTCATTTGTGACAAACACTTTCTGAGTTTTTGTATTCGAATGGAAGATTCTTATTCATTTCTTTTTTATTCAGTATCTCAAGTAATTTTTTTCTTTAGAATTTTTCCATTTTATATTACTTTTTACTTTACTACTTTAAATTAGTTTCGGGGAAATCGTCTTTGATGTTATTTAAGGTACAACAGCGACATAATGTCTCATTTCTTTGACAAATACATTTTTGATGAAAAAATATGTATTGCTCTGAGTAATAATTTTATGCATTTAAAAGTTGAATATAAACAGTTATCTTCTATTTGTTAAGTGGGTGGCTGAAATATTACATTATGGTGAAAAACAATAGGATTCTCACAAAATTATAATCATCCAATTATTACTGCAATGGCCTCAAATCAAAAAACCTTCTCTGCAGAGGGGATGTGAGTTCTCTAGCATTATATTTTCTACTGGCCCCTATATCCCGCATGATGTTCAAATGTCATCGATGTAGATGTGTCAGGCAGATACATCTAAAACATTCCTCAGTCTGAAGTCTATAAACTTCGGACTGAGGAATGCTCTCAAAACTGACCAATGGGAAGTTTGACATTTTTTTGTTATTTTGTTCCTTTACCATCTTATTCCATCTACCACTTTATCAATTTTTTTTAGCTAACTCCAACAATAACAACACTACCAACACAATAATTGAGGTCGGATGTACCTAACAATAACAAGAACAAAAACTACAGATTGGCTTGCCTCGGAATGAATTTCTATAGACTTTAGAATGAGGAATGTTCTAACAACTGACCAATGAGAGGAGAAGAGGCCCTTTGACACTGAAATTCGTTTGTTTGAATTCATATGATTCCAGTTCCTTAGTGGAACTGGCATATCAGAGTATTGACAAGGTGATACACCTCAACAACATATGTACTTGTCTATACCACACTAATTCGGACTGCCTGAAGAGGTCACTGCCAAAGATGGCTGTCACCGAAATATATATAGCAGTAATAAACGAAGCTAAATTTTAAACATTTGACTTATTTATTTTATTTTATTTTATATATATATATATATATATATATATATATATATATATAACGTACGTATGTTATACCCACTCCGATGTATCTCATATATATATAACGAAGGAAGTGTGGTAAGGATCCAGATGGACCATAACGCACCAAAGCAAGGAACCAGATGGACCTTAACGCACCAGAGTAGTAGAGTGGTTAATAGGAAAATGTTCAAGACCCCGACGGCAGAGCTCAAGCCGTTTCGACGGCTATTTCTCGACTAAATTAGAATTCTTAGCGTGGTAATAAATAGCCGAACTTTTCAAGAGGTAATTCCTTATATGGACAGATTGTAGTTGTCAAAAGGAATGGTCAACATTTTTTGTAAACACAATTAAATCTTTCATGGAGTGGGTTGGAGGTTTTGGTGGCTGAACTTGCCCGTTAGAAAAATGAGGGAGTGGGTGGAGCCGGTCAAGCATTGAAGTGAATTCTATACAGCAAATTCTAAGGAGTGTGTATGAAAATAGGCTAGCTAGAAAGCAAGCGAAAAAAGAATTCTGGAGGAATCTGAGAGTGGGAAGTTATAAAATTAAATGGATAATAAATTAAGATTAAAAAATAAAAAAATATGCACTGGCAATGAAAATAAAATTGTGTGTTTGTATCAGTTGGTTTGATCTAAGATCAGGTGTTGAGACAGAAACCATTGCATCATGATAAAGTCTAATGCTGAAAACATACACTGGGCTATATTCATTACTGCTTTATTTATTATTACATATTATACTACTATACGTCAACAATACAACAATACGTCAATACGTCAACACAAAACAACAATACGTCAACAATACAACAATACGTCAACATAAAACAAAGGTGAATATTCAGTGTATTTGGTTAATTGACAAAACTATCATTTGAAGATTGTGAATATATTTTCTGACAAAAAAATATTTGTCGAAATATTCCAGATGTCTGAATGATAATCGATATATCAATTGAAGTTAAATTACTTACGGCTTACACTTCAACAAGTATGAAGAAGAAATTTGTCTTCGAAATCAAAAACAAAATATTGAACTTGTAATATATTAAGTATAATTCAATCGGATATTCATATCTTATGGATTGTTGAAATTTAGATAAATGGCGAAAATATACGAGACACAAGAGAGTGGAATAGAATAGAAATTCGATGAGAGCTTATATAATCATTGAAGCTTCAGGCGATCAGTTAAATTCTACATGGACTAAATGTCAATTCAGTTAGTAGAAAATAGCGTTGCGTGAGTAAGATATGAAATATCAAAGGATTCAGACAAGAGTACTTACTATTCGTGATGAAACATTCTGCCTAAAAGATCTTTTCAACTATTAACGTGCTTAACAGAAATTGGTTGCTCTCTCGCGAAGGCACGGGGTTTTGTGGACAGTGTGTTCAGCTCATATAATAAAGTGAGTTCGATTCCCGGTGGTGCGTTGTGACCTTCAGAAAGACAATTTATTCCACGTTGCTCCAGTTCATTCAGATGACAATATATATTTGTCCCTGTAATTCAAAGGTCAGTCTTACCACAAACTATCTCATGCTGAGTCTCTCTGAGAATTACGTTAACGTAATGCACGTGTGCATACACACACACACACACAGACTCGCTCATATATTCTTACACATATGTATATATGTATGTACACACATCTACTCACATGAGAAAAAAAATATATATATATATATACAAAAAATTATTGTAAGAAAAGCATATAAAGATACACATTGGGGTGTACATGCTGACGGAGTTGATATTATGCTGCCGACGTGGATGAATCCACGTATAGACACTTCAAGCAAGGCTACATATGGAGAGTTCATGGTATTAATGTAAAGGGTATGCCCAAACCTGCAGGATATATAACAAAATGTATGCAGAATATATTAAAAAATACATACATCTGAATTATATAAGAAAAATATACAAAGATATACATTGGTTTGTACATGAAAAAATACATGGGGTGTTACGTAATGGAATGCGTGGAGAATATGCACATACCACTGAAAAGATACACATGCAGGGAGTGTGTTAACAGGCCATAAAGGAGCATATCACCGTGGGTGACATAGAGTGCCTTATTGATGTATGGTACGGGACTGAATATCCGTGGAAGTTGAGCCACCGTGTCCCGGCACATGCGATGTTGTTGCCTAGGATTAGGTCCGTGTCCGATAGGCAGCATAGGTTGGGTCCATTTACCCCACAGGGCATACATAGTCAACAAGATATGGTGTCTGCTCCCTTGGACTCGCGCCGTCGCTCGGACCGGCGTCCGCTTCCCCACATGCGTTTAACTTGAGCTGTCCGGTTGCGTCCATGCGGAGAATGTGCACCTTCTCTGGTGTCTGCACGTCATGATAATCTCCGATTTCAGGTTGACCGTAACATCCTTCAATCTGACTATCTCGATGGCCTTGGATAGGCATAGACTACACTTCCTGTTTCCAGCTGAATATGCATATGCATGTTGAACGTTACTCCAGTTGAGATCGTACGGAGTGCCATTGTCTTTCAAGTCCCATGTTAGGTCCGCCAGCCTAGTGGAGTCTCTTGCTCCGGTCCTTGAATGAATTTGTGTGATTATACATCCTCGATTTAAAGGACGTGTATCTTGTGCCGATGTAGGTACGTATGGTGTTGTGCGCATTAACCGCACATTTATATACTAGGCCCTTCGTTAGGCATCTACTCTGCAGGGGTCATTGTGTGCCCGCTCAGCAGTTGCAAGTTCGGTCGTTATGTTGCTAATTTCCAACGCAGGGCCCTTGGTCTACCACGGCACTCCTCCGATTCTCTGGGTGCTGTTCTGTCAGTGCGGTGGGCCCCCCTCTACCACTCAGTTACGCCCGGCTTTCAATTACACCGCCTTCCGCGGGTATGGCGGCCGCTACGGGGATCGGAGTATAGTTGGAGACCCTATCTACAAGGCCCCCCCCCCCCGTGTCGCGCGTGACGGTCATTCGCCCGCCGCTGTTGACGGTCGAGTTTCCCCAACTTCATAGCGTTGGTTTTGGCCATGTAGTCTGCCATGTTGGATGCGGTGCAGAAGGAGAACTTCACCGTGTGGCGGTTGAATATCCTGTGGTACCTGCGTGACGGCGAAAAGCACTCGTCTAACGCTTGGAAGAAGAGGCCTGGCACATTGCTGCATACATGCTTCGAATACGGCATTAAACCATGTAATGGTCTTAGACCTTGTTCTATTCCGTCGTCTATGTGTAGTAGTGGTAATGTGTGTTCGGTCAGGTATCCGTCTCGGGTTGTCTGACCGTTATTTCGTCCCCTATGTTACCGCTTTCTAAATATCTACCGTGTGCGTCGGGGTTTCGCCGTTCGCTTACTGAAGTATTCCATTCTATGATGTCGGCTCTACTGGTAGTGCCGTTAATGCTATCTGGTGCTGTTGTCGGGACTATTTCATTGCGGGTGTTTCTTCTACCTGGTTTCACGTCCGTATCTGTATTTACCCTGTCTCTAGTTCTAGTGTCCGCGTCGCGTATTGTGTCCGTGCCGGGATTCCGTCTGCGTGTACTGCGTGGTCTGCCATCCGCGTGTGTCTTCGTCTGTCTTAGTGTCAGTCTTGCATCCTTGCGGTAATCAATACTGCTACTCCTATACATAGATGTTAGTTCCGGGTTGTACTGTCTACCTGTGGAAGTACTATTGCTCTCCTCACATCCGGGTGTCTCGCCGCTAGGCCCTACCCTGTCCAGGGTGTACACTATGGCGTCTGTGTAACTGGCCCTGTGCAGTGCTTCATTATAATAGTGCTCTGTAGAACAACTGATGTTATTACATTAAGCTATTTATCTTACTGGTAATAAGGTAGTAATAAATTACTGTCTTTCAATGTTTAGGGTTTAACATATATATAACTATAACACGTTTTAGTATATACATAACCATAAATAGTATCTTTAATACTATATATATATATATATATATATATATATATATAAATATATATATATATATATATACGATATTAAACAAATGGAAACTATATTTATAAAACCATATTTATTTCATTATACATATTTCAGGGATACCATATTAAAAATATGGCATGCCTTCTTCAGATAAAATACAATATATAAGCAGTTTTATAAATAAATTTGACGTACCATAAATATTGATCAACTTTTATGTAAGAAGTTGGTTTGGTAGTGAGATGTTTATAAATATTTAGTGTTAAGCACAGTTAGAAAGAAAGACGGAGAAAAGGAAGAAATGTATGTAAAGAAAAACAGAGAGAGATAGAGAGAGATAGGGGAGAGAGAAATAGTGAGGAGGTGAACAATGAGAGGCAGGAAATACTATAGTGAACTTTGTTCAAGAACGTATCTCAAGAATTTCATCTAATAAAAATATTTTCGACGAAAAAGCGCAGTATTACAATGGAGCGTTAGCTAGAGCAAGATATAGTGATAACATTAAGTACGTCGATAATAATAGGCAAACTAACCAAAATAACAGCAATTTTAATTGCGGTAACAACTTTAACAACTATAATAGAAAACATTACAATAATTCCAAAAGCCAGAAAAGAAATAGAACTAGAAATATAATATGGTTTGCCCCCCCCCCCCCCCCCTTTTCTCACTAAATATTAAAACCCACATTGCTAAACTATTTTTTAATGCTCTTGACAAACGCTTCCCTAGAACACATAAATATCACTCAATTTTTAATAGACATACTATAAAATTAACTTACTCGTCCACCAAAAATTTAGCACAAAATATTAACAGAATAAATAATAGGAATCTAAAACCTAGCCAAAATACCGATAATAGCCTAAACAATATTCAATTAAACAACTGTAACTGTAGAAATAAATCTAAATGTCCGTTAAATAACAATTGCTTAGATAAAAATATAATATACAATTGTAATGTTAAAACTAACTTAAATTCTTTTAACTATGTTGGTTCCACCTCGACAGAATTTAAACTTCGCTATAATAATCATAAGGATTCTTTCACAGATCCAAACAAAAAATCTTCAACTTCACTATCAGGCTTACTCTGGCAACTTAAACATGATAACGTTGGATATTCGATGTTTTGGAATATAGTCTCAAGAGGGATTCCTTTTAATTCCTCATCTGAGACATGTGACCTCTGCGTGGAGGAGATATTCTTTATATTAAAATCTAAAAATTCCCTTAATTTAAGGAGCAATTTATTCAGTTGCTGCAGACATAGATTGTACTCAACGTTTAAATATAAATAAAAATTTAAAATGTAGTATATTTAGTTCAGATATTTAATTAATTATGAAAACTGACGATACATCTTTCGATTCCTTCAACTTTTTCTTTTAAACCTTCTTCATAAATATATACTAATGATGTAATTAAACTACCCTAAAATGTTGATGCTCCCAATCTATTGAATAAATTTTACGCTAGATAAACTTCTATACTAAATATAAGAGTATCTGTAGAACAACAGGGTCTCCTAAATCTTTTAAATGATTTCTGCTAAATAAGTTTTGTCGAATAATTTTTGGTTTTTTGTTTGCTTTTTGATTCTGATTGCTTATAATGAACTTGGCAATATATTGTCAGATAAATTGGAAGGGTAGATTTCTGTGGTTGATATGGGGGGCATACTGTGTTTTTTACGGTCCTAGATACTCTAGGGAGTGATGACAATATTCTTAACGTTTTGATATCTCTGTGCCGATATATTAATATCTGTTGTCTCTGTGCAAAGGCCATATGTATTGATATGAATATGGAATGATTACAGAGTATATTCTATTTTATCTGTTTATTTTATCTGTCCATGTACATATATGTGCGAACGCATATATATATATAAGTATGTGTGGCTATAGTTCTGGATATGTTACAGATGTGCATAATATTCTATACATGAACGATAATCATGTATGTGAGGGCAGGAATATTAATATTAATATATATTTTTATGTATATATATGTATGTATATATATATAGTAAAATCTTTTATAACACAAGGGAAAATTTCTTTCCTGTGAAATAAGAAATTACAGAGTTGATCACGTAAGATCACGGGTATGTCTATAGTGTCAACTAGAACTTGAGATGACCTTCTCTTTTTCTCTTTCTTTCCGGAAAGTACATATATACTTATGTATTTCCGTATTTTTTGAAGTTTTATCTCAGTTTTTGGTACATCGACCTAAGAATTTTTAAACTAAACATATGGTCATTATTTTTCACACATTATATATCTATGTCTCATTCATGAATATTGATATTTACATTATAATACCCAATTCATATGAATTGATAATTCAAATTGATAGGACATAACGTAAAGTTGTAAATCTATCATCCTTCTCTCTAGATATAGCTCTCTCTTCCCCTCCCTCTTTATACATGATGAAATTTAAGTATCGGTTATTTTAACTTTGCCTCTCGAGCTTCTCTCTTGTTTTCTCTCTCACTTCCCTCCTACTTCTCTCACCTCCCCATATATCATTATTATTATTTGGTCTACCTCTTTTTCCCCCCACCTCTATCTTTCTCTACCTCTTTGTTTTCTCTTTATTTATTTTTTATTTCTCTCCGTCTCCTTAACACTATAACTAAATAAATAAATAAATAAATAATTACAGTACTCCCGCCCTCCTAAATCTCTCAATTTGTATGATGAATTATTATTATTATTCATCTGTTGCCTCAGCTGCCTCTCATTTTTCACCTCCTCACTATTTCTCTCTCCCCTATCTCTCTCTATCTCTCTCTGTTTTTCTTTACATACATTTCTTCCTTTTCTCCGTCTTTCTTTCTAACTGTGCTTAACACTAAATATTTATAAACATCTCACTACCAAACCAACTTCTTACATAAAAGTTGATCAATATTTATGGACGTCAAATTTATTTATAAAACTGCTTATATATTGTATTTTATCTGAAGAAGGCATGCCATATTTTTAATATGGTATCCCTTTAAATATTTATAATGAAATAAATATGCATTTATAAATATAGTTTCCATTTGTCTAATATCGTATATCTACTCCAAAACTTGTTGAGTGCTTTATATCAGTTATAAAATATTTACTTGTTGTAACCCAACAATTTTAAATAAAACTTTTGCATATATATATATATATATATATATATATATATATATATATATATACATATATGTAAAAGTTCTATTTAAATTGTTCGGATACAACAAGCAAATATTTGTATAACTGATATAAATCACTCAACATAAAATTGGAGTAAAAGTACGATATTAACAAATGGAAACTATATTTATAAAACCATATTTATTTCATTATACATATTTCAAGGACACCAAGTTAAATTATATGGTGTACCTTCTACAGATAAAATATAATATAGAGCAGTTTTATAAATAAATATTGACATACCCTTAAATAATGCAACCATTACTATCCAGTAGCTTCCAACAGTAATGGTTGCATTCTTTAAGGGTATGTCAATATTTATTTATAAAACTGCTCTATATTATATTTTATCTGAAGAAAGCACACCATAATTTAACTTGGTGTCCTTGAAATATGTATAATGAAATAACTATGGTTTTATAAATATAGTTTCCATTTGTTAATATCGTATATATACATATATATATATATAATGGAAATCGAAAAATTAGTTATGCATCGGAACTCAATTGTTTCCCCGGCGAAAAGCTCGAGGTGCGATTCGCATGTGGATCTACCTGACTCTAGACTCGCAAGTTCATCGGACACGTCTATTAATTTCGGATCATCTCCTCTTTCTAGGATTTTCTGGCCCTACAAGCCTATATCTTCCACCTTCATCCGCTTTGCGCATCCTTGGGGTGATCACTGCTTAGTGACGTCATCTTATTTTGACCATTTGTAGCAGCCCGCTGACCGTCAGAGCGTGAGCTGTCACTCACCCACTGCCCCATCGGCAAAATTACTGCTGTTTATCATCTCACACTCCCACTCGCACACACACACACACACACACACACGCACACACACACACACACACACACACACACATATACACACATACACACACACACACATATACACACACACATACACACACACACACACGCTTATACACAGACACAGACACATACACGCACTTGTATATATACATGCACACACACACACACGTACGCATCCGTACCTAATCATACACATACACTCACACACAGATATATATATATATACACATATATTCATTTACGCACACACATCTGCACATCTGCACATACATATGCATACATGCACACATACATATATATATATATATATATACACCCACCCACATGCCCACACACACACATGCACACATATGTCTACACACACACACACACACACATATATACATACACACACACATATATATATATATACAAAACATACGTGTAAGAAAAGCATATAAAGATACACATTGGGTTGTACATGCAGACAGAGTTGATGCTATGCTGTTGACGTGGATAAATCCGCGTATAGACACCTCAAGCAAGGCTACATATGGAGAGTTCGTGGTATTAATGTAAAGGGTACGCACAGACCCTATATAGTAAATGCATGTACGATATATAACAAAATGTATACAGAATATATAAAAAAATACATACATCTGAATTATATAAGAAAAGTATACAAAGATATACATTGGTTTGTACATGGAAAAATACATGGGGTGTTACGTAATGGAGTGCGTGGAGAATATGCACATACCACCGAAAAGATACACATGCAGGGAGTGCGTGAACAGGCCATAAAGAGAGCATGTCACTGTGGGTGACATAGAGTGCCTTATTAATGTATGATACAGGACTGAATATCCATGGAGCTTGAGCCACCGTGTCCCGGCTCATGCGATGTTGTTGCCTAGGATGACGTGCCGTGTCCGATAGGCAGCATAGGTTGCGTTGACTTACCCCACAGGGCATACATAGTCAACAAGATATGGTGTCTGCTCCCTTGGTCTCGCGCCGTCGCTCGGACCGGCGTCCGCTTCCCCGCATGCGTTTAGCATGGGCTGTCCGGTTGCGTCCATAGGGAGAATGTGCACCTTCTCTGGTGTCTGTACAACATGATCATCTCCGGTTTCAGGTTGATCGTATCATCCTTGAATCTGACTATCTCGATGGCCTCGTATAGGCATATACTACACTTCCTGTTTCCAGCCGAATATGCATTTGCATAAATTATGAGAAGAGGGACAGACCCGACAGTTTCGATATTACTATGGAATCGAGTGACTCTGCGCATGTGACGGAGCTGGTGAGAATATATCTCTTCCAAAGGCTAGCGGAGGAGATCCGATAGATCGGCGGAGGAATATATAGAGACGACGCACTATTTAACTTCCGCTCCCTAAACCCTAGCCAGCTGGCGTGTATGAGGAAGCGCATATCACATTTTTTTAAGCAACAAGTCTTATCCGTACTGATAGATCCGAGCACTAAGACGATGAATTTCCTTGATGTTACTCTGGAACTGAATACGGGCATACATCGCCCATACCACAAGCCCAACGAGAACCTGCAATATGTAAACAGGCACTCAAACCTCCCCAAGTCCGTCATAGACGCGTGGATACGCGTTTGGATACCCCTTTTAATAAAGGGGTATCCAAACGTGGGTTTAAATTTTGGAAGGAGTGTCGGAAGCGGTGCTGGCATGACGCGAACACTTCTGATTTTTTATTAAGGAGTTTATGGTTTGAGAAGATAATAGTATGGGTCTCTAGTAGACAGAGGTTACAAAATTTATTATTTATTTTAATATGATTTTAATTATTGAATGTAAATTGCCATGATAAAATATTATAATGGATGTCACCCCACTGTGCACTGATATATACATATATTTCTGGATGTCGCTTGTGTTGGAAAGGAGGTCATTTATGAAAACAATCATTGAAAAATTGCTCCGAAGACCACGGTTTGGACGAAACAATTGTAAGCTAATAAATGGTTTGAACAGAACTTTGATTCATATGATTGCTATATATCTCTATATATATATATTTATATAAGAAAAGTCGATATATATATATGTATATATATATATTTATATAAGAATAGTTAACACTGTAAAACCACATGAAAACAATACAATACAATGATGATATGTGTTAATGTAATACTTGATATGGTTGGAAAAGAATATATTAGACTATTTTTGCTCATCACACGCTCTTTATTATCATAACTCTCAACAACAGAGCCATATATAGTACTAAGGTTGTTGATTGTTATGATTAAAGTCATCATTATCATTATTATTGCTGTTGTTCGTTGATATATTTTTTGGTAGAAGGGAGGGGGCTGTTGTTTTCATGACATGGTTCGTAAATAATTTTCTTTTCTTTTTACTGTACAATATTTTAACAAAATTTTTACAGAATATTTTTAATTAATATATATTTGCCGTTATTGTTCATTTTTTCTGCCTATTCTCTTTTTACAAATAGATTACTCCACCACCGCCATTCGTCTATCGTCTGTGTGTCGTTATTAATATGCATTTCCTCTGTCATATCTTATATATCATACACAAGCCAACCCATGCTTCCATGTTCACCATTTTCTTTTATACTAATTTCCTCACAAGAAGTTATTTCTTTTCTTTTGGAATTAATAATATATTTCCATTTTTCAATATCCTCACCGGAATATGTTTATATTTATCATGTGTTGCACACACAAATACACACAAACAACACGCATAGATATATATGTATGTATATGTATATATGTATGTATATGTGTATATGTATACATATATATACAAATATAAATATGTAAATATATATATATATATATATGTGTAATATATATATAATATATATATACATATAAATTGTGTAATATACATATATATATATATATATATATATATATATATATAAAATATTTATATATATATATATATATATATATATATATATATATATAATATATGTATAATATATATATAATATATATATATATATATATATGTGTGTGTGTGTGTGTGTGTGTGTGTGTATATACCTTCATATATATTCACACAAATACTTACGTGTGTGTATATATTTACATATGTGTGTGTATTGCATCTGTTTATGGTTTGTTGTAATTTCTAAGCCATTGCCTCCGGTCTTGCGAGCATTGGAATCTTTCTTTCTACAGTTGAAGTTTCTTCGGTAATGTTTTTAAGACGTTCATTATATTCAACATTCCTCTGTATACGCACTAATCTCTCCTTCTCTTTATCTCCGTCGCCCCCTCTCTATGTCTCTCTCCCTCTTGCTCGCTCTCTCTCTTTCCGTCTTTATCTGAATATATATATATATATATATATATATATATATATATATATATATATATATATATATATATATATATATATATATATATATATATAGAGAGAGAGAGAGAGAGAGAGAGAGAGAGTTACAGTTATATACATTTGAATAGATGCACACTCACTGAAATGCATATTAATTTCTGTTTACCGAGACATGTATTCATATACGTACACACACATGCATATGTATATACATATGTATATGCTTGACACACAGGCATATATTTATATATGCATGTGCGTAGTGTTAATGCATATGCGGATATTCATAAACGTTTTTTTTTCTGTCTAGTTGTATATTGTATGTAGTTAAAGTTATATATATATATATATATATATATATATATATATATATATATGTGTGTGTGTGTGTATATATATATATATATAGATAGATAGATAGATAGATAGATAGATAGATAGATAGATAGATATCTGTACGTGTGTGTATATATGTAAATATGTGCGTTGCGTGTGTGTATATATATATATATATACATACAATATATATAGATTGAGAGAATGTGAGGGAGAGAGAGAGAAAGAGTGCTAGAGTGGGGGTGAGAAGCCGAATTTAGGAAACACAAGCTATAATTTTGTAAATGTAGAATTAAAGAAAAAATATATGCAAGGAAATGACGAAATAATTCTTCTATACAAATATGTGTACTGAATATCATAGGCATAATTAAATATTTTTGTAAGGATTTTTTAACCCTTGCTTCAAAGGAAAGTAATTTTCTCTTTAATGATTTACGATTTTTCAAAATTATTTATGGAGGCTTTCATTTTTATATATATATAGCTTTTTGCTTGTTTGTTGTTTTCGTTTTCGTAATCCTAATAAATATATTTATTTCATTCATTTTTAAGCATCGACTTCCTAAGAATTATCGAAAATTTCAACTGTCTAAGTAATTCCATATATCTACATATTTTTATGTATATATGCACACTCACGTTACACACACACCCTTATATATATATATATATATAAATATATATATATATATATAAATATATATATATATATATAAATATATATATATGTGTGTGTCGTGGGCTGCGTGTGTGTGTATGCGTGTGTTAGCATGTGTGTATAGTGCAGTTGTTATTTGGACTAAGGTTTGTAGTTTAAACATCTTATCTTCCAGTGATTTCGTGTAAAGAGATTTTAGACATAAATCATTAGAAATGTTTACGTGTTTTCTCAGTACTATTCACTAAACTGTATTGCACGTTTTCCTCAAAGCGCATATTACATACAAACCCAATCAATATGTTGTAAAAACGACATCATCAATAACATGTGTTGACGTAAAATACAGCATTGGCAGCAACCGCAGCAGTATTACTGAAAGCATACATTTGTATAAAACTTTATAGAAAACTATTATAGAAAAAAGGAAATATGGAATAAATATTTTTTAATGGGTTGAAAAAATTCAAATGAAATTAATATATGAATGAATAAAGTTAGCGGAAATGTAAGTTACATTTAGTCTATATTCCTTTATATATATGTACACACATAATATATATATATATATATATATATATATATATATATATATACGTCTGGTCTCTCTCGAGCACTACTGGTAATATGTAACCCAATACAACCTCTACCATAGTCAGGTCGGTGGCGGCTACACCAGCCCCGCTTCAAGATTGGTTGTTAGGGGGGCGGATTTTGGCACAACTTGCGTTATGAAAAACAATACCTGTTAAAGTGATGAGGATCTCACGGCAGTCATTGGTTATCAAATAAAGTATGTTTATATGAATTTCTTTTTGTTTTTCTGGTGTGGAGGGTGTATCTGGGCATCCTTGAAGAATTAAATAACATTTCTGTTACAAGGTCTGTGATGGACCACTCATAGATGGTGACATTTGGCACCCAAAGGCGAAGACAAATACATCTATCATCTGACCAGCTGCTGCGGTATGACACTGGTGCCAGCATGGATTTACCTGTCCTTGCTCGCTGGAGATCATTACTGTTGTAATGCAACATCACTATTGCCACTCTGTGAGAGACCCGCCTTCTTGGATATGACAGCATCCTAGATCACATACTTCTGGATTGGGAAGAGGGTGGAAGAAAGAAGCGAAGCTGGTATTGATCTTTCAATGCGGAACTCCATTACTCTACATCTGGAGGAAGACACAACAGCAGTTAATGAAAGGATAAAGACAAAGTGACTGCCACAATACAAAATCTCTACGCTACAGTTGTCTGTATCTGCGCCCCCATAATAACGAAACGTCAGAAAGTGAAATAAAAAGCGATACAAGGCTGTGAGAGGTCCTTTGCAAAGTTCGTTTCAAAGAAAGGTTGATAATTGCATGAGATTCCAATGTAAGAGTACAGAGGGGTACGGAGAAATGGTCTTGTGTGATAGGAAAACGTGTAGTAGAAAAGTGCAACTTAAACGGTGAATTTCTAGCACGCTGCTCCGATCTCTACCTGATAAGGGTATATGATACAAATCACCGAAGAGAAGATCACAATAAAGTATTCAAAATAATACTTCACAAGCATCATTCCCTGAGGATAAACTCAGCTTCAAGCAACCTAAATATTAGGAGCCTGGCCCAAAATCCCTAGATGTAATTTGATTGCAGTTTCTGAATCGAAAAATAAATCCGACCGCTCCAATAGATGGATATGACAATCATTATCAGAGAAAATTTTCATCGGAGGGTTTCTGTTAGGTATTATTTTTTATTTTATTGTACCCTGCCGAATCAATGAGAGTTGATAAAATTTCCTTCAACATGTTTCTATATTTATTCTTATACCTTACAGAAACTTTCTGATGAAGAATTGCTCTGGTAATGTTAGCCATATCAATATATCGGAATGGTTGATTTATTCCTCAATTCAGATTCTGTAATAAAATTACAATCAGGGATTTTTGGCCAGGATCCTTATATTTAGATTGCTTGAATGTGAGTATATCCCTAGAGAATAATGCTTGTGAAGTGTTCCTTCGAGTACTTTACTGTGATCTCACCTTCAGTGATTTGCTTAAGATACATTCTATTTGTGTTTGCTTCACTGAATAAGATCTTTTAACGATCTCTTTTCAATATATATATATATACGTGTGTGTGCGTGTGCGTGTGTGTGTGTGTGTGTGTGTGTGTGTGTGTGTGTGTGCGCGTGGGTGTGTGGGTGTGGGTGTGTGTGTGTGTGTGTGTGTGTGTGTGTGTGTGTGTGTGTGTGTGTGTGTGTGTGTGTGTGTGTGTGTGTGTGTGTGTGTGTGTGTGTGTGTGTGTGCGCGTGTGTGTGTGTATTTATGCTGTTCTATGGATGCCGTCGTTGAACCTTCTGCAAAAGCACAACTCGGAAATATCAAATATGTATGTATGAATGTAATAATTCTAACCTAAGCCCAGCTAAGTAATATATATTATGTAATATGCATGTACAGTACAGGTACTGTGTATATACGTATGTCACTATCAATATGTAATATACACAAGGGCGGTCGATTGGCAGTATCGGTAGAGGGTCGGACGCCATGCTTTCCAGCATAGTTACGTCCCTTTACGATCTGAGTTCAAATCCCGCCGAGGTTGACTTTGCCTTTCATCCTTACGGGGTCAATAAAATAAAAGTACCAGTAATGCACTGGGTATTTTGCTGGCCTTGTTCCTAAAGTAGAAACAATATGTAATATACACATGGTCTTAGCTTGGCAGACGCGTTTAGGAAGTATCTTCGCAATTATTCGGTCAATTCATATTAGGTAAAAGAAGCAGCCCTCTAGCAATTTCAGATACAAATTCTAATGGCATCATATTTCGTTGGGGCTCCATATTTACATGCGGCGTTTCTTGGGCTCGCTTAAACTTGGGGAACCCATCACCTATGCAGGTCTTGACACAGCATATATCTTCCTGAGAGATATAAAGAAGTGGTATTGAAGAAGGATCATCGCCATTTCTAGACACGTACTTTTATATCGACCTCGACATAATGAAAGACAAGCTTGACACCGCTGAGAGTTGAAGCTAGAGAGCGCAAGGAGCTGGAACGAATACTACAAAGCATTATATCCGATGTTCTAACGACTCTGCCAATTCACCGCTAAGGCATCATAACTACTGCTGCTATGTTATATTGATCGCAGAATAGATTTTACGGAGGTTTTCAAAATACTTCTCCAGCAACTATTGAACATAGATATATATCGTTGCTTTTGTTAATTAACTAGAATAACACCTTCAATATATTTTCGTTTGACATCTGTGTTTAATTATGACACACTTCATTTCGTTCCATATAATACATTTTCGAGCAGAAAGATAAGCGTATGTAATCTGTAATCTCGCAGGTATCGATTACTGTATGTAGAACATAGCTTGCCAGGAGCATACTACATACATGTTCTTAACCAATATATATTATTTTTCTGGTTTCATTCATTTCACTGAGACCATACTGGAGTACAACACTGAAAGGATTTAGTCTCTAATATTGTCCCCACTGCTTAAGCTTTCAGGTCGAACCGACGTTACGAGATATAATCACAAACATAGAGGCATATATAAACACCCAAACACATATATAAATATATATCCACACACACACACATACATATATGTTCGAGTATATATATTTATAAATATACATATATATATATATATATATAAGTATGTATACGTACATACATATATGTATACAAACGTACAGTAGTATGTATATATATACATACATGCACACATATATATATGTACGTACGGTTTTACCGAACAAAAAGACAACGATTGTTGCTAAACACTGTACGGCTTAATTCGGGCTGTTTGTTTACAAACAAATCGAGCATTATAATAAATGTTCGGTAAACCCATACGTACATATATATATATATATATATGTGTGCATGCATGTATATATATATACATACTACGGTACGTCTGTATACATATATGTATGTACGTATACATACTTATATTTAAGTAACAACCCTACTAAGAGTGAGAAATGAAATTTAGTTTCATTTTATCCATTTATCGTTTTCGGTGCGCCCGGCCGACTAACTCACTCGATATGCAAATTAGGCTGCTCAGCCGTTAATATGCATAAGGAAAGTATATAATTTCAGACGTTTCATCATCTGGCAGGAAGGTATACGATGCGGACGATAGCTAATAAGCTGGAAACTAGTACTTCATTCCTTTGTCAGTGTTGAACAAAAGGGCAAGGGTGGTTGCTAAACACTGTACTGCTTAATTCAGGCTGTTTGTTTACAAACAAACAGAGCATTATAATAAATGTTCGGTAAAACCATACGCATATATATATATATATATATATATATATATATATATATATATATATATATATATATATATGTGTGTGTGTGTGTATGTATATATATACATACTACTGTACGTCTGCATACATATATGTATGTACGTATACATACTTATATTTAAGTATCAGCCGTAATAAGAGTGAGAAATGAAGATTCGTTTGATTCTATTCCATTTTTCGATTCATTTTTTCCATTTATATATATATAAAATAATTAAGTCAAATATGTAAAATGTGGCTTATTTTATTATAAATTATAGATATACTTCTATATATATTTCGGTGACAGCCATCATTGGCTGTGACCTCTTCACGCAGTCCAAATTGGTGTGGGAAAGACAGGTACACATGTTGTTGAAGTCTGCTTTACTCCGTCAATACATCGATATGTCCAGCTCCTGGTTGTGTTGTTATTCTTCTGAGGAACTGGAATCATATTCCTCAGAAGAATAACAACACAACCAGGAGCTGAAAATATCGATGTATTGACTGAGTAAAACACACTTCAACAACATATGTACCTGTCTTTCGAACAACAATTCGGACTGCCTGACGACGTCACAGCCAATGATGGCTGTCACCGAAATATATATAGCAGTATATCTATAATTTATAATAAGCGAAGCCAAATTTTACATATTTGACTTAATTATTTTACATTACTCCGAAGTAAACAAACCAGCCTGCGCACTCGTCGACTGCTCCAATCTGCATACTGAGGTGTGGGTAAACAACCAATATATACTCAATATATATATATATATATTGTCATGTCAGGTCCCTGCCTGCTAGTGTTACCATGTAGCCCAGTACAACATGTTTCATGATCAGGTGCTAGGCGACTAAACCTGCTCCCACACTAAATCATGGTCGGGCGAGGAGAGTACGTGGAAACGCAGCAGCACAGAAAAGAGTTGTCAGAGGGCGGATGCACTCCACACAGTCAACGGCCTACCACCACAACTATGGGTTAAGTAGTCTCTCTATCCTGAAATTGGCCAATCGTTTTATGTACGGCTACAGACGTTAAACCCTACGACAAAAACACATGCGATACATGTAACTGCCCTCTTATATTGCCTTGACTTTTCACTGGCCACATCACTGTGAGCGTGGAGATGGTGCCATGTGTGTAGCACAAGTACGTAGCATTGCCATCTTTATGTGCAGATATTTGTTCACAAATCCTTCAGTGGTGGACGCGTGACAATATGTGCTGACCAGAGCGGGTAGAAGCACATAATCACACATCTGGATGTGGGCGGCTAAAGAGTTATCCTGACGTCACTGCACTGTCAACCTGAACAACAACATGCTTACGCGAAATCTCAGCAGCCTTTTTTGGGGGCGCATTCCTCACCCGTACCACATAGGAAGGGTCTAGAAAAGTTGACCTAAGCAAAGCCTGTTCAGTCATCAAAGTAGCGGTTCAAAATAACAGTTGCAGTTGGTGGTGGTCCATAATAGCAGGGAATTTGTTGAAGAGATGGCCGTCTCCTGTAAGGATGTAACAATTACAATATACTATATATATATATATATATATATATATATATATATATATATATATATATATATATATATATATATATATATATATATATATATATATAATATATATATATATATATATATATATATATATATATATATATATATATATATATATATATATATATATATATATATATATATACATATATATATATATATATATATATATATATATATATATATATATATATATATATATATATATCATTATCTATAAAAGGCAGATTGTTGTTGTTGTGTGTGTGTGTGTGCGTGCATGTTCCATGGTTATACATTTGCACAATTTCAAACCGATTTGACTCAAAGTCTGTAAGAATGTTGAAAATGGTCTAACCTAGGTCACTGTCTCTTTATTCTATTCAAACCCACCCACAATTACGGTAATAATCGATAAAACTAAATACATGACGTTTTACCACCCTAATGCCATATGATTACGTCTTTCTACTCACCTTCAAATTCGATAAAACTACTTACATGCTTAAAAACTTCCTTTAGGAACGCCGAAGAGAGAGAGAGAGAGAGAGTGAGAGAGAGAGAACGTTTGTTTTTTAGTGTGGAACGGTCAAATATTTATTTACTTCAATGACAAAGAAAACTTATTACATTTCATACGAAACAACAATTATTCAAAAGCAACAGATAAATTTATTCAACAATAACAGAAATAGAGATAAATCTTTTTAAAAACCTCTCAACGAACGTGGAAGAAAGAAGTATCAGTTTATTTACTATACACAATAATATCCTCTATGAGGTCACTAAATCTGCTAGAAACAGCAGCTAACTCTCCCCCATATCACACCCCTCCCTATTGTCTTAAATTTAGAAAACATATCCTCTATGAGGTCAATAAACCTGTTAGAAACAGAAGCTAGCTCTTCCCCATATCACACCACTCCCTACTGTTTTAAATTTAGAAAACATATCCTCTATGATGTCACTAAACCTGCTAGAAACAGCAGCTAACTCTCCCCCATATCACACCACTCCCTACTGTCTTAAATTTAGAAAACACATATCCTCTATGAGATCACTAAACCTGCTAGAAACAACAGCTAGCCTTCCCCCATATCACACCCCTACCTACTGTCTTAAATTTAGAAAACACACATTAGATAACCATGCAGAACAACTCCATCGCAGCTCTGTTGTTCGGCTGGTATCGTCTACGTGCGTGTTGCGCAAGTACTGTGAAACAATAAATTTCAACACTTCTTTGCACAGAGATAATATCCATAGGCGAAACTACAATTGTCACTGCTGGCGCAGCTCCTGCTTCGGCAGTCCGGGTCTGCAATTCATTCACCCAGTGCCTGACAGACAAAAAAGGGCTGCCATAAAATGGGTGGTGCAACCTAACTTTGGTAACTTACTGTCCCCGAGCAACGCCGGGCTTTAAAGCTAGTATATATAGAAGTAGTTCCACAAAAGTTAGTACACCTTTTCCGGGAACAATTTGTTTGTTTAAATGATATATATATATATATATATATGTGTGTGTCTTTGTGTGTTTGTGTGTGTGTATGTATGTGTGTATGTATGTGTGTATGTTTGCGTGTATGTATGTATATGTATGTGTGTGTGTGTGTGTGTGTGCGTGCGGGATACTTTGAAGTTCCACACAATTTCTCCTCTCAAATTTCACACTCAATCAGCATTAGGAAGCATGTGGCTACATGAGATGTGACTGATCAGCATCTGCAACAACCTGGTCGCGAAACGAAATCTTTAAACGCAACCACCTCTTCACCTAGATAGCCGAAGTAATTCTGTGTTTTTCTTTGTTATTTTGCTTTTAGCTGGATCGCTGTTATTCACCAAGTTTCGCTTCTATTCAGCGATATTCCCAGCAGTTGATAATCTGCAGTTATATTCTTTCGTAAATGATTTTTCGACTTTACAATGACATTATCTGTTACTTGCTATTGATTCAACAATTACGGATGTCTAAAGCCAGACAATCTATAATTCACTAGTTCCACCGCCTTTGCCGCCGCCACTTCAGACAAGTCTTTTGAAAACAATGAAATATCTAAATAAATTGAAAAAAAATAATTACAAGACACACAAATAAAAAAAATAATGGACAGCGTAAATAATGGCAGCTCTGCGTGTAGTTAAATAATTGCAGAAGGAGGCGTGATCTTTAATTCTCACTGACTAACAAACACTTCAGTGTGAACGTAACCAGTAATAATTGTTACACATACAATTAGAACTCTCGTTCGCTTTGCTTTTTCAATCGAAATAGAAAACTAAAGATTCTCTCTCTAGATTATTACTACGGTCTGATTTCAATTGATTTTCCTTTGCCTTTACACACAATCATACGCAAACACACATACATACACATACATGAATATATATACGTATATAATACACATACACACACGGACACACACACACGCACACACACACACATACACACATATATGTTTACGAATGTATTTATTTAAGTATTTATGTATATATATGCCGACACACACACATACACATACGCACACATGCATTGCACACTGATTGGCACATACATATTTGTACACAAGTATTCCCAAACGGCAGGGCCTAATGGATTCCCTTTCAGTACGTACAATCTGGACACTGACACACACCTTGGTGTTATGACAATACTATACATCATTTCACCTCTTTTATTATTAATGTTTTTGATGTTCTTTTGAGAGAATCGTCTTGGCAAAATACTAAAAATATCGAATGATGTACACCATTTTTACCAGTATCACAAAAAACTGGTCCACACACACACACGCACACACAGACACATACACACATATACACACACACATACACACACACATACACACACGTACACTAACATACAAACAGACATACACACACACACTCACACACACACTTATGACCTTTCAACATGACTGCAACTCACACACACATCTCTACTGACTATTATCACAACAATGAGTTTCTTTACTACACACACACACACGCACACACACACACACACACACAACACACACACACATATTTGGCTGAATAGACATATTTTTCAGTGACTTCTCAACATGACTGCAACTCAATCAGGCGAAAAAGGACACTCTTCGACAAACCTACATTGGGCGCAAAATCAATTTTTAACATTCACGTGACCTCTACCGACCAATCAAAATTGTTTTGACTACAAGAATTTTTGCAACACGAATTGTCGCGAAATTTATAGTACTTATTCACGTGACATTCAACAACCAACCCTTCTACAACTGAAAAATTCAAACAAGGTCCATGTCCATTCTGACAAAACTGTTAATCTATACTATATGGATATCGATAAATATAACCAGTTCATATATAAAGAACTTAGAAAAAACTATAAGAAAGCAAATACCACCGCACTGACATCCTTGAATAACATATCATGTGATATAGTAAAAAAGCTCCACATTGAAGATAGGACTGAGCCTTTCACGCCTAAAAGCCCTCACTTCAACCTAAGGACCATAAATCGGACTTTAATTCGAACCCATCTATTAGACTGATATACCCATCAAAATGTGATATCGGTAATATCAGCAAGAAAATTATTGATCGAATCATTCGCAAATTAGAAAATGTGTAACACTTCCATTATGGGATAACGCTTCCCAAGTTATTGAATGGTTTACTAGCATCGAGAAGAAAAACTCAGCTTCATTAATTCAATTCGACATCGATTCTTACTATTCTTCGATTTCTCCAATTCTTTTAAACAAAGCACTGATCTTCGCCAGAAATAGATCGGATTTATCTACTGAGGAAATCACCATCATAACTCACGCTAGAAAAACCTTACTACATATCCAAGAAGAACACAGTACAAGAAACACATATAACAACTTATTCGATATTACGATGGGATCCATGGACTCTGCTCAAGTTACAGACCTCGCTGGACTATTTCTCCTCTATAATATTCATTCCTCTTTTCCCCACCTCAAAGGTGGTCTTTATCGGGATGATTGTTTATTGTTATCTAACATTCTTAGCAATTCCAATATAGAGAAAAACAAAAGAAAAAATTAGAAAATTCCTCAAGGAATACTACAACCTCAACATCACCTTTGAAAACACTTCAAAAGTAGCTAATTTCCTTCACATTACCTCTCTACGAATATTTATCAACCTTACCACAAACCAAACAAGAATCTACACTATGTACATTCACGCTCTAACCACCCTGGCTCTATACTCAAAAACTTAGTATATAACATATCTCTTAGACTTTCTAAATTATCTTCCAATGAAGATATATTTTATAATAATGCACCCTTTAACAACGAGGCCTTAACTAGAAGTGGATATAAAGAAAATTCTCATATATCCCCAACACTACTATGGCCAAAATATAAAACCTAGCAAAAACTACAAACATCAAAAATACCATTGAAACAAATACCTAAAGGGGTTATTCCTATCACACCAAACAACCGGAAAACCACAACAACTATTACTACACGATCTATGACCAATGTTATCAACTCACATATGAATACCAAGCATTCAAAATCTCATAATCTACCCAATAATAACATCAAACAGAACCACGGTAGTTTACCAAATTCCACAAATACGGATACTAACCATTGGAATTCTTCTGGAACATAGCACAATAATATAAGTGGTAATAAGAACTTAACTAAAAACCGCAAAAGAAACATGACATGGTACAACGCACCCTTCAACCTGTAAACTATTGGACAAATCCCCCAAAAATTCTTCGAAATTCTACATAAACACTTTTCACCAAAGTACACATACTACCAAATATTTAACAGATATACTGTTAAATTCTCATACTCTACATCAAATAATCTCCAGCAAAAAATAAGCAACTATAACATTTATAAATTTAACAATAATATGACCACACCACCACAACATAATTTAAATAGGACTGCACCTTTTAAAAGGACAAATAATACAATCCTTCAACCTGGAAAACACAACCATCCAAATCACCAAATCAAAAACAACAGAACACAAAATCACAATACAACCCTAGCACTAAACCACCCACTATGCAACCTTCATTCTCCCGCTAACATTAATTACAATAGGTATAGCTCAAGGATTAATAAGAATGGTATATGTACCCCCATCAACCATCTTACGTATGGTTGTAATTTCAGAAATAGAAGCATTTGCCCCTTAATTGGCAACTGTTTGATTAATAATGTAATATATGAATGCACTGTGTCTACTACTGACTCCAACAAAACATATATAGGATCTACATCAAACACATTTAAGAAAATATTTTACCACACCTTAGTAGTTTTAACAATACTAAACTAGCTAACACCACGTCTTTAGCTGAAGCAGTAAATAACTATAAAAAGGAAAAAAATAGATTTCAAGCTATCGTGGAACACCATTCAACAAAGAACTCATATCTCGGGAAGAGGAGAGAATGCTGGTTATGTTCACGGGTGATCTTGGAAATTACTAAATCTAAGGACGATTTATGGAATAAAAGACAGGAACTGATTATAGTTTGTAATCACCGTATACGAAAAACATTTAAATACTATAAACCTAATTAAATATTCTAAATAGCAACTCACTATAATTCTATATAGCGTAACATTTGTTAGTATCCCTTTCCCCTAATTATACGCATTCATACTTATTTCATACCTTTTAATGTTTTAGCTTCCTCAGATTTATGCGTTAATGACTAAGGGCAACAAGGTAATTGCATGAGTAAATATGTATCTATGTATGTATGATATGGGAATATATATATATGTGTGTGTGTATATGCGAGTATATGTGTTGAGTGTTTATATGTGTGTGTGTACATGTATGTGTGTGTACATACATATATATATGTGTGTATAGGTGTGCATATGTAGATATATATATATATAAATTTATGTGTATATGATTGTGTGCACATGTGTAGATGTATGTATATGTTTGCATCTATTTATGCGTATGTATATTTTTAGTTGAGTATCAATATAACTATACCTCTATCTATAATGTGGGTATATGCAGTTTGTGATCTATTAAATTTATGCGTTTTGACTATATCAACACGTATTTATCGGAGTTTGATTATTTATACATAGACATACTTGAAAGTATTTTAAAGCGTATCATACGCTGTATTATACTAAGTACAATTTACCACACCGTACTATATTGTGTTATATTACATTATTGAGAGGTGAATTGGCAGTATCGGTAGAGGGTCAGATGCCATGCCATCTAGCATAGTTACGTCCCTTTACAGTCTGAGTTCAAATCCCGCCGAGGTTAAATTTGCCTTTCAACCTTACGGAGTCGATAGAATAAAGTACCAATAATGTACTGGATAATTTCTGACCTTCTGTTTAAAGAAGAAACAATTATATTATATTACTGTATTTCATTATCTTATTACAATGTTCATCTTTTAATATACTATCTTTCCTAGCCATAACCTTAATTTATATTCACCTAAAAACTCCATACAACACACCTCAACATTTAATGTTTACATTCTTTTTAAACTTCACTACCATCACTTAGAAACGATTGTAAAGCAGTGAAGTATATCTCTAATGACTTGATTGTTTATTTCATTGTTATATCATGACTCTGCTTTCCTTTTAATGTGTTATTGTTTTCCGGGATTTATTTTAACCTACAACATTTTCAATATATGGATTACATTGAGTTCTTCATGCAGACTAGACCCCCACAACTTACCGTGGATATCTCTGTGTATATATATATATATATATATATATATATATATATATATATATATATATATATAATTAGTGTTGATGCTTAGAGCGTCCGTATGCGGTAGGCCATTTGAGCACTCGATGCTCTCACAGAGCAGAATATGATATCACAAAAAGAAAGAGAATCAGTGTTGCGACAAATGGAATTTATTGGACATATTACAATCGTTTCTCTGGCGACCAGCTCGAGACACAATGATGTGATGATTGAACCTGACTCTGAAAATTGCAAGGTCCTCAGATACGTCTTGATTCTACGAAGTAGATTTTCCAAATTTTACATCGATATCCTTCGCCTGTTGTTGTCATTCCATGAGTGGTCAAGAATTGTACACGTCATCGGTATTTCTAGCCATTCATGGTTGTCCACTATTTGCTTGTTTTCATTCCCCACCTGTCAATCAAAGTTGCTTCTTAGATCAGAATTACTACTGAAGTAGATAAAGTGTTGTATGCTTGAACTGCTGGCGGCCTTTCGGCGTCTACTCTGTCTGTAGGCGCCCTCGCCCAAACCGATCACTCACACACGCGCAGCTGTATTATATGCGACAATCACCGTAAATAATGCTTGGAGGGAATTTTTAGAAAAAATTAGAAAAATATTTCGCATAATATTTCAAGAACACAGCATCAGAATACCTTAAAACATACATATTTCAAAAAGAAAAAACTCTGTACAAAGAACGTTTTTAAATGAATGCTTGGTACAGCCTTTCAAAAAAAAAAAGGTTATTTTGAAGGTATTTTTGATAGATATACACATATATACACTCACACACTGTACTCAGTGAAACGTGTATAGTTAAGATGCTGCACATATATATATACAGATGAAAAAAAAGGAAGATCTACACATAGGCATTCATACCTTCACACAGACATGTTCATAAAAATACATCCATCCAGACAATGTGTACACACGTCCGCATGCATATTTGCGTGGACACTCATACATACATGTAACCGCGTATAATCATGCTTGTACATTACCGAAGGCATATACTTGATGAATACCCACCCATCCGTACACACACACGTTGTCTCATATAATACTGTATGCACATGGTGCATACAGTATTATATGAGACAACGTTCTTGAGTCTTGGACCCAACCCAATCATGTGGCAATATTAGCCCAAAAGTGCATGCACAATATGCATAGATGCTATAGCCACGTAATAGCCTTGCACTAATCACATATAACGTGGGTGGCACATCTATATAAAAAATGCCTGTATGTATATAAAATAAAGTAAAATAAAATAATATAAAATAATATAATAAGAAATAATATAAAATAAAATACTGGAGAAAGGAATATATACATGACAAGGTTGCAGAGGGGGTCCGGACATTATTGGGTTGTTCGTAAAATTGCATAAAATACTTGAGGGCTGTGGTGCTTATGGTTATATAATATACACGGGGACTGGTGATCTAAGGGACTGGGTAAGAGCCTGCACATGATGCAGGTCTCATGGCTGGTGGACACATGGGGACCGTGCGTGCATACACAAACATGTTATATATATTGTGGATGTGTGTGTAGAACATCCATTTCATAATAGTATATATGAGATGCACATGGAGTGGATGTATACATGGAATATATAGGGTATGTGTTTCATAACAGTATATATGAAATGTACGTGGAATCTACGCATGATTTGAATGTGCCAGCGGCTTGTGTTGTAGGCGTGTATATATCAACAGCAGGCAAAGTTAAAATTAACTGCAACATTAACCTTAAGACCAGCATCAGGTCCGGCATCTAAGTAGCAAATTAAACACTAGGAGCTGGTCGCGAGAGAAACGATTGTAATATGTCCAATAAATTCCATTCGTCGCAACACTGATTCTCTTTCTTTTTATGATATCATATTCTGCTCTGCAAGAGCATCAAGTGCTCAAATGGTCTACCGCATACGGACGCTCTAAGCATCAACACCAGTTATATATATATATAAATATATATATATATATATATATATATAAATATATATATATATATATATATATATAAATATATATATATATATAAATATATATATATATATAAATATATATATATATATAAATATATATATATATATATATAAATATATATATATATATATATATATATATATAGATATATATATATATATATATATATATAGATATATATATATATATATATATATTTGTGTGTGTGTGTATAAGTGCTAGAGTAGATACAAATGCAAGGACATCATTAATTCTTGGTAGAGAAACTGAATTTGTCGGATAAGCAGAAATGTCTGAATTTTAAAACCAAAAACTAAATCTCCTTCAAAGGTTTTCAAATATCGCTGAACCTTTGTTCGGTGAAAGTAGTAGTAATCTTGGTTTTATGCCTCAAGGCTAAGAATAATTCCTCACCCCATTGAATGTTTCATCTCAACGTTATTGTCTTGCTTGTCTTGCAAGCCAAGCAACTGATTCTGCTTATTTCAAATTATATTTAACCGATATTTGTAAGTAAATGAATTATAACGGTATCAGTGGAAGTTAAAGGTTGAATATGTAAATACTGCTCAGGCAAAACAAAGAAGGTATTTTCCTGCTTGAATAGAAAAATGCGTGTTTGGCATTTTAACATGTATAAATAATTAATATGGAAATCTATATACACAAAATTGCGGACTCTGTTGTATCTGTACTGTATATATAGACAGATTCATGGAGGCACGTGGGCTGGTAGTAAGGATGCTGGACTTACAATCATAACGTCGTGAGTTCGATTCCTGTGTTGCTTGTTGTGTTCTTGAGCAAATAACTTAATTTCACTGCTCCAGTATACTCAGCTGAAAACGTGTACCAAAAATATATGGGGGTTTAACCCTGCGATGGACTGGCGCCCTGTTCAGTGAGGAAGTCTGATACTCTCAGTCGCTTCACGACATGAAACCGTGATAAGCACGGGCGATGAGTCTTCTGGC
>OZ024742.1:176944268-176946768 GCA_964016885.1 Eledone cirrhosa
CAGAGAGCAGTGTTTGACGATAGACTTTGAGGGTCTATATTCCACCAGAAATCTAAACAGGGAACGTTGATGATCGATAATCTCATGTACCTTTAAGTTAGAACAATAATTTAACATTGTGCGCTACACAAATATCACTGATTTCGTCTTGTAAAAGAGATCCTTTCTTTGGATTAACTATTTCGAAATCAATCGATGTATAACCCTTTCAAATACACACATTTACACCTGGTTCACTAAACTTTAAAGTATTTCGTTAATTTATCAAGGTGTGTTATATCACGATCGGAAAGGTTTTCACTTTCTGTTTCTTTCAAGTTTGAAGAATATGTCGTATCACTACGTGCCAATCTAGATTTAAACAAGCCTCTTTTTACTCCAAAGCTTATTACGATTGCTCAAGCGTTAATAATTGACAGTGGGCCTGACAATTAGAATATATGCTTCACACAGCGTTTCAAGTCATCACATGGTGAGAGTTCTACATCGGCAAGAAATTCTACAGTTGAACTATACAAGTCAACAAGTCCTGGCAATTATTATCGCTTGACAAAAATCTTACATGTATGTGCAAAAGGATTTGGTGAAACGTTTCACAATTCTTTAGAATACAATATTGTATACATTTATGAATTTAGAAGGTGTGTTTTAACTATATCTATTGATCAAGTATTTATTTTCCTTTAAGGCATCGTATATATTTCATAACTGAAATTATTGGATTTAAGATGAAATCTGTGTAGCACTAAATGTATAGTTGCAAATTAGACCTCCGTCGATTCCGACGAGTTTTCCAGTTCTTAAGGGTTTTGCACAAGTTTGTGAGTTTGATACTAGGTGGTTTGTTGCATACTTTAACAAGGCACGTTATTTGTCGTTGCTCAAATCTAAATTTCACCTGCATTTCAAACGACCAGTTTCGTCACATACATTGTAACAAAGAATTTCCCCGAGAGTTACAAACTGGGTGCAGTTTTTTTTCTCCTTAAGCTAATTTGAATACAGACACATACACACACATACGCATATGTATATGTTGGTCAATACTAAGAAAGGTGTCTTTACATATATATATATATATATATATATAAACGCATGTGTGTTTTTGTACATTCATGTATCAATATATTCATATGTATTACAAGTGTACATATATGTGTGTGGAAGATTCTTTTCACTGACATTATCTGTCACTCTTTTTACCTTAAAAATATATTTCTCATTCTCAGCCTATTTTTCATCTCACCCTCACATCCTACAACGATTGCTATAATTCATATATATATATATATATATATATATATATATATATATATATATATATATATATAATACACCCAATATATATATATATATATATAATATATATAATATATATAATATATATATAATAGTACACTCAATATAAGTTACACTGGGTGATCCTAGCTAAGGCTAGATCGTAAAACAGAAATCAAAGACCATGTGACCTCTGCGCCGCTGAGGCCCTGGAAATCCACTACGCCAAACACCACATCTTAAACAAAAAATCTGAGGCAATTTCGGCTTGTAAACATAAATTGCACAACACTTTCCTCTATTACAGTCCTACATTATACCCTAGCGTATAGTACGAACTATACGCGGATATTTTACGTCTTGATGTGGGAGATAAGTATATGTTATGTTAATACCATTACTTATTCGTATAGGTAATTATATATTACCTGTATGTTTTGTGAAGCTAGGTATATTTTCTCGTACGTATATTTGCTTGTATATGTTATTGGCGTATATATTATATATACGCCAATAAAATATAGTACATGTGCATTTGGTTATGTGTATACGTTAGTTTTGCGTCTGCGTGAGTATGCGTGTTCGTACGTATGTAGTGTGTGTGTATATGTGTACTTTGCGTTTTGGTTGACGTAGTCCGCGAACATATTTGTCTCTACATGTGGGTGTGTGCGCGCGCGTTGAATACGTATTTAAGCGTGTATATTTACATACGTTTATTTAATTATGTATACACGCACACACACACACACACATGTGTGTATATATGTATGTTTTTATTTATTTATTTTTATGTGTATTTGGTGTATACGTTTGTATGCGTGCGGTACAGGCGTTGCGTCGGTTCTGTATGTGCGTGTGTGTGTTTTCTTTATTCTTTTTTGTATTTATTTATTTTTTCTGTACGTGCTTGTATTTGTATACCCATGGGGAGTGTTTTAGCGTATGCTTGTGTATGTACGTATATGGATGTGTGTATGTATATATTTAATTTCAATTACCTCTGTATTTTATTTACTTTCTTCTTAACTCTGAAGCCGAGAATCATTCGATTTCCTAAATAGAATTTTAGTCTATGACTTCAGTTATACAATTGACGTGGTTTTGTCTTTGCGTGTAATTGTTCTCATTAAAATATGATTACGTATTATCCTCGTTTTTTCCGTTCATCATCAGAGAACGTCTCCATGAACCACCTAATAGAATAATAGTTTACGACATC
>OZ024742.1:176949268-177009268 GCA_964016885.1 Eledone cirrhosa
TTTGGTCCCTTATAATTTGAACACATATATGTATATATTTGTGTTTATCTCTCTTTATTTTATCAGATTATATTATACGGCTCGGAAAATATTTTCCTTGAGCTATTTTAATTGTAAGGGACTATTCTGAGTTTCTAACTCAATATATACTTTTGATAAATACAGCTCCTTGAATTTTGTAGAGCTTAATCATTGTCGAGTCAACCAGGCTGCTATTTTTAGCAGCATAAGTTTTTACGAGACACACTAGACTCTGAATGTCATGTGCGATATTTTCAACACGCGCTTCATTTAGTCTTCTAAGAAACTTAGAAGTGAAGGGTCTACTAATTTTTACATCTACCGAAGAGCAATAGAATTGGAAATTCCCTCACTTGATGCGAAACCGTTTTACTAAAGATGGTCTGGATGTTTCATATTTATCACGATCGGTTTGTACTTTTTCTTAATTTAATCTTTTAATTGAGTCTGGCAAACCGTATTGTTCATAGTTAGTATATTATTCACTGTAGCCAATTTGGTCCCTCATAATTTGAACACATATATGTATATATTTGTGTTTATCTCTTTTTATTATATTAAATTATATTATACGGCTCGGAAAATATTTTCCTTGACCTATTTTAATTGTAAGGGACTATTATGAGTTTCTAACTCCATATATACTTTTGATATATATATAAATATATATATTTGTGTGTGTGTTTGTGTGTATGCTTGTGTGTGCAATCCCTCTCGTAGTTTTACCGTTTAGCCTACCTATTTCTTGATTTAAACTTTTAACGACATCATTTACTATTCTGTAGTTAGGATTAACACAGGTCGCTAACTTGATTCTTCAGAATTTCGTTTACTCTCGTTTAACATTAGAAATGCTATGGTACAATTCATACACCAATATTGCCCATCTACTACTACTACTACTACTACTACTACTACAACTACTACTACTACTACTGCTACTACTACTGGTGCTGATGCTGCTACTACTACTACTACTACTACTACTACTACTACTACTACTACTACTACTACTACTACTATTACTATTATTACTACCGATACTACTACTATTTTTATTATTATTATCATGGGCATGATTGTTGTTTAGGTGGTGGTTTTTATGTGAATTCAGTGTTTTTATGTAAATATACATATATATATATATATGTATATATATATATATATATATATATATATATATATATATATATATATATATGCGTGTGTGTGTGTGTGTGTGTGTGTGTGTGTGTGTGTGTTATTGTGTAGGAAAGAGAGAACAATCAAGAAATATATAAGATTCTAATAGAATTCAAAACCACCCTTTTGATTAGCCTGTGGCCATATAAGAGCTTTTCAAGTGGAATTACTTTGGAACATACCTTCTAGTACTTTTTCTATATTAAGGTAATTCTGAAGATGCTCCTTCAAAAGAATTATAAGTTTTGTAGGTGGTCAATTAAACAACTCGTCAACATATCATCTGTTGAAGTGTAATCGTATTTAACTATCTGAAGAATTAACTACTTGAGAATTTAGCTATATTGGAATTGTTCCCTTTAAGTATCTTATATTTCTGTAAATCCGTGTAAAAATATAATATTTGGCTACTGTGAGAGCTGAATTCAACCGTCACTCTTTCAGAGATATTCATTCATTTGCCTTTCCTAGATTTTGATAATGCCTATTCATTTCTTTAACCCACCAATTGCTATGTTCTTAATGCCTATAAGTTTGATTATAATGACACTGATGTGACGATTTGTCGCGTTATTAAGCTAGTGTCTGGAATACTCCCTAACAACATCATGAGGTAAGATATGTAGATAAGTGTAAACTTTTTCCCGCCCTCATTACCATATTTCTAATTGAAACCTTAGCAATAATTTCCAATTCTTTGAAAATTGATGAATCTATAGGGATCTACTAATATAACTAATTCTCCAATTATTAATCAGTCGTTTGGAAAATAATTTAACAAATTTCCGATATAATATTATGATGGAAAAATGGGAGATAAATATGAACACTTTCAAATAAACATTTGCTTGCATAGAACATGAAGTGTAAAGCAACTGAACATTCAACTAATGTAATTAACGTATAAATCACAAAGTACTACAAAAACGTGAGTACATGTACTTATTTCTTTGCGGGAGAATATATAATTGTTTCTACTTTTGACACAAGGGCAGCAACTATCCCAGTGCATTACTGGTATTTTATTTTATCGACCTCGTAAGGATGAAAGGCAAAGTTAACCTCGGCGAGATTTGAACTCAACCCATAAAGGGCCGTAACTCTTTGCTGCAAAGCATGGCGTCGGACCCTCTACTGATACTGCCTATCCACCGTTTGCGGGAGAATATATAATGACAGGCCATCATAGTTACAGGTTTAATCTACTCGATTCAGATTCAATAACATCTCCGTCTACCCAAATTCACACACAATTCTTGGGTCAAACTGTGTCTATGCTAGAATTGACTTAGCATTGGTCGAACAGTGTCTATGGTAGAATTGACTTAGCATTGGTCAAACTGTGTCTATGCTAGAATTGACGTAGCATTGGTCGAACTGTGTCTATGCTAGAATTGACTTAGCATTGGTCGAACAGTGTCTATGCTAGAATTGACTTAGCATTGGTCGAACAGTGTCTATGCTAGAATTGACTTAGCATTGGTCGAACAGTGTCTATGGTAGAATTGACTTAGCATTGGTCGAACAGTGTCTATGGTAGAATTGACTTAGCATTGGTCGAACAGTGTCTATGGTAGAATTGACTTAGCATTGGTCGAACAGTGTCTATGGTAGAATTGACTTAGCATTGGTCGAACAGTGTCTATGCTAGAATTGACTTAGCATTGGTCGAACAGTGTCTATGGTAGAATTGACTTAGCATTGGTCGAACAGTGTCTATGCTAGAATTGACTTAGCATTGGTTGAACAGTGTCTATGGTAGAATTGACTTAGCATTGGTCGAACAGTGTCTATCGTGGAATCGACTTAACTTGGGTGGAACAGTGTCTATGGTATAATCGACTTAGCTTGGGTCAAACAGTGTCTATAGTAGAATTGATTTAGCTTGGGTCGAACAGTATCTATGGTAGAATTGACTTAGCTTGGGTCGAACAGTGTCGATGGTAGAATTGACTTAGCTTGGGTCGAACAGTGTCTATGGTGGAATTGACTTAGATTGGGTCGAACAGTGTCTATGGCAGAATTGACTTAGCTTGGGTCGAACAGTGTCTATGGTGGAATTGACTTAGATTGGGTCGAACAGTGTCTATGGTGGAATTGATTTAGATTGGGTCGAACAGTGTCTATGGTAGAATTGACTTAGCTTGGGTCGAATAGTGTCTATGGTTGACTTAACTTAACTTGAATGCCACAAAGTGGAACCCTTGTGATTACTCAACGAGCATCTTAACCACACATTCCTTAACTATATGACTATACCTACACCTTCGAACGCTTGTGTTATATGTGAGGGACGGGTTCAGATGTCATATGACTGTATTTGTGTGTATGATCTTTTGCTGCCGCTAGACATGGAATCATTATCTTTCCACAAGCATGCTAACTTCATTTAAAAATGTGTGTCTATATATATATATATATAATTATATATTTATATATATATATATATACATATATATATATATATATATATATATATATATATATATATATATATATATATATATATATATATATATATATATATATATATATATATTATATATATATACACACACATATATATATACACATACTTTTTTCTCTCTCTCCGTCTTGTTTCTTTCTCTCCGTCTTTTTCTAATCGTCCTTAACACTAAGACTTATTAAAATAATATAAACAATTCACTATCCAGATGGCATCCAAAAATAATGGTTGCATTTTAAAAGGGTATGTCAAAGCTTATTTGTAAAACTGTTATATATTGTATTTTGTCTGATGAAGGCATACCATGATTTAATTTGGTATCCCTGAAATATGTATAATGAAATAAATATGGTTTTATAAATATAGTTTCCATTTATGAATATCGTATATCTACTCCAAATATTGTCGAGTGCTTTATATCAGTTATAAAAATATTTACTTGTTGTACCCCAACAATTTTAAATAGAACTTTTGCATATATATATATATATATATATATATATATATATATATATATATATATATAAATATATATATAGAATGATTAGGTATCGAGAGAGAGAGAGAAGAGAATGGAAAGATGGTCGATACATATATTTAGTTGCCAATAGTTTATGCATGTGTGCTCAATACTCGTGCCTACAGGGTTAAATATTAGAGGTGTCAATATTTAGTGGGCGAGAAAAAATAAGCAGAGCGATTATAAAGGAAATGAATACAAAGAGTTTCAAACCGTTAAAACATCTTCATATAATTGTGCACCTACGTACGTGTCGGCCTTAGCAGGTAATCAAGGACATGGAAAACAAAATAATGTTCAATATACGTCCCACACTTTTGAAGGTTTATTATAACATTCTGTGGCTCTTTTGAGCTAATGTTCAATATCTCATATTAGATGTTTAGTAATGATTAATACGAAATGAACTTAAACAGAATTCTATATTATAAATTCACTTAAATAATTATCGTGTCGCCTTGAGTTCGTTATGAGTTTCTTTTTTTTTTATAAAAGGCTGCCACAGAGTGTACTAGAGATAATGATTACAATATTTCTGAGCAACAACTCAAGTCCCACAATTTCTGTGGCTCTTCTGAGCTTGCGCATTTTTCAGGTCTAGTTTAATATTTTGTTAAGGCAACGCTTGCAATAACTCTAGTTAAACATGATATATATTAATAATAAATTATCTTTGTAATGTAATTAGATTATATAATTGTTATTTTATAAATGATCTTATAAATATTATTGTAAGATGTATAAAAATATTTTCAGACTTTTAATATAAACAACTACAAAAGACAATCAATATTAAATAAATATATTCTACATAATAATTGTTATAGTTGAATTAAGAAAAATTAAATATTACATACATATAGTCTACCGTAATATTAGAAAAATAATCTAACATAATATTAACAAAAATAATCTAACGTAAAACGAACAATAATATGGACAAATATACAAGGAAACATGATACAACCAATATTATAAGCATGTTATAACGAAATGAAAAGAAAAATAGTTAATATATATTTACAAAACCATATATAAATTATCAATATAACTTACGAAAACGGGAAAAATATTTTGATGATAAACGACGAAATACAGGAGGAAGATTAAAAAGCGAAACGATAAATAAACGTGCAAACAAAACGGCGGATACTTTTGAGCAACAATTACTCTCTTTGGTTGATTAGCCAATAAGACGATGAAATTAGCCAATAAGACGATACATTACAAAACATGTTTGGCAGCGATCACCACGGCCAGCGACCCCCTTGAATCTGTTATTCATAAACTACGCATATATGTCAGACACGCAGACTTAATACACTCTGTTGTTAGTCACTGCGTGTCTTACAGTTACACACACACACACACACACATATATATATATATATATATATATATATATATAACGAAGGAAATGTGGTAAGGAACCAGGTGGACCATAACGCACCAAAGTACCCAATACTTAGGGTAGTAGAGTGGCTTAAACGGCTTGAGCTCAGCCGTCGGGGTCCTACTTGTTCCTATATATATATATATATATATATATATATATATATATATATATATATATATATATATATATATATATATATATATATATATACATATATATATATATATATATATAATAGAAAAAGACACCTTGTTATAGATCAAATCGTCAGAATATTCAGGTGTATGAAGAAAACTTAATCTTGTGAGAAGATTAATGTGTTTGAATATATTCCAATGTTCATACAAACACCTTCCAATTATTTATACCTGATGAATGCTCAAATCTTGAGATGCATACACGCATCTATTTAACTTATCTATCTATCTATCTATCTATCTTTCTATTTATTTCTCCGTTTATATACCCAAATCTCTATCTCTCTCTCTCTCTCTCTCTCTCTCTATATATATATATATATATATATATATATATATATATATATATATATATATATATATATATATATATATATATATATATAAATATATATACAGACACACATATATATGTGCGTGTGTGTGTCGACAGAGAGTGTGTAAGGGAAAGAGAGGGTAGTACAAAGTTTTTATATACTTATATTTCAGCGAATATATAATTTATTATTCAAGGCTCCCTTAATGAAACTTAATATTATTTCCATTAAATTAAATCCATTTTATGTATTGATTTTAAATGCATAACATACATACTTAATTCAAAATGCATATATTAAATTTGTATATAATTTCATTTAGTCATATTTTCTCATATGTTATGTATTATATATTGTCACTCCGTATAATTATGATTTTATAAACTCGAAGATATGCTATAATGCTCAAATAAATACATACAACGTGAATAAGTTGATTAAAATATCTCTGGTTTTAAAATCATGCTAATGAGTGGCGAGTTGGGATATTGGTTATACGTGTTTTCGTCTCGTATACTAGAAATTCATGGTTCAATTCCAACATAGCGTCCTGCCAACAATATTCCATCTCCAGTGTATTCTATATCATTTATTCAAATATTATATATTGTATATATCAAATAGTATATACATTGTGGGAGCCCTTCATAAATCAAATATGTTTTCAAATTTCATCGATTCTTTGAAAACGCACCACTGTTTATATTTAGCTTGAGAAATGAAAGCTTCTAAAATGACGAGTATGATACTTTTGGAGTGCTGTGGTGTAATGGGTAAGCACGATACCCGGTATTTGGAATTGTCGTTCGATTTTCGCAGCCGGTTTTGTCTCATTCTCTCACTGAATTAGAGTATTTTACTTGACTATTACTTTGGTTCTTCTGGAGTATGACGGGATTAAAAAAAGAAAAAAACATCTTCAAATCATCTAGCAGTCTACATAGTCACACATCTCTCCATCTCACTTAAAGTTTGAAAATCATGAAACTGTGAAACCGGTAAATGTATAAGTTATTGTAAATATACATTTTTAAGGACTCCAGTTGCATTAAGGGGACATCGGTGCGTGAAATATTCAGCCAACTAGGCGTAAATTTAATAAACTGGCTCTTTAAAGGCACGCACAACGTTGTAACCCACGGAGGTCCATTCAGGTATATATCAGGCATCCAATTGATGAATTATAGAATCAATCAATGTAATATTCAATAAATATAATTAACAACTCTCTCCGAGTCGCCCAATCCCTCAAAAGTGACAAACGTCTAAACAGTTAAAGAGACCTCATCTATCTTATTGAATATATATATATATTTAACGGTAGCATGCATACTATAATATATATATATATATATATATATATATGAGTACATTTTACGAAATGTTATATATTTTTATATATTTTATTCTCTCACCTAAAGTTCGGAAAAGTTTTTCCGTTTTCAATTATTTCCCCATGACTGAATCACATTTATTTTCATTTCACCAAATTACGGTAAATTCTTGTAAACTAAAACAAAATGAGCTTTAAAGAATAAACCGTGAGAGGTAAAGCTACACAACGTTTTATGACCGATCAATTTCATCAGAATTTTGTAAACATGAAGAAATTGAAACATGAAAATCAAATAAATTAAACGAGTGACAAGACAACTACCTCGATAAATTGAAAAATTGGGAGAAATAAATATATTTTGAAACAATTGTCAACATTAACAATCTTCCTATCCATTTCAAATACTTTAATTTCCTATGTTTAAATCGTACAATATTTAAATTATTCTACATTATAATTTCCACCTTTCTGTGAAAGCTTTAAATGTTAAGTAACAATTCTCCTTCAAAATAATTGTTTCAGATTTTATTCATTCTATCGTCTAAATTACATTGTCATTTCATTACATTTCTTATTTTGTTTTTATTTTGATTTTCTTTCTGCATGTAAGCGTAAATCATTGCTATTATAAATATGTGCTTCAATGTGTTATATATGTTTATTCATATGCATTTATGATATAAGTGTATATGCATCCGTACAACTATCTATCTCCTGGAGATGAGGTTTGCTCATTTTTTCGGGGGTATGTGTTACCCATATGTAATGTCTCCCCCTATTGGGGAAAATCGATTGATTTTTAAATTGCATTTGTGATAGTATTTTACACGTTTTTATTGTATGTAAACTTCTCCCTTTGTATTTGTCTCCTTTCTTTGTGCCCCTGTGGCTAATAAAGAAACATATCTCCCTATCTATCTACCAACAACAATAACAATGATAACAACAACACCACCAACAACAACAGCAACACGAACAACTCCACAAACAAGGAAAATATTTCTTTTGCTCAAACCATCCAAAATACGGAACTGTTCACATACCTTGACATTTCCAATGCTAGGGAAATGTTAAGCGATGCAAAACAGTACGTGACTTTTCGTGAGAGTGGTGCTTTCAGCATCACTTCTCCTCAACAGTTACGCAGAGAGACTGTTCTAAAAACAGTAATTTTTAAGACGGTCTCAAATGTGTCGAAAAAACCAGTTCAGTTATCCCAAAACGATATTGACTGGTTCTGAAGAATTCCATGAAGGATATTGCCTTCATCCAAAAAGGGAAACTTTTTGGAAGCATTTCGGTGCTGTTGAAAGACCAATTGACAGCACAAAAATATTCTTTATCGCCGATTGTGTCCCCCCTTTACACATTTTTCCCCACAAATATGGGAAAAAGAAATAAAAAATAAAAATGTTGAACATTGCACCAAATGTAAACGTCTGGTGGATTCTAACTGGCTTCATCGATTTCGACGAAGACACCATCATTTCGGTGGGAAAGTCCTCCAGAGGCACATTCAATGGTACAAGCATGGAAGTTCTGGTCCAAATGAGGCCAGAACGGATAGCTAAAATGCCCCAACGTGTGCCTCTGGGTAGAATTTCACACATAAACATTTCTGTTGAGGGTAGGCGGCCTTCATGTTACCACTGTTTAAGCGGTGGTCACCTGAAGGCTTACTGTCCTCAGTTAACTAAAAAAAAAAGAGGCACTACTGCCAATACCCAAAACAAACAACACAACCACCACCACCACCACCACAACAACAACAACAACAAGAACAACACGCAACCACAACCAAAACAAGAACAACAAACCAACCTGCAAGCACAGTCCCACCCAACACCACTCCACCTAAAACCACTTCAAGTACACCCACAAACACAACAGGTCCCCAAAACATACCACTTCCAAATAACACAGACACCACAACGGACGAGGCCCCCACATCATCAACAAGTGATGATGAGGGAGAGCCTCTCCGTTCGAAAAGAAAGAAGAAAATACACCACAAGAACAAAAAAGAAACAAACATCACTAAAAACATACAACCACCAATACAAACAACACAAACATTACAAACAAAAACCCCCCGTCCCGAAAACAAAACCACGATATCACTCCAAACACAAACACCTACAACAAAACGAAAGCTCCCACAAGAACAACAGACAAAAACCACCGCAACACAACAAGAACATTACACATACATAAACAGTAAAAACAAAACTTTAATGGAGGTCATCTCCAACCACCCTTCGGTGAAAACCGATGGCAAACCTTTTTCGAACTGTGTAGACAAACCTAATTTAAAGAGGATTAGGGTCCCTACGGACAACTATAAGTTTTTAAAGGAAAACTTTCCTAAGGGCGTGGGTAATCTTTGTGTTAAACCCATTAACCGCGTCCTTTTAAAAAGTTTCACCGCCATCACCCCAGACACCCCCACCCTCCAAACATCTACGTCCCCATCACGCCGGAAACCACCATCCAACCAGACAACTCCTCTAACACCCCCATGGAAACCGTGCGGCCTGATCCCCGGGAGACGAAGAGGTGAGTGTTTTCTTCTCCTCTTTTAACTTTTCAGAACCAACATGGCCAATATAAGAGTTCGGTGTGTGAATGTACGCGGCCCGGGGATGCCCTGGAAACAGGGCAAACTCTTAAACGACCTCAGGTCGCACAGTATGGATGTAGTAGCCATTTGCGAGTCCACAGCGAGCGACAACTGGCCCCCATCTTCGATGAATTTGAGATCTACGCATCTCTCTGTCAGCCGGTGGGTGGGGGCGGGGTTGCCGTTTTGCTGCGGAAACAACTGGCCCTAGTAACACAGACGGTACATCTGCCCCCGGAGGGTCGACTGGTGGTCCTAGACGTTGACGGTAGGGAAAGTGGAGCCTTCAGGCTGGTGGCCGCATATGCCCCATCCGGGACACCGCGTCCAGACTTCTTCAAACGTCTAGAGACTTTTCTGGGAGCGTCCCGCTCCTTGCTTTTGGTGGGGAACTGGAATGGAATCCTAGATGCACGTTGGGACTATGTGGGAGAATGTCCCGATAAAGGGAGGGGGTGTAACATTCTCAAACAGTTAATCGGCCGATTTGACCTGGCCGATAGATATCGACTAGATTTTCCGACTGTGCCACTGTAGACGTGGACTAATCGTAGCGGAACATCTAGATCGTACCTAGATAGGGTTCTAGTTACAAATAAGGATAGGGACATGTTAAGCTGTCCACAAATGTTCATGGTTGCCTATTCAGATCACAAACTAGTGACATGCATGGTCAACCTTGATAGAACCCATAGACAAGGACCCGGCTACTGGAAGATGAACTTGTCGTTACCAACATGCAAAGCCTACAGTAGACGGATTAGCACTTTAGTTAAACAGCACTTGACAGCGGCCATTGTCAACAACAGATGGTGGTACTCTCCTGAGAGGGCAGTTAGATTAGACTAGTTAGATTTTAGTAAAGAATTAGCGTTAGATAGAAATAGAACCGAGAAAGAACTGGTAGATAAAGTAGAAGAGGCAATTAGAAGTGGCAACGTAGCCAGCGTGCTAGCAACGAGAACGACCTTGGACCAGTTCTTCGACGATGAGGGCTGCGTTGTCAGAAGCAAAATACGTGCTCTGGGAAATGAGGGAGCCAAAGCTGTTAGCTGGGCCCGAGTGACGGAGGCAAAAAGTGGCAACAATTCCATGATTCGGTCTTTGAAGGACCAAAACGGACGCGTGATACGTGAGCCGAAGCAGATGTGTGCGGCCTTTCAGCGGCACTTTGCTCGGCTGTTCGGGCAGGGTGGCGCGCCGGGAGGGGCTATGGATTTCGGTCCATACCTCGACGGCCTACCGCAACCCTCAGACAACGAGGCAAAGTTCTGCGAAAAGCCGATTTCAGCGGCTGAGATAGGGGACGCGTTGAGCCAATGCGGCAAACGCAAATCTCCGGGTCACGAGGGTCTACCCTACGAATTTTACGTAGCAATGCCGGACTTATTCTCCGGTCTCCTGGAAGCGGTCTACTGCAACTGGCAACAGAACGGGAGAATTCCCAGTTCTGTGACCGGGGTCGTAGTCACACTAGTCAGGAAGGACGAGAATAAGGGGGATGACATAGGCAACTTCCGGCCCATAACTCTGCTAAACACAGTTACAGATTTTGGCCAAGGTGTTGGCAAAGTGGCTGGCGCTTGTCGTCGAGAACCTGGTGGGAGAAGCGCAGACATGCGCAATCCCGACCAGGTCCATACACGACAAACTCCACCTCATGCGATACATCATAGAGAGGGTAGGGTGTAAACCCGGCTTCGGTGGGGCCCTGATCAACTTGGATCAGTCTAAGGCTTTCGATAGGGTTGACCATCGTTACCTGGATGCGTTGTCCAGGCAGCAGGCTTCGGACCCGTGTTCAGGGGCTGGATTGCTGTAATGCATAACAGCAACATCTGCTCAATGGTTAAGGTGAATGGCTACCTCTCGGAGCCGTTCCATATCACGCGATCCATCCGAGAGGGATGCTCGCTCTCCTCCCTTCTGTACGTATTGACTCTCGAGCCACTACTGCGGAAGTTGGAGCTATTGCAGGGCATCCCTCTGGAACCGGGACTGCGGAAAGCGGCGTCGGCCTACGCGGACGACGTGACAATAATGCTGTCGAGCGCCTCGCAGATCGAGGAAGACGGCACCTTACTGAAGGAATACGAAAGGTTCACAGGAGCGAAGCTGAACCGGGACAAGTCCATCGGTTTGCAACTCGGATTGTGGAGAGGCAAACCGATGCCTTCCAATGGCGTCGTCGGACGCTGGACGGAAGGACCAGTAAAGCTGCTCGGGGTCTGGTTTTGTCCGGACCTGCAGGTGGAGAAGAACTAGAACGAGGTGTCGGCCAAGGTGTTTGCACTCACCCAGAAGTGAGCCGAGTGCAAACTATCCTTGAAAGGTCAAGCGGAGGTGGCGAACACATTTATAGCCTCCGCCATCTACTACCGCTTGACCGTCATGCCTTGTCCAGCCAAAACCCTCGCCAAAATGGAGCGCGCGCTCTTCCAATTCCTTTGGAAGAGGCAGGCTCCTTTGGTGAGAAGATCCATCTGCTGCCAACGCCCTTCCAACAGAGGGCTGGGAAAGTTGTGGTTGACGATGCGCAAACACGCTCTCAGGCTGCGGCATCTCTACGTATTCCTCTCCGGACAACCGGTGTGGACCCCGTTCGTGAGGCGAGCCTTCCCATGACTCGTCTCGCTGACCGAGCTGCAGTCCTGGGTCAAGCAAAGACCGAGGAAAATGGGCGACTAGCACATCGAATTTGCTCAAGCGCTCACAGCCCTCTGGCAGGCGGACCCGGCAGTCAGTGGAGACTCCACTTCGTCATTCTATAGAGGGTTGATCCGCAGCAAGTGCGACGACGTGCTCGGTTAAATGCTAGGCGTAGAGGAAGACGAACTGGTCAGTCTGTTCGGTAGGACCCTCCGCCCGGGACCGATGGACAACTTCCAAAAGTCCCTGGCCTGGCAGTGCTACCGAGGAGCTCTACCAGTTCGATACATGCTCTACAGACATGGGCGACCGGGCAGGGACCCTGCAAAAAAGATCTGTCCGAGGTGTGTTCGAGACGAAGAAACCGTCGCGCACGCATTCATACACTTCCCGGGCGTCACGGACCTGTGGGGCTATGTGGAACGACTATTGTCGCAGGTGGGACCAATCCAGTTGACCACCGAGTCCATTGTCATGATCAAACCGCCACCCTCCATCAAAAACGAAGGACAGGCGGTTTTCCTTTGTGTGATAGCTATGGTGAAAGAGGTTGTATGGTGGACAAGTTTGAAAGGGCCGAGGTCAGACACCTTTCTCTCCAGCCAACAACTGATACTTTTTTTCAAATACCACTTTGGCAGAAGAATCAGAATGGAGAGAGAAGTGCTGTACCCCAGCAGGTTTTATGAAAGGTGGGTGAAAGTGGCGAGAATGGCCCGAGTGAATGGGCCTTCTCTCTATAACAGACTGTAGGTTGAGGAAAAAGAGGAGGAGAGGAATGGAGTAAATCGATTAATTTTTAAATTGCATTTGTGATAATATTTTACACGTTTTTATTGTATGTAAACTTCCCCCTTTGTATGTGTCCCCTGCTTTTGTGCCTCTGTGGCTAATAAAGAAACATATCTATCTATCTATCTATCAATATATTTATATATATATATATATATATATATATATATATATATATATATATATATATATATATATATATATATGCAAAAGTTCTATTTAAATTGTTGGGATACAGCAAGCAAATATTTTTATAACTGACATAAAGCACTCGACAAGTATTTGGAGCAAATATATGATATTAACAAATGGAAACTATATTTATAAAACCATATCTATTTTATTATACATATTTCAAGGATACCATGTTAAATTATGGTATGCTTTCATCAGACAAAATACAATATATACCAGTTTTATAAATAAATTTTGACATACCCTTTCAAAATACAACCGTTACTTTTGGAAGACATCAGGGATATTGGATTTGTTTATCTAAGTAAGTCATTGTGTTACGGAGAAGGAAAAAGACGGAGAGAGAGAAAAACCGAGAGAGAGATATAAAGAAAGAAAAAGAGAAAAAAAGAAAAAAAGAAATATCTATATCTATATATGTATATGTATAGATATATATAAAAATATATATATATGTATATACATATATATAATATTACCAGTACGATTCTTTAACCCTTCATTACGTTTATTGATTGTTGACGCGCGTTTCGCTATTGATCTGCTCAAGTGCGATCTGTTTCGATCTGGCCCGAAGCTGGAATCAATCACTCGTCGACCTTTGGTGTTGTAATAACAGAATGAACATATAAAGCATAGAAATATCTGTAGCGTTTCGCGTTCATATGGTGGTCAATTTATGTTGTTTTGATTTGTGGTTTAGATATGAAGAATGTATTGGTATGTGTTATAAGTGGGGGGACGATCACCATTAATTCTTTATATATATTTTCAAATACTAACCGCATATGATAATTCCCTTCATTAATTCTTTATAGTGCAAATCCCCTTGAACGATGTCTAATCAGCTTACAAATAAGCCCCACCACAACCTAGTATAATCTACCTCACTTACCTGTCCCCTCCTTCCTTTCCTCTCATTCTTCCGTGACAGAAAATGCCCTACCACTATTACAGTATCGCACTCTTTCATGTCCTATCACGCACAGTCCTACCACATCTACACCACAGCCAGCACCGCTGAATCACTACGTACACGCCAAAATGTCTATGAAAGCCAAAACACCACCCTCCCGCAATTCGCATCAAGAATCACTCCCCACCACCACCACCTCGTCACTATGCTCATACCCCCACCAACACCTCGATACAGACGTGAATCTAAACATCGAGTGTTCACCTGGGTGAACCTACAGTAACTTCACGTTACACTCCCTGGATATATACATACACACACATATATATATATATATATAAAGGTTTACATATACATAAATTTATATATGTTACAACCGGTCACCTTTTAGCTCCATGAAGAATTAATAAATTAAATACTCAGAGCAATATATTATTATAAATCATGTCTACAGAATTATTAGATAAACAAATTAAAATAAAATAAAATATATACAATATATATATATATATTTATATATATAAGTAAGTTATTCCGGGTTGAATGGGAGGTAACCACAGTAAGTAAGGTACTCAATACATAGCAGATTATAAAAGTTTTAATATAGATGAGATTCTACAGGAATAGAATTGTTTCATTCTTTAGAAATCATCAGGAATCTGGCTTTCCAAAATAAATGTTGTGGTATTTATATCTGTCCAGGTGGTAGGAGAGGGTGCGGAGTGGGATGGGTGAAGGTCATTGGTTGAAAGAAAAGGGAATTCATTAAAAGCTAATTCTTTAAGGCTATAATTTATAATTAGAGTGACAAAGGCAGATAGAATTCTATAAACAGGTTCGGAATGGGGTGCCACTCCTTATTTTTAAGTTTCTCTTAGGCTAACAATGCCTATATTTCAGGTGTCTATAAGATTGTTGAGGGTCAGTCATGGTTGATGGATTTAAAGAAGAGGGAAATTCTTTAAAAGCTAATTCTTTAAAGCTCTACTCAGCGTGACAAAGGCCAAGAGAATTCTATAAACCAGTTCAAAATATTGGGTACCTATCATATCATTATTGTCATATTTCTCTTAAGCTAAATTCCAGGTGTCAACAGACACATTCACATACACACACACATACATACATATATACATACACATATATATATATATATATACATATATATATATATATATATATATATATATATATATATATATATATATATATATATATATATATATATATATATATATATATATATATATTGTTATACTTTGGGAGGGTCATGTTGCCAATAAGAAACACACGCACCGGTTGCTTTCACTTCAATTTATTATATATTTATAAATTTATAAATTTACAAATCTACAAACCTATAAATTATAAATTTCTGGTTGGTTGGTTGGTTCCACAACCAGATAGTTGTTTATATATATAGTCATAGTCCTTTCGTCACACACTCTGTGACCTCTTCAGTGACTGGGGATTCCTTTCTTCGTTTCTGTGCCTTTTCTTTCTTCTATCCTACGCCATTTTGTTTCTGTGTGTGTGTTGTGTGCTCAGTTTGCGCATGTGCCACATCCGGGTGTCTGTGTGTATTCGTGTTCATTTTTCTATTTGTTTATTTATTTATTGTTGGTTGGTTGTTTGTTCTATGTGTGTGTGTGTTTTCATTTTGTCCTGTGTGTGTTTTCATTTTGTGTGTGTTTTCAATTGTAAGTTGTTTTTTCTATGTGTGTGTGTGTTTTCATTTCGTCCTTAATTGTAAGTTGTGATGTTGCTGTTCCACTCATATTTTCTATTTAATTTTGGTTTTAATTCTTTTATGCTTACTGCCTCTGTAATTTGCCTAAACATTGCGTCTTTTCTGTGCGTGGATTCTATTTTTATTTCTATGCTCTCTAATCTACCCCTGTGTTCTATCTTAGCATGTTGGTAGAGCACAGATGATTCTTTATTATCTTGGAGGTCTCGCCAGTGTTCATTTATTCGTTCCCCTATACTACGAGCTGTCTCACCTATGTACACTATATTTTTGTTTCTACATTGTCCTTCAGTACATCTTATGCTATACACTACATTTCTAGTTTTACAGTTAATATGGGGGCTTATTTTACAGGTTATACATTTCTTATCTATACATGAGGGTCTTTGGAACGGGTATGTCTTGCTAATAAGTGTTTTTACGGAGGTACCTGGTCTTTCTACTATCTTAATATTGAGTTTATGTTTATTTAGGGCCCTTCTAAATTTGTAGGCTAGTTCGCCTCTAGGGGTTGTATTGATGAACATTACACTCTGGTATTTATTACTATCATACCATGAGTTTATTCTATTGGCCTTGTTCCTAGTTCTTTCTATTCTATTCCAAAATTTGCTCCTATACAAGGGGCAGGTCTCATTTATGTCATTATTTACCATTTTTTCCCATTTGGTTCTGGCTCCTCTATACACTCTGATTTCTTTCTCTCTGATTGTAGCCAGAGAACTGCATACGGTGGATGAAGTGTTGTATGTGTCTCTCTAGTTCTTCAGGGTTGCACATGCGGGACACGTTTCTCATCACCCGTACCAAATCCGCAATCAGTATGTTGATTTTGGTATGGTCCGAAACGGCCGAGTTTCGGTGGATCAGATGTTTGGAAGTCATGGGTTTGGCATAATGGGAACGGAGGATTTGTTTTTTGTTGTTAATGGTATCTAACCAGAGCTCTGTGTCTAGTACAGGTAATCGATGGTTGGGGTGTTTACTTGGGTAGTCTATAGTAACTCTAATGCTCTGGTAGATGGAGTTTGCTATTTGCTGGATGCTTTCCATTGTGTTTTTCTCTAGTTCCTGACTGTTCTCTAGTGGGGGTGTCTTAACTACGATGTTTATATCATCAACGTAGCGGGAGTACATTATCAGGGTTAAGGGGTCTTCTAATTGTTCTTTAAGTTTAAGTTTAAGTCTACTGTCCCACCATGCCATGAATAAGTTAGCTATGTCACCTGCAATGCTAACACCAATGGCTGCTCCTTCCCCTTGGGCATATGGAAAAACATACCAAAATCAACATACTGATTGCGGATTTGGTACGGGTGATGAGAAATGTGTCCCGCGTGTGCAACCCAAAAGAACTAGAGAGACACATACAACTTCTAGAGAGACACATGCTCCTTCCTCTTGGGCATATGTTTTTCCTTTAAATTTGAACATATGTTCCTTAAGGGTTAGTTTTATGCTGGCCCCTACCGCATGTACAATCATTTTCTTCAGTTCATCGTGGTTTTCGTGTGTCCGTATGGCTCTGGTCCACCCGTTCCATCTATCTGTGTGGGTTTTCTTGGCCATTGAGGTAATGGTAGGTGGTCTGCCGCTTGCTGGTCTTGTAGGGCACAGGTTGCTAAGGTCATATGTATCTAGGAAATTATTACTATAGGTAAGTTTAAGTAGGAGTCCCAGCTCACTGGTATCAATCCCACGGAACTCAACATTGCTCTCACTGATCATTTCTACGCATTTCTCCACAGAAAAATCCACGTCAATAGATGGATACAGGGACACAACATCCATACTACCTATTATGCAGTTTGTTAGGTCCCTAGATCGGTTACTCACGCCGATTCTGCTGAGGAGGTCCTCCGTGCTGTCACATACATCTGGGAACATTTCGATGATGGGGCGTATGATCAGGGAGAGGAAGTAGGACAGTCTGTAGTTACTAGCAATGTGAGCTCCACAGACTGGCCGTGTTGGTGGTCCCGCGACAGGGTCACTGCCCGTTTTGTGGTCTTTTCGAAGCCCATACAACGCCGGCACGTCATTGTTCCAGGCCTGGAAGTTGTTGGCAGTCCTTTTGTTGGGCTGCATTATATTCGTCCACATCACCATATGGGCATTGAGGGCTTTTCTCTATCCTCATGCTCCTGTGGTGTTACTTCTCTTGTGTTAGTGATGTGGGGTTGCATTGCCTGGATGTAGTTTGGCAGGCTGTCAACCGACATTCTGCCAGACTTGTCTGTTGGAAAGCATGCTATCTCTCCATTACGGGAGCGCTGCATGAGCTTACGCAAGCCATTTGCAGATTTTTCTCCCAGTTGCTGGGCCTCCATTCTATTATGCTTCTTGCTATACTGTTCTATAATATTTCTAAGTTCGGATCTAGCTATACTAAATTGTGCTTCTGTTTGTTCATCGACCTGCGACGGCAATTGCGTGCGTTTGTTAAATGTTAAATTCGTGGCGTGAACTCGTCGCAGGTCGAACGATTTATCGGAGGGATTATAAAAACTAGAGTTCCAGGCTGCTGCTTTATGTGTACTAGTGCTATTGTTATTGTTAGTTGTGTTGTTTCTATTTCTATTTCCACCAACAGCCTCATGGTTGTTTCTATGTCTCTCATAATTACTCCTGTCTCTTTCCACTGGCTCATTGTTGTTATCTATCCTATTTTGTGTGTCTGTGTGTTCGTCTTGGTTATTTTCTTTGTCCTTAGTCTCCCTTCTACTTTTAATCCTATTACTTTCCCTTATTTCTGTGATTTCTGTGCTACTGTCATTACTTGTTTTCTGTGTCTGTGTGTTTGTTAAGATTGGGGTGTTGGTGAGAGTCATTGAATGTGTGTGTGTTGTTGTTGTTGATGTGTGCTGTTGTTGATGTGTGTTGTTGTTGTCTCCGTGTGTGTTATCGTTGTTGTGTGTGTTGTTATTGTTGTTTGTGTCTGCGTGTCTGTTGTTGTTGTTTCTGGGTATGTTATTATTGTTGTTGTTGGTGTGTGTTTTGTTGTTATTGTTGTTATTGTTGTTTGTGTCTGTGTGTCTGTTGTTGTTGGGATGTGTGTTGTATATGTGTGTGCGTATATTGCTGTTTTTGTTTTTGAGGCTCCAGCGTAGTTTTGTAAATGATTTTTCTATTTCTGACAGACAACTAATCATATTTACCTTCTTGAATGTCGCATACTTAGGTGGAAGTTGTAATACAGATAATTCATCTTCATCTATTATTGTGTTGCCGTATATATTTGTGTTGTTGTTGTTGTTGAACTCATCTGTTAATGAGGTGTCGGCCATATTTATACCGTCAATTTTGTCGGGATATCTATTGGTATTCTCTATAGTATCCTGATTTAGCTTTATCTGCTTAAGCCACTTTAGTTTCTTGTTAAAGTGCTTATCACATTCTTGAGTAATGTACTGTTCTTCAGGAGAGTATAAGGCTTATAAATATTAGGTTCTCACTTGGTGTGGTGATCCTAGCTATTTCTTGTATTAGGTTACGCTTGTGTTTTTCTTGATGACTTAATTCTCTATAGATCTTCTTTTTTATGTTTAGAATTAGTGTTCGTTTTAGCCTATCTGCTTGATTTTTGGTGAGTTGTAATCTTCTTACGTCGGTGTTGATGGTGTTGGTGTAAACTCGGGACGAGGCACATTCTTTAAGAGGTGTAGTTGTCGAGATGTTATGGTTTTTCGTAGACAACGGAACATGGGGCAATAAACATAAAAGAATTACAACCAAAATTAAATAGAAAATATGAGTGGAACAGCAACATCACAACTTACAATTAAGGACAAAATGAAAACACACACACACATAGAAGAAACAACCAACCAGTAACATGTAAATAAACAAATAAATAAATGAACATAAACACACACAGACACCCGGATGTGGCGAATGCGCAGACTGAACACACAACACACACACACAGAAACAAAATGGCGTAGGACAGAACAAAGGAGAGGCACAGAAACAAAGAAAGGAATCCGCAGTCACTGAAGAGGTCACAGAGTGTGTGACGAAAGAACTATGACAATATATAAACAACTATCTGATTGTTGAACCAACCAACCAACCAGAAATTTATAAATTTATTATAATAAATTGAAGTGAAAGCAACTGGTGCGTGTGATTCTTATTGGCAACATGACCCTCCCAAAGTATAACAATATATATATATATATATATATATATGTATATATATATATATATAAAGGACCGGTTGATGTTCGTTAAATCGCTCCACATATGACGTATTATCTTCGTTTTTTTCGTTCATCGCCAGAGAACGTCTCTATGCACCACCTAAGAGAACATTAGTCTACGACCTCTATTATACCATAAACGTGGTTCTGTCTTTGCGCGTAATTGTTTTTCACCGCTCCTATTAATGACGTATTATATTCGTTTTTTCCCGTTCTTAGCCAGCGAACGTTTCCACGAACCAACGTATCGTCTTCCTGTCTTCTTCCGGCTGCAACGTTTTTTTAAATATCCAGTACTGCGTTTACAGATTGACTTTGTTAGTTTCAGAAGATCCCGTTAAGGGTGAAAGCAGCGATTCTTTGCTTAAACTTTAATCTGTTATTTTAATAAATATTTGCTCTACGGTTCTTATATATTTGATATATATTTATCCTTATCGAGCCCTCTTTGGATTTTAGTCTTCAAATTTATTATTATTACTATATATATATATATAAAGCATGTAGACATCATAAAAAGGTAATTTATTCCGTGTGCTTACAAATGTTTCCACGGACGTACTACAGCCTAGTTATGCTATGTGCAAATTTACAACTATTTGCAGAACTCAAATATCCAGTTCTGTGACCACTGTATCCTCAGAGCAGAATGGTTCAAATGTACAATGTAAATACCCTTAAGTGGGGTTGTTGGAGAAGATAGAGTAGAAAAGGAGGAGAGAAAAGTAGGGGAGATGGAGAGAGAGAGAAAGATATGCAGGGGTTGGAGAAATAGGAGAGAGTGGTTCGTAGATATCTTAATCAAAATGTTATGGTAGGGGTTTTATTATACTGGTTTCTTTTGGAGAGATCCGTTGATAGTTAAGGTCGGAATTATTTATTGCTCCAGAGGGCAGGTTCATAGATGTGGAGAGGGAGGGAGGTAGGCCAAAGGCGAGAGGGAGAGAGAGTGTAATGGATGTAGAGAGAGAGAGATAGAGAGGGGACAGGCGAAGTCTGTGTGGTGAGTGAACTTTGTGTTCGTAGTAGTAATCTGCGAATTGCACTGAGTTACCATTTATAGTGATAAGCAGTGTATTGTCTTGTAGTGTGGGGGAAGAGAAGGTGGTTAGCTAGAAAGCGATGTTATAGTTACGGGTTCGAATGTTAAGTTATTTTATAGTGAGAGAATTTAGCTTTTAGTTTGTGGTTGCAGTATAATGATCGTTCAATTCTATCGTTAAGTAATTTGATTTTGGATTTTAATATGTAAAAGAGTTCAAGGTTACATAACCTAGAGTACTTCAATCCACTCCGATATGCACTTGCGCTGGAAAGTATATCCCATTTTAAGGTGAACTGTTGGTTGCGTTCACGGAGTTGCCGGGTCTTGCTGGCGAGCGTGGTCACAAAACGGTGATTAAGATGTTTGATTGAGAATCGATGACGGTACCAGCGAGATTTAAACGAGGTGGTGGTAGATCCGATATAATACCATTTCTGGTCGTTCGATTCAACCGTGCATTGGTAAACAATGTTGGACTTTAGGCATTCATTCTTCAATGGACATCTTTCAGGTAGATGGCAGTTACATTCTTTGTTGTGGATAGTGGTTATACCATGGATAGGTTGTGATAGCTGTACAGGTGGATTGTGTAATACCCGTCTCCCATTTAGTGGTTGGGACGCAGATATTACGTTCTGCCCGTCTGTTAATAACATATTTTGTTTTGTAGTGTTGTTTAATTGCTTTAAGTTACGTTTTTTATGTATGCTTCAATGTTTGGTGCCGTGGAGTATGATAGTCTAATAGTTTTAGAGTTCAGAATGTTGCTGTATTTATGGGAACTAGGGAAATGTTTGTTGATTAACTTAAAGAATGAAAGAGATAGTTTTGTACTAATCTAGGCATTAAAAATAGGATTATACCAGATATACTTTCTACAACGTGATTTATTTGGTGGTGATTTTCTATTATTAGTATGTCTGGTGGTACTGTGTGTGTGCGCTTGTATTTTAGTTCCCCGGTTACGTATTCCTTGATTTCGTGTAGAGCTATGTGTGTTATGGAGATTCCTATCAATGTATTCTATTGTATCCCGGTGGTCGGCATTCCTTAATGCATTATTATAGTATTCAGCGTGTTCACTAAAAATATCAGATTTAGACGATAGGCGAGAGATTCTAAGAGAAATACTCCGGGGAACCGATTTGATCATGGAGAGTGGGTGGTTTGAGTTAAAGTTAATATACGTAAGGTTCTCATTCATCTTGTGGAAGGGTCGTATCTGTTCGGTATTTAAATTAAGAGTTACGTCCAGAAAGTTTACTACTTTAAGATTGTATTCGTATGTTATTTTTAGACGCAGTCCACTAAAAGATTTTCTAATATTTTTCCGTAGCCTTTCAAGATTTTGGTTATTCAAGTTATTAACTAATAAAAGCCCGTCTTCTCTGTATATCCCCCCCCCCCCCTGTAGATTACTAAATTTACATATGTAGTATGTGGGCTATGTAAATTCCCACAAGATCCGTGACCTCCGCTGAGACGTTGGAACCCATGGTAATGTCGAAGTTTGTGGGTCTGCCCAGTAGCAGTTATCAAACTTAATAATAGTTTTTCTAGCCTCGAGAATAATATTAATTTCGTCCTCCGTTAGGTCGGAGTTGACCTTAGCAAACGTAGGGCCTTACATAAAGTGCTTGGTGACATTGAAGAGTAGTATTCGTCTATATCAAATTGTATAAACTTAGATTTATTCTTATTCTTAACGTTATTAAACCAGCGAATTGCTTCGCTAGTGTTGCCCCATAATTTAATTTCAATTTTCTGTTTCACTTGAGTTATTACTCTGTCAAATATATGTTTGCTAATTTTTCCTATGTCTGATTTAGAATGGCATATAAGTCTAATCTTAGGGTTAGAGTCAAAATTTACCTTATGGTCCTTCAGGTTGAAGGTGGGAGTAGCGGGTATAATCGGCTCGGTTCTATCGTCTATCTTGAGATTCTTCACCACTTTGTATGCCTCGTTGTTAATATTTGTTAGCGTAGTTTCACTTGTTTTTCTATATTTTGTGTGTAGTTGATTGCGTATGAAGCTGTTGTATGTATCGATATCCATGGTATACACGTTAAAGGTCTTGTCAGCTTTCGCAACAATTCCATTGGTATTTTGCAGTCTTCGGAGTAGTGCTTTCATGTTGCTCTGCAGCTCATTATTTCTATGTTTGTTGAACTTAATGTTCATGGTCGTTTTGATTAAATCTTGTTCGAAAGCATCCAGATGAGGGTTTGTGGGTGGGTTTTTACATGATTTAAATCCATATGATTCAGACGAGTGACTGTCGCGTCACTTATCGAAATGGAAAGCTTTCCATCGTACACGCCGAATGAAGTCATTATTGCGTGGAATCATACTAAGAATATATTCCCATTTGTTAGGTATAGGTATGTTTTTAAGTGACATACCTATATGATGCCGTGTGTCGGTGTGGTTGCTCACCTGTGTAGGAGGCGATTATGAGGTATAGGATAAATCTAGATGTAGTAATCGTTAATTACTACACTGGATATGGTTGGCGTACGGTGAGAGGTTACTCTACAATTTATGGAAGAATTGTTGAAGAAACTTAGTTCCTGATCCTTCTGTATTCCGGAGTGTATATAAAGAATGAATAATAACAGGTAGACATCATAAAAAGGTAATTTATACCGTGGGCTTACAAATGTTTCCACGGTGGTACTACAGCCTAGTTATGCTATGTGCAAATTTACAACTATTTGCAGAACTCAAATATCCAATGCTGTGACCACTGTATCCTCAGAGCAGAATGGTTAAAATGTACAATGTAAATACCCTTAAGTGGGGTTGTTGGAGAAGATAGAGTGGAAAAGGAGGAGAGAAAAGTAGGGGAGAGGGGGAGAGAGAGAAAGATATGCAGGGGTTGGAGAAATAGGAGAGAGTGGTTTGTAGTTATCTTAATCAAAATGTTGTGGTAGGAGCTTCATTATACTAGTTACTTTTGGAGAGATGCGTTGATAGTTAAGGTCGGAATTATTCATTGCCCCAGAGGGCAGGTTCATATATGTTGAGAGTGAGGGAGGTAGGCCAAAGGCGAGAGAGAGAGAGTGTAATGGATGTAGAGAGAGAGATAGAGAGGGGACAGACGAAGTCTGTGTGGTGAGTGAACTTTGTGTTCGTAGTAGTAATCTGCGAATTGCATTGAGTTCCATTTATAGTGATAAGCAGTGCATTGTCTTGTAGTGTGGGGGAAGGGAAGGTGGTTAGCTAGAAAGCGATGTTATAGTTACGGGTTCGAATGTTAAGTTATTTTATAGTGAGAGAATTTAGCTTTTAGTTTGTGGATGCATTATAATGATCGTTCAATTCTATCGTTAAGTAGTTTGTTTGGGGATTTTAATATGTAAAAGAGTTGGAGGTTACATAACCTAGAGTACTTCAATCCACTCCCATATGCACTTGCGCTGGAAAGTATATTCCAATTTAAGGTGAACTGTTTATTGCGTTCACGGAGTTGCCAGGTCTTGTTGGCGAGCGTGGTCACAAAACGGTGATTAGGATGTTTGATTGAGAATCGATGACGGTACCAGCGAGATTTAAACGAGGTGGTGGTAGATCCGATATAATACCATTTCTGGTCGTTCGATTCAACCGTGCATTGGTAAACAATGTTGGATTTTAGGCATTCATTCTTCAATGGACATCTTTCAGGTAGATGGCAGTTACATTCTTTGTTGTGGGTAGCGGGTATACCATGGATAGTTTGTGATAGCAATACAGGTGGATTGTGTAATACCCGTCTCCCATTTAGTGGTTGGGAGGCAGATATTACGTTCTGCCCGTCTGTTAATAAAATATTTTGTTTTGTATTGTTGTTTAATTGCTTTAAGTTAAGTTTTTTTATGTATGCTTCAAGGTTTGGTGCCATGGAGTATGATAGTCTAATAGTTTTAGAGTTCAGAATTTTGCTGTATTTATGGGAACTAGGGAAATGTTTGTTGATTAACTTAAAGAATGAAAGAGATAGTTTTGTACTAATCGAGGCATTAAAAATAGGATTATACCAGATATACTTTCTACAACGTGATTTATTTGGTGGTGATTTTTTATTATTAGTATGTCTGGTGGTACTGTGTGTGTACGCTTTCAAATATATATATATATATATACATATATATATATATACATATATATATATATATATATATATATATATATATATATATATATATATATATATATATATATATATTTATATATATATATATATATATATATATATGGTGGTACATATATATATATATATATGGTGGTACTGTGTGTGTGCGCTTACAAATATATATATATACATATATATATATACACATACAAACATGCACAAACATGCCCATATGCAGGTACAAATGAACGAACGTACACAGCGATACTCATACAAATACATACAAACATGTACTCATAAATATACGTTTTTACACAGGCACATAAAAACAGCAGAAAATGCAGATAGGTAAGAGGTACTTACATAACCATAGTGCCGTGTTTCAGGTTGAGAAGGGGTAGGGGTGGGGTGGGAAGGAGGTAGAGAGGCTATTTTGTCGGCTGGCGTTTAAAAGAAAAAAGGGGGAAGTCGTTCTTAACCATCGGGCATTAACACTGGCATAAGGTATTTGAAAGTTGCAAAGTTTTTGCGCATGCAGTTCGGGAAATGTTCAGAGAGTTTGTTTAGTAGCGGGCCCTTGCCTAATAAAATTGTGTAGCTCTCTGAGATACAAAGGTCTTAGCACTTGTGTCCTCCGTTGTATGAGCGCGCTTTCTGGAGTATTTTCCATTTAATCGTGAAGGGGGCGGAGTTCCTTTTGAGGTCCCAAACATAGGAGGTGAGTGTTGTCTGGTTTGATTTGTCCGGTATTCTGAAAGAGTGGGTATGGGCATACCACCGGGTCTTAAAGTTATTGGAAGTCATGCCGATTTAAGTATTTTTTGTTGCAATCATCGGTGCCTGAGATGACATCGCATTTGTATACGATATCATTGTTCATGCATTTGTTTTATAGTGGGCAGACTTCCTTATTTAGGCAATTACACAAGGCCCAAGTCCGAGGATTGGGTTCGGAGGTGGTTGGCTTATTTAATTTTTTAGAATTGTGATTGGCTATATTCCTCGCGAGGTTAGGTGTAGGGAAGTAGGAGAGTCTTATTGTGTACTTATTAAATATGGTGTAGTACCTATGTTGTATGGGAAGTGTGTGTTCAGCAAAGTGAAGAATATCCTAGTTATAGGTGTAGAGACCTCTCTATTGAAGGGACGGTTGTACCAGCTAATCTGCCTATGCCTATTCCTCCTATGCAGGCTGCGGTGGTTTCTGGGTAGATTATCTTTCCTTTAAATACGCTGCAGGCGAGGGCGTCATTGTAGTAGGAGGCACAGGCGTTCAACATTTCTTCATTGGCAGAGAGGCCAGAGATTCTAATAGAGACGCGTTTTACTAAGTTATCAGTGATGTTCTGGGGTGGTTAGAATTAACATTAATATATCTAAGGAACCCATTGGGTTTTGTCACTCTAAGTAGAGCTTTAAAGATTTAGATTTTAAAGAATTTCCTTTTTCTTTAAATCCATCAACCATAGCCGACCCCCAACCATCTTATAGACACCTGAAATATAGGCATTGTTAGCTTAAGAGAAACTTTAAAATAAGGAGTGGCTCCCCAATCTGAACTTGTTTATAGAATTCTTTCTGCCTTTGTCACTCTAAATATAAATTATAGCCTTAAAGAATTAGCTTTTAATGAATTCCCTTTTCTTTCAACCAATGACCTCCACCCATCCCACTCTCCGCCCCCTCCTACAACCTGAAAAGATATAAATACCACAACATTTATTTTGGAAAGCCAGATTCCTGATGATTTCTAAAGAATGAAACAATTCTAGTCCTGTAGAATCTCATCTATATTAAAACTATATATATATATATATATGTATATACATAGGCATATACATATGCATTCACACGTGAATGCATATATATATGCATTCACACGTGAGCATGTTACATGTTATGTGGGATGATATGTTTGAAAAGATCGACAACTTTAATTTGAGTGACAGAGTATACACACGAGTATTTATAAAGCTCCCAGAAAATTAGAATTGGACGCAGTAAACGATATGACAAACAATTATCTGAACGCCAGTCTAGAGGTATGAAAACAACATACGAAGCCGTTTACCTTTAGATATACGGCTCAGCCTTCACATTCTCATCTATCACAACCAGCTGAAGCCACGAAATCGAGATATAAGCAGAAAGTCTGAACAATATTGGGCATGTAACTAAGTTGGTTTTTCTGAGATTCTTGTAGTTATGAGTTGTACCACAGACAACAATTTTACACGATATCAGAACCACGTAAATAACTAGAGAGGCGATTTGTAGATACAAGCTTCAAAGCTCCAACAACAACTCACAGCTACAGCTGGAAAGCTATATTATAAACGGTGAATGCTGAATGACTTAGTTGCCAGAGATCCCAGATTAAGAGTTACTAGAGATCTCTATGAAAAACAAAAGGTGAATGCAACAAACAAATTGTGTGGCTAAAAGAACTTGAGTAAAAGCAATATGAAATAGACAAAATAATATTAGAAACAGTTTTACAGAAAATGTCAAACAAAAAATCCCAAGATCCAGACCTCATAACAGTTTTCTGGCTAAAAAATGTCACCTTTTATTGGGGAGGTCTCACCCGCCTGTATGGAGAAATTAACAATTCACTTAGAAGGCTGTATATGTGTACTTCAGACGAAGAATACAGAGCATAGATTGGATATACCATACTAAAATCTTGTTATTGAGTGCCGATAAGTTCATATCATCCCACCCTGGAGGGCATCTCCATGCAACCTAGGAACAAAATAGGAAGATCATCATTTGACAATATATGTAGGCTATGCAACTAAGAATATTGATGGGCTCACAGAAATACCAGTGAAACCTAAATATAAAATCTACCTTTAAATTAAAACGGACTCATATAGTTGTTTGGCAACACAATAACGTTGACAATCCTGGGGGGTTGTCAATGATAGCCCTTATATTCCGACAGGATATTTTTAGCTTTACATTGGATCTTTTTGACATTTTGTTATTTCAAGCGAATAGTACGCATCTGTTAGCCACGCTAAACTAGCCTGGTAAGGCTGGCAATGTTCGGAGCACCTTTTCTAGACCCCTCTGGATTTAATAGTGAGCAGTCCTGTCCCTAAAAGAGCAGCTCAGTCATCTTTAGAGCAAAGTAAATTCACCTCTGCCCCGATAAAATAGGGATTTGTATCTACCAAATTTCGCCAGTGTGAAGGTAGGCTGCTACTTACTTGCAGCCCAACAGAATTGTATGCATCACAACCTTCCCAACGCCAATGGGCTTCAAAAGACAGGAACAGACAATGTTAAGTGTGAGCAACATACATACATGCATACATACATACATAGATACGTACATCCATCCATCCATCCATACATACATACATACATACATACATACATACATACATACATACATACATACATACATACATACATACATGGTAGCTGCCAACTCGTTTTCGAGTACGGCCACTACTTTATATCCATGTAGGAGAACCCCTACCGATGCGCTGAACGAGTGTGACTCTTTAGTCCAGCCAGCGACTTGAAAACTCTGGTACAAACACTACACTTGTGACAATATTGACACATAGTGCTGGGCCCATGGTACCATGTGACGACAAGTGCAGAGAGATCTCCAGATATAAAGCAATGCCTGTGCCGTGAAGCTTTTATAGTGAACAAAGGCAATGCACAAAGCCAGTCCCACTCTCTTAACCAAGATGATATTTACCAAAAAGAAGAACAAGTCAACATCATTGGATACCATCAGAGTTGCAGGTGTTATATCAGAGTTTTCCTTCTCCTAGAATTCTGCCTTGACAAAAGCTAAGGGGTCTACTCTCTACATATACGTACATACATACGTATACACGCTGATCACTCACAAACAAGAATTGAGAGCTGTTAGCGAAAAACGCCGATACCTGAAGAAGGTAGACGAAACCAAACATCAGTCTATAGACATATGAAGAACAAAATAATAATTGTCACTAAGGCCCCATCCCAGAAAACATTCTTTTTGGAGAAAAATATGGGGTGAAAGAAGAATTTCAACCAAGATGCAGTGTGGCTCAGAGAAATCCGAAAGAACTATTGCTCCTACACTACAACAAAAATATACGAAATAAGTGAGGGTACCCTTGAGACTGTGATAGGAAAATTCCAAGATGAGAAAACACCAGGAAGAGACATGATTGTCGGCTACTGGTACAAAAACTGATATTCTATCGGAGGTATCTTACTGACCTCTACCAACAAGTTCTTAAGGGAGATACACTTATACCAGAATGGTTGACATTAGCGCAAACACTACTGGTCCCCGAGAACAGAGACACCCACTTGGCATAAAAATACCGACCCATTGCATGCCAGAACCTGCTGTATAAGATGTATACAGCCTGCCTGAAGCTATTCCTCCTAGATCACTGTGAAAATAATAACACCATCACAGAGGAACAAGCAGCTGGAAAGAAAGGCGTTTGGGGATGTGCTGAACAACTCCTAATCAACAAAACTGCAATGTCCGAGGTGCGACAATTTAGGAGGAATATGGCTGCAGTCTGGCTGGACTACAGGAAAGCTTTCGATTCTGTTTCCCACTCTTTGATGATAGAGGCCCTACAACTTGCTACATTCCCAGACATTATTGTCAAAGCCATTGAGAGGTTGTCTTCTTCTTGGGCTACTATCCTAAAGTTAAAGACAGTGAAGGGCGACTCTATTTTCACTGATAAATAAAATATCGCAGGTGTATATTTCAGGGAGACAGTCTCTCTGTGATATTATTCATGTTGTCAGTAAACCCCTTGTCCTTTCTGCTCAAGAAATGTGAGGGATACATCATTGGCTCACAGGAGGACAGAAATACGAACCTAACCCATAATTTCTTTGTGGACGATCTGAAAATCTATGCTAAGAACATGGATGGGATGAGGAAAATTCTTGACCTGGTTACAACGTTCTCAAAGGATATAGGAATGGAGTTTGGCCAAGATAAATGCTCATACATGACTGTAAAGCGGGGAAAAACAACCACCCAATCTAGCAACATTGTCATCAATGGCCTAACTGTTTCACCGATATCTGATGAGGACTGCTACATATACCTGGAGATAGATGAGAACATATCCTCTAATGGTATCTGTAATAAGGAACGCGTAAGCAGGAAATACTGCACCCGATTAAGAAAGATTTGGTCATCGGAACTCTCTGCGCAAAACAAAACAGTGGCTCACAATGTGTTTGCTGTGCCCTCCTAACACCAATTTTTGGAATACTCAATTGGACGATAGAGGAAATCCGAGCGATTGATGTTAGAACTCGAAAAATACTAAACAACACCGGAAACTTCCACATCAACAATGCCATAGACCGCCTTTACTTAAAACGTAAGCAGGGAGGCAGAAGCCTAACATCAGTCCAGACAACATTTGAATGTTGCAACATATCTCTCCGACAACATCTACGAGCTTCGAAGCGTAGGAGACCGTTTCTCGAGCAAGTCTATCTGCATGAAACAGATAAGATCATGAGAGTTGGGAAGGATCTCCTCGAGAGATATTCCCTGTATGATTATGAAAAACTCACACCCAGGGAAGTTGCTCCGCAGTATCGTAGTGAATCCATGGATGAAAAACTGCATACTTATCAGCAAAAAGTCATGCATGGATATATTGCCAGGAAGCTCCAGAGTGAGAGTAATATAGATAAGGAAAGTAGTCTATCTTGGACCAACAACCGCTATATTGGCTCCCACTTTGAAGGATACGCTTTTGCAATCCAAGAACAGGAGATTAACACGAAATACCTGATTAAAATAAGAGATAGGGATATCAGGCAAAACACCTAGATGTGATAACAAGTGCAGACTCTGCAGAACTAACATCGAGGATATCACCCATGTCATCAGCAGCTGTACAAAGAAGTCATCGCGGTACTATCTACCTATGAGGCATAATGTAGTGGCCAAAATACTGTACAATGCAGTTCGTAAAAAAGATAGCTCCGATAATAAACACATTAAAAGCTACAGCAATGTGGAAGACATCCATGTACATAATATGAAAGAGTACTGGTGGAATGTTCTAGTAAAAACCCCAATAAAATGCAGGCATAACAGACCAGATATTATGATATGGGACAGTGGTGAAGAAAGCATGCACAATAGTGGAAATTTGCTGCCCAGCAGATGCCAATATAATATCAAAGTTTAGCGAAAAGGAGAATATTTATGCGGAATTGATGAGAAATCTGCAGAAACTCCACCCTGATTACACTTTCAGATTCGTGCCTGTGATTATTGGGGCATTGGGTATGTTAGTAAATGCCTCAATACAGATCTTGAGAAGCTAGGTTTCACAGGAACAGAAAGAACACAACTAGTTAGGAAATTACAAGTACAATCCATTAATGGAACAGTAAAAATATGTAAAACATTCCACAATTTTTGCATCTAATAACTGCATATACACATGTAAAGATACAAAGCATATACACATGCACACATACAACTCAAAACATACACATCCATATCTTCACATGCATGAATGCATACCTAATCTAACTAGTTGATGTTGTGTAAATTCCAATGAGAGAGTTTTGTGTCTATGTTAGAAATCGACTCTCTCTCTCTATTGGGAAAAACATTGTGAAATTATAAAACCAGAAGAACATACATACATATATACATACATGGTGGCTGCCAACTTGTTTTCGAGTACGGCCACTATTTTATATCCATGTAGGAGAACCCCTACCGATGCGCTGAACGAGTGCGACTTATTTGTCCAGCCAGCGACTTGAAAACTCTGGTACAAACACTACACTTGTGTCATTTATTGACACATAGTGCTGGGCCCATGGTACCATGTGATGACAAGTGCAGAAAGATCTCCAGATATAAAGAAATGCCTGTGCCGTGAAGCTTTTCTAGTGAGCAAAGGCACTGCACAAAGCCAGTCCCACTCTCTTAACCAAGATGATATTTATCAAAAAGAAGGACAAGTCAACATCATTGGATACCATCAGAGTTGCAGGTGTTATATCAGAGTTTTCCTTCTCCTAGAATTCTGCCTTGACACAGCCTAAGGGGTCATCTGTCCCGGTGATTTTGCATGGCCATTGACTCTTAAGAGCTCCTTTGCTCTTTGACAGGTTTTGTTTTTAGTCCTGCAGGGTGTCCAAAGTCACCCTCCTCACCAAGAAACCTTGGTAGTGTTGCCAGTTTAGTCGCCAACGACCCGACCATAGGACAGGTTGTACTGGGATACACGTTACCAGTAGCACCAACTGGTGACCTGACATATATATATATATATATATATATATATATATATATATATATATATACATACATACACACATACATATATGAATACATACATTCCTGCATACGTACATACATACGTATTCAGATATAGATTTGTAATGGATGTAGAAAAATAAGAAGAGAAAAAACATTCAGAAGACAAAATAAACAAAACCAATGTAAGAAATATAAACTAAATGAAACTGTTATTAAGAAGATATTTGAAATAATTATCATGAACGAGAATTGGTCCTTAACATTTAAAGCTTTTACATAATGTGGGAAATTATAATGTGGAATGATTTAAATGCTGTACGGTTATAAAAATAGGAAATTAAAATATTTGAGATGAACTAAGATGATTTTTAATGTTGACAATTGTTTCAAAATGTATTTATTTTCCCCAATCTTTCAATTTATCGAAATAGTTGTCTTGTCACTCGTCTAATTTATCTGATTTTCAGGTGCCCATTTCTTTATGTTTACAAAATTCTGATGAAATTGATCGGTCATAAAACGTGTTGTAGCTTTTTCCCTCACTGTTTATTCGTTTAAGGTTTTTTTCTTTTAGTTTACAAGAATTTACCGTAATTTAGTGAAATGAAAATAAATGTGATTCAGTCACGGGGAAATAATTGAGAACGGAAAAATGTTGCAGAAATTTAGTGAAAGAATAAAACATATAAATGCAAAATATTTTGTAAAAGGATTTTTGTATTCCTCATCACCCTTCAACATTCAATTAAGTAGAATTTTAATATTATTATTATTACGGAACTCCATTAAAATACACGAGGTGAATGTATCTGTTGCGACGTTTATCTTTTCGAAAGAGATTGGACGACATTCAGAGCGATGTTGTGACAGTAACAAGAAATAATTGTTGATAAACACAGTGATTGAATATTCAATGATGGATGGAATAACGAATTAATTGAATGACTGATGTATATCTAATAATTGAGAGGGAGAGCGAATAAGCAATAGTTGTATATATATATATATATAAATGTGTGTGAGTGTGGGGGGTGGGGGGTATATGCGAGATTGTCTCTCTCCCGTTTTATCTCTCTCTCTCTCTCTCTCTATATATATATATATATATATATATATATATATATATATATATATATATATATATATATATATGTGTATATAAATATATATATATATATATATATATACTGTATAATAAACAATACAATATAATTACCTCATTACCAGAGGTTTCCCGAATAAGACGAATACGAAAAACGTCCTCATTCGTTCGTCGAACAAGGCAATTTAAAGCAGTGAAATATTTGAAAAATCTCCTCAAGAAAGACAAGAGTTTAACGGGCAAAAAATATATAAATAAAAGTAATGCAAGAGATATATAAAAAAATATATATATAGTTAGGGTATGTGTATATGTATGTATATACACTCACAAATGTACATATGTGTGTATGTACAAATGCATGTGTATGGTGAAAGTGTGTGCGTAAGTACATATATGAGGGCAAGTATATTTGTGTATTTGTGACCACAAATACGTATATGAGTTGAAAAAGAAATTGTAAGATAATATAGTTAACACGCATCCAGATACAGGCATTAAATACACATACGAATATGAAAGCACGCATATAAACACACACACACCCGCGCGGTCACTTATATGCGGAAGATAAAGAGGGAAGGGAGTGTAATAGTAAAAAGAAGTGTCATTCGCGATATATGTATACAAATGATACAATATATGAGAATGAAAAAATTGTTTTAAATCAAAGAGAAAGTAATCAATTAACACTAGCGGAAAGAAAACAAACATAGGTACGCACGTACACACACACATATATATATAAAAAAAATATTTATACACACAAATACGTACAGACAAAAGCGCATGTCTCATACTCATGCCGCTAAAAATAGCAGCTGAGATTATGAGACTAAAGTTTAGCTCTACATACGGAGACGAAAATATCATAGATTGAGTTATAAACTCAAAATAGTCTTTTACAATTAAATAGCTCAAAGATGGGAAACTTTCTGAGCCGTGTAATATAATTGGATATATGAAGTGTGTGAACACAGATATAAGTATATATGTGTTCCAATTGCAAATGACCAAGTTAGCTAGGTTGAAAAAATGGCTTTCACTTAATAAATCTTGCGGAACAAATTTTGGGTCTTTCCGAGCATCAAAGGCTATTGCCCGATATAGATTTGTTATTTTTATTGATTTATTACTTTAAATCGAGTCAGACAAACAATATTGTTTTAAATTAGTATTTTTTCAACCTCGCTAACTTGGTCATTTCCAATTGGAACACGTGTATACTATAGTTTTGCTTACACTATTTAAGCAAAAGTTGACAGCGGGGATCATCAACAACAGATGGTGGAGATTCTCAAAAGAAAGATTAGAGTAACTTCGATAGAGTTCAGCAAAGAACTAGCGTTAGAGAAAAATAGAAAGGAGGGGGAGCTGGTAGAAAAGTTAGACGGGGCTATTTGTAGTGGCATTGCAACTGACGTGCTAGCGGCGAGAATGGCATTAGACCATTTCTTCAATGCGAGACACAAACGTTGCATTGTCAGAGCTAACGCGCGTGCGCTGAGAAACGAGGGAACCAAAGCTGTTCGATAGGCCCGCGTGGCGGAGCGCATCGTGGTAATAAAACCACAATTCGGTCTTTGGCGGACCGAGATGGACACGAGATAAGCGATTCCAAGCGGATGTGTGTGGCCTTTCGCCAGCACTTTGCTCGGTTGTTCGAGGAGAGTGACGAGTCAGAGAGAGTAGCAGATTTCAGTCCCTATCTTGACGGCTTACCGCGCATCTCGACGGTCGAGGCTGAGCGCTGTCAAAGGCCGATTACTTCAGCCGAAATTCAGGACGCCCTTGTCGGCTATATGAGGCGCAAGTCACCCGCTTTGGATGGCCTGCCCTATGAGCTTTACGTAAATATGCCAGACTTGTTCGCCGATCTCCTCGAAGCACTTTACTGCAACTGGCAGCAGAATGGGAGTAATCCCAGTACTCTGAGCAGGGGAGTGGTGATGCTGATAAGGAAAGACGAGAACAAGAGGGATACATTAGACAACATCAGGCCCACAACTCTGCTCAACACAGAGTTTAAGATTTTGGCCAAGGTGTTAGCAAAGAGATTGGCGCTTGTCGTTGAGGATTTGGTTGGGGAGGCGCAAACTTGTGCAATCCCAGCCAAGGTCCATACACGACAATCTCCACCTCATGCGATACATCATAGAGAGGGTTGGGTGTAAACCTGGCTTCGGTGGGGCACTGATCAATTTAGATCAATCGAAAACATTCGATAGAGTCGACCATCGGTATCTGGAGTTTGTCCTCAAAGCTTTTGGCCTCGGCCCTGACTTCAGAATCTGGATCGCTGCAATTCACAGCGGCACACGTTCGGTGGTCAAGGTTAATGGCCACCTCTTGGAACCATTTCGGCTCTCCCGATCGGTCCGTCAAGGGTGTCCTCTCTCTTCCCTTCTGTTCGTATTGACTCTCGAGCCTTTACTGCGGAAGCTGGAGTTATTGCAGGGCATCCCACTCTAACCGGGACGTGGAAAGACGGTGTCGGTTTATGCAGACGAGATCACCGTGCGGGATGGTGTCGGACACCTCTGAAATCGAGGTGGTCGGCACCTTATTGAAGGAATATGAAAGGCAAGCCGATGCCGTCCAACAGCGGCGTGGGGCGCTGAACGGACGGACCGGTAAAGTTGCTCGGTTTTGGTTCGGTCCAGACCTCCAGGTTGATAAGAATTGGGACGTGGTAATGAGCAGAGTAGCCAGTCTCACCCAAAAATGGGCTGGGAGGAAGCTATCACTGAAAGGTTGCACGGAGGTGGCGAATACGTACATCGCGTCCGTCATCTACTACCGCCTGACCGTCGTGCCTTGCCCCCGTCCGCGCCTCGTCAAGTTGCAACGGCTCCTCTTCAAATTCTTGTGGAAAGGACAAGTTCCGTTGGTGAGGCGGTCCATCTGCTGCCAGCACCCTCTACGCGGAGGGCTGGGCATGCCGTGGCTAATGATGCGCAGACATGCGCTGAGGCTGCAACATCTCCTGATATTCTGCCTAAACGGTAAACAAGTGTGGTCGCCATTTATCAGACGGGCCTTTCCGCAGATCGTTTCTTTGACTGAGCTGCAGTTCTGCGTCAAGAAGAGATCGAGACTGGGTGACTGGCACCTGGAATGTTGCAAGGCACTCACTGACCTCTACCAAGCGGGCAATGCGATCAGTGGAACTACCTCTCGAGTTCTATAGAGGATTAATGGTGGGAAAGTGCGATAACGCACTCGGAGAAGCTTTGGGCCTCGACGAAGTCGAACTGACCAGTCTGTACCGGATGACTTTCGAGCCGGGGACGATGGACAATTTCCAGAAATCACTCGGTTGGCAGTGCTACTGGAGGGCACTGCCGGTTCGGCATAGACTCTACAAGCATGGAAGTGCTGTCAGACTGACCTGCCCAAGATGGGCATATAGCAACGAAACCGTTCTGCACGCACTTGTCCAATGTCCGTGCATTACTGACTTGTGGAGTTATGTCGAACAGCTACACACGCGTGTGGAATGCATCTGGCTATCGGCCGAGTCCATAGTGAAGATCGATCCACCGCCTTCCTTAAGTCAGGAAGAGCAGGCAATTTTGCACTGTCTGGTGGCCGTTGCGAAAGATGTTATATGGTGGACCAGATGAAAAGAACTGAAGACGGACACTTTTCTCTTCGGCTAATCCCTCATCAACTTCTTCAAGTTTCACCTGGAAAGGAAGGTGAGGGTGGAGAGTGAAGTGCTGCCCCCTAGTACATTTACTAAAAGGTGGATGAATGTGGCAAAAATGGCTCGTGTGAATGGGCCTACTCTGACCATGCGCCAATAGACTAGCTACCTTCATGCAAAGGATGCTCTCTCTGGGCGCTCTCGAAACGCAGGGTGGTTCAGGATTGGTGGGGTACCTGAGTCACCCCTGGGTCGTCCACCCCTTATAGGGGAATTTATTTTGTTATATTTATGCACAGTTTATTTATATTTGTATATCTTCATTGTTAAATTAGTCTTGCCAATGTGCACATTTAATCGACCCTATTGTAAACCCCCACTGTCCCTGTCTTTGTATTGACCCCTACATGTCGGCCCTTGTGGCTAATAAATGAAATCATTATTATTATTATTACAATCAGGCCCGATCTTTTTTCTTTGTCCAAAACCACCAGCTCAGGCCTATTGTGTTCTAATTTCTTGTCCGTCTGTGTCCTAAAATCCCATAGCACCTTCACCTGATCGTTTTCTATCACCGACTCTGGATTATACTGGCTTATGGTAAACAATTTATAACTTCTCCGAATGTGGTAAATTGTTTACTTTGCATAGATGCCAGTGGATCACCCTGCCCATCACATCATGTCTCCAGTCGTTATAGGGAGTCTGGCCTAGGTGTTTACACTCGGATACAATGTGAGCCACAGTACCTCTCTCTCTCCACGGATCCTTATTATTATTATTATTGTTCTTTGAGTCTCAGTCATTGATGTTATTTAACTGGAATGTTTGTTGAAATGAATATCAAGCCACTACCTGCAGCCTCAGATATTCAGGACATATCGGAGGGTTCTTGCTGTTTCCAGCAACCATACCCTTTGAGGTGTTCCAAAAAGCGGGGCGGGAACAATTTTCTTTAACTATCCTTGGAAACTCTTTGAGATAGTGCCTAGTACGCCTATGACAATCGGGACCACTTTGACCTCATGGCAGTTCCAAATCCTTTTTACCTCCCACTTTAAGTCCTGGTATCGGTTAATTTTCTCCCTCTCCTTCTCTTGCACTCTCGTGTCGAATGGGCAGGCTACATCCACAATGAGCCACGATCTTTTTCCCTTGTCCCAAACCACCAGGTTAGGTCTATTGTGTTCCACTTTCTTGTCCCTCTGTATCCTAAAATCACACAGCACCTTCACCTGATCGTTTACCATCACCGACTCTGGCTTATGCTCATACCACTCATACCAGAATGTGTTAAATTGTTTACTTTGCATAGGTTCCAGTGGATCACCCTGCCCATCACATCATGTCTCCAGCCTTAATAGTGAGACTGGGGTAGGTGTTTACGCTCGGATACAATGTGAGCCACAGTCACCTCTCTCTATCCACAGATCCTACAAAGTGGGCTAGCCACCTCCTTGTAAATATGGTGTTTCAGCCATTCCGTTTTGAGGGCCTGCTCTTGCGCAGCCATTAGCATTCCTTCGGTAGCCTTTTTAAGGTCTCCTTTTTCAACCAGTTCCATGTCTGTGGATCTCTAAATTCAGTTTTCTCAAAGAAGGCACTATGGAGGGATTTTTCATGAAGGTTGTTCTTCTTCCTTGTTGTTATTTCCTCCTTGGACATCCCCTGGTATATTGTCCTCTCCTTCAGTACAATTCTGAGCATTGCCTCCCTACTATCAGTCACGTATTTGTGTAGGTTGTTTTTCTTCCTATCCATTTCTTTTTCTTCAGCAATATTCCACCTCAGAATTCCCGCACTGTACCTAATAATATACACAGCTCGGGAATTTACTGCACTTATGGCATTCCTACTGTTCAGATGTGACTTTAATACGCTCCTTACGCCCCGAATGTATTCAGATCTTATCAATTCCATCATTTTTTTGTTCTTAATGTCATCAGACTCCAGAAGACCTAAATATTAAGATCGTCCATGAAGAGGAGGTGATTGATGGTAAGCTCTGCCTTTCACAACTTGTATCCTGCTCTCACTTTTCGTATACTTGTCAGGGGGATCAGGGCAAGGACAAACATCAGAGGGGACAAACTATCTCCGTGAGGATCAAGAGAGGTCTCTTGATCCTCACGCCTCCCAAGGATTCTCCACCCGATGTTAACTCTGTTTTCCAGGACTTCATACTTTTGCTCAACAACTGTCTGATGTTATCTGCCACCCTGAAGATCCCTAGGCTTTTGGTTATCCAAGAATGAGGTACCATGTCGAATGCCTTTTTGTATTCTATCCATCCCATGGCAAGACCAGTGTGTCTCCTCCTGCAATTCCTCATTACCATCTTATCAATAAGTAACTGGTCCTTTGTATCACGGGACTTCTTTTGGCATCATTTCTGTTCGTCCGGTAACAAGTTGTTTATGTGGAGGTGATGGTAGATTTCATCAGACACAATGCTTGTTAACAGTTTCCACATTACGGACAGACATGTGATAGGTCTATAGTTGGTAACATCATTACCCTTGGTTCGGTCTTTCATCAAGCAGTCATTGAACATGGTTGTCAGTTTCGAGTGGAAGGATGTTATTTTTTAATCCAATACCCCTGCACACCATCTGGGCCTGGTGATTTCCAGTTGGTTAGTTTTCTGGCCTGCCCTTTAAGAGTCTCAACTGTGATACTTAAATCAGTTCGTTGGTGTGCTTGTTCACCAATCTTCTTTTGTACTGTCTCAATCCACACTGTCTGATCATTATGTTAAACATCCTGCTCCCATATTCCTCTCCAGAATGCATTAGTCTGTTCCGCCTCAGGGATCAAGTCGTTGCCTCTTTCTTTCCCTTCAAGCTGCCCAAACAACATCTGGTTGTTGTGAAACATGCGGTTCTGTCTATTCTGACTGACTCTGCTCTCATACCGCCTAATATTTGCACTCTTTGCTACAATGCGTTGCTTCAGTTGCTCAATGATAATATTTAGCTTTTTCCACCTAATTTTGTACTTTATTTCCAGTCTATGTTTAGTGTCTATGTTTTGTAGTGTCCCATTCAGTAGGGACCCAAACTTTCCAATGTAATTTCTCATTTCCCTGATTTAACCATTCAGTCGTTTCTTCCACCAAGGTTCTGATCTTTCTTGTTTGTTGTTTCCTCTCGTTTTTATGCCAAGTAATTTCCTCACCGCATTTGCTGTTGCTTTGAGGATATTGTTGCATTAGTGAAGGTTCCTCGCCTCAAGGTATGGGATGACTTTGTTTACCTTAGCTGTTGTTTCTTTTAACTTTTTCTTGTCTACAAATCTTAGGTTCATATGTTTCCCACTATCATTTTTCATTTCATCTACCACTAAGTTTAGGATATCAACCAAATCTTGTCCTAGCCTGGTAAAATCAGGGAAATGAGAAATGACATTGGAAAGCTTGAGTCCCTACTGAATGGGAGACTACAAAACATAGACACTAAAAATAGACTGGAAATGAAGTTCAAAATTAGGAGGAAAAAGCTAATTTCCTCAATGGTCGCATCTTTGTTCCAGATGTTATTTATGTCAGCATTCAGATCATTGTCTGCTTTGGATGCTTCCTCCGATCTCTTAACCTCTTCACCTTCATTTTCCACTGGCTCGTTTGCCTGGCATACTCCACTCTTCATTTCCAACCTAATCTCTCTGCTCAGTTCCTCCAATTCCAGTTAGCTTATCCACCTATTAGTTCTTATTACCCGAGCCTGCCCGGTCAAATTTTGTTCATCTAATTTAAATAGACCAATCTCGTTCCAGATGTTATGCATCCGTTTCCTATAGTCTTTTTCCTTGGGGTTACTCTACAGGTAACATTGTATAACAGTTCTATTCAATTATTTCGTCCAGTTGGTTCTTGTCCCTTTCCTTCTTCTTCTTCCTCTAACACCAGCAGTATTTGGATGACAGCCAGGTCCCTGCCGCTGGGCCAGGAGCACCTGCTGAGTGAGAGCCTGTCACATAACGTTCCAGTCTCCACTTCACCGTTATTCGATCTGTTTAGGTTCGACATTTAAACACTCATATCGAGGATTGGTGAATGTATGGTTACATAACCACCGGAGATATCACCACCCAGAGTGATTTCATCACCCCCCGGTGATTTTAGCGTGGCACCATCACGCTGTAGACGAACATAAATAAATAAATAAATAAACAAATTAGATAAAAACTTTCTAAAATGAACATAAGTTTCATTGTAATGTTTGAATGTCTGACTTAGTTTTGGTTTGTTTGTTTGATTTTTTTCCTTTGCGTTTTTCGTTTTTCAAGGCAAGTAACACCGGTTACTAGTGTTGTTGTTGTTGCTGCTGCTAAGGGAAGTTGGGGTTGTTGTGTTCAAAACTTTTGAAATTTGTGTCTGTTGTTTCGTTTGCTTCTGTCTGTGTTCTGTTCGATAATTGTTCGACTTGTTGCTTATCATTATTATTTTTATTCTTCCTTACGGAAGGGCGGTGGATTGGAGGTATCGGACGCCATGCTTTCCATCATAGTTACGTCCCTTTACGATCTGAGTTCAAATCCCGCCGAGGTTGATTTTGCCTTTCATCCTTACGGGGTCGATAAAATAAAGTACCAAAATAAATGCACTGGTTAATTGCTGGCCTTGTGCTAAAAGTAGAAACATTTATTATTATTATTATTATTATTATTACGTCCAGTTGCTCGGCACCGCTCTCAAGGAATACGAAGCGGTGACAGGAACAAAGATAAAACAGGAAAGGTCGGTGGGCTTGCAGCTCCGCACCTGGAGAGGCAAGTCCATACCGTCCGACAGCGTCGGGTGGAGGACTGGGCATGCCATTGCTGATGATGCGCAAACATGCGCTGAGGCTGCGGCATCTCTGATGCCTCCTTGACGGTGAACAGGTGTAGTCGCCGTTCGCCAGGCACGTTTTCCCACAGCTCGTCTCCTTGACGGAGCTGCAGTCCTGGGTCAGAAAAAGACCGAGGGATAGCGCTTGTATATGGAATGTCTCCAGGCGCTCAATGCCCTCTCCCAGCTCGGCACCAGTATCGGTGGAATATCCACCTCGGCGTTCTATAGAGGACTAGTGGAGGGGAGAGAGCGACAACATTCTCGGAGAGATCCTGGGCGTCGAAGAAGATCAGCTGTTTGCTCTCTTCCGGAGAACTTTCAGCCCGGGGCCTATGGATAAGTTCCAAACATCCCTGGCCTGGCAGTGCTACCGGGGAGGGCTGCCGGTTCGAGATAAGCTCTACAGGCACGGAAGTACCGTCAGCTGAGCCTGTCCGAGATGCGCGTAGAGCGACGAAACCGTTGTGCACGCACTCTTTCAGTGCCCGAGCATTGCTGACTTGTGGAGCTATGTCGAACAGTTGCTGTCGCGTGTGGGACAGATCCGGTTGTCGACTGAGTCCATTGTGCAGATGGTCTCGCCGTCTTCCTTCGAGGAGGAAGGGAAGGCGATTTTCATCTGCCTGGTGGCCATGGCAAAAGAGATTGTGTGGTGGGCAAGGTTAAAAGGGTTAAAGACAGACACTTCCCTCTTCGGCGAAACCCTAATTAACTTTTTCAAGTTTCACTTGAAGAGGAAAATCAGTGTGGAGAGGCAAGTGCTGCTTTCTAGCAAGTTTGTTGAAAGGTGGGAGAATGTAGCGAGAATGGTCCGAGTGAACGGGAACACTCTGAATATAGGTCTGTAGTTTGAGGGATGGAATCATTGAGAGTGGGAGCTTGCTCTGGTGGTCAGGGTGGCCGTGGTCTTTTGTGTGGTTTTCGCAACGAGTAACCCTCGGAGTGTTCCCCCCTATTGGGGAATTTTTCATTGTTTCAATTTTCAATTTTATTGTTTATATATATATATATGTTTCTATGTCTTTTTTTTTTCTTTTCTGATATACATAATTGTTTCTACTTTTGGCACATGGCCAGCAATTACCCAAAGCATTACTGGTACTTTATTCTATCGACCCCGGAAGGATGAAAGGCAAAGTTAACCTCGGCGGGATTTTAACTCAGATCATACAGGGAGGTAACTCGATGTTTCAAAGCATGGCATCCGATCCACTACCGATACTTATATAAATAATAAAAATGTTTACACGCACAAAACCCATATCGTACCGTCCTGTACCGTCCTGTGCCGTCTGTAATGTTTTTCTTGATGTCAGCCCTTGTGGCCAATAAAGAAATCATTATTATTATTATTGTTATTGTTATTCCTTGAATCTCAGTCATTGATGTTGGTTAACTGGAAAGTCCGTTGGATTGAATATCAAGCCACTACCTGCAGCCTCAGATATTCAGGACGTATCGGAGGGTTCTTGCCGTTCCAAGCAAGCATGCCTTTTGAAGCGTTCCAAAAAGCGTGAAGGGGCCGATTTTCTTTAACCATCCCTGGAAACCTTTGGAGATAGTCCCCAGTGCGCCTATGACAATCGGGATCACTTTGACTTCATGGCAGTTCCAAATCCTTTTCACCTCCCACTTTAGGTCCTGGTATCGGTTAATTTTCTCCCTCTCCTTCTCTTGCACTCTCGTGTCGAACGGGCAGGCCACATCCACAATCAGGCACGATCTTTTTTCTTTGTCCACAACCACCAGGTCAGGTCTATTGTGTTCCAGTTTTTTGTCCGTCTGTATCCTAAAATCCCACAGCACCTTCACCTGACTGTTCTCCATCACCGCCTCTGGCCTATGCTCATACCATTTCTCAGAATGTGGTAGATTGTTTACTTTGCACAGGTGCCAGTGGATCACCCTGCCCATCACATCGTGTCTCCAGCCCTTATAGTGGGTCTGGGCTAGGTGTTTACACTCGGACACAATGTGAGCCACAGTCTCCTCTCTCTCTCCACAGATCCTGCACAGTGGGCTAGCCTCCTCCTTGTAGATATGGTGCTTCAACCACTTCGTTTTGAGGGCCTGCTCCTGCGCAGCCATTAGCATTCCTTCTGTAGCCTTTTTGAGGTCTCCTCTTCTCAACCAGTTCCATGTCTGTGGATCTCTAAATTCAGTTTTCTCAAAGAAGGTACTATGAAGGGATTTTCCCTTAAGGCTGCTCTTCCTCCTTGATGTTATTTCCTCCTTGGGTATCCCCTGGCCTACTCTCCCCTCCTTCAGTACAGCTCTGAGCATTGGCTCCTTACTATAGGTCACGTATTTGTATAGGTTGTTTTTCTCCATCTGAACACAGTCCTCTATGCTGATAAGACCTCTTCCACCCTCAGATCTCCTTAGGTAGAGTCTATCGACATCACTCCTCTTGTGGAACATGTTGTAGATAGTCAATAGCTTCCTAGTCTTCCTATCCATTTCTTTTTGTTCAGCAACATTCCATCTCAGAATTCCCGCACTGTACCTAATAATAGACACAGCTCGGGAATTTACTGCGCTTATGGCATTTCTGCTGTTCAGATGTGACTTCAATACGCTCCTTACTCTCCGAATGTATTCAGTTCTTAACAATTCCTTCATTTTTTTGTTCTTTATGCCATCAGCCTCCAGAACGCCCAAATACTTGTATCCTTCCTCAGAGTCAATTTCCTTTATCATCTCACCTGTTGGTATCTGGATCCCGTTACTTCTGCTCAACCTACCCCTCCTCATCACAATGACTCCACATTTACCAATACCAAACTGCATACATATATCACTGCTGAAAATACGGACAGTGTCAACAAGCACATCCAACTCCTTCTCACTTTTCCCGAAGAGCTTAAGATCGTCCATGAAGAGGAGGTGATTGATGGTAAGCTCTCCCCTTCCCAACTTGTATCCTGCTCTCACTTTTCGCAGCATAATGGTCAAGGGCATCAGGGCAAGGACAAACAACAGAGGGGACAGGCTATCTCCCTGGAAGATACCTCTCTTGATCTTCACGCTTCCCAAGGATACTCCAGTTGATGTCAACTCTGTCTCCCAGGACCCCATACTCCTGCCCAGCAACTCTCTGATGTTATCTGCCACCCTGAAGATCTCCAGGCTTTTGGTGATCCAGGAATGAGGCACCATGTCAAATGCCTTTCTGTAGTCTATCCATCCCATGGCAAGATCAGTGTGTCTCCTCCTGCAATTCCCCATTACCATCTTATCAATAAGCAACTGGTCCTTTGTACCACGTGACTTCTTTCGGCATCCTTTCTGTTCGTCCGGCAACAAGTTGTTTGTGTGGAGGTGATGGTAGATTTCCTCAGACACAATGCTCGTCAACAGTTTCCACATTACGGGCAGACATGTGATAGGTCTATAGTTGGTAACATCATTACCCTTGATTCGGTCTTTCATTATCAGAACTGTGGTACCTTTTGTCAACCACTCTGGCACCTCACCCGACACCAAGCAGTCATTGAACATGGCCGTCAGCTTCGGGTGGAGGGATGTTAAATGTTTAATCCAATACCCCTGCACACCATCTGGGCCTGGTGATTTCCAGTTGGTTAGTTTTTTGGCTTGCCCCTTAAGAGTTTCAACTGTGATACTCAAATCAGTCTGTTGCTGTGCCTGCTCACCGATCTCCCTCTGTACTGTCTCAATCCACCCTGCCTGGGCATTGTGTCTAACATCCTGCTCCCATATTCCTCTCCAGAATGTTTTAGCTTGTTCCGCCCCAGGGATCAAGTCGGTGCCTCTTTCTTTCCCCTCAAGCTGTCCAAACAGCATCTTCTGGTTGTTGTCGAACATGCGGTTCTGTTTATACTGACTGACTCTGTTCTCGTATCGCCTGATTTTGGCACTCTTTGCTACAATGCGTTGCTTCAATTCCTCTATGATAATATTTAGCTTTTTACTCCTAGTTTTGTATTTTATTTCCAGTCTATTTTTAGTGCCTATGTTTTTTAGTGTCCCATTCAGTAGTGACTCAAGCTTTCCTATGTCATTTCTCATTTCCCCGATTTGCCCACTCAGTCGCTTCTTCCACCACGGCTCTGCTCTTTCTTGTCTGTTGTTTCCTCTCGCTTTTATACCAAGTAGTTTCCTCACCGTATTTGCTGTTGCTTTGAGGATATTGTTGCACTGGTGAAGACTCCTCGCCTCAAGGTATGGGATGACTTTGTTTACCTTAGCTGTTGTTTCTTTTAACTTTTTCCTGTCTACAAATCTTAGGTTCATAGGTCTCCCACTATCATTGTTCAACTCATCTACCACTAAATTTAGGATGTCAACCGAATCTTGTCCTAGCCCGTCAGCATTCATCTCCTCAGTGGCCGTATCTCTGTTCCAGGTATTATTTATCTCAGTATTCAGATCATTGTCTGCTTCGGGTGGTTCCTCCGCTCTCAGGACCTCCTCACCTTCATTTCCCGCCGGCTCGCTTGTCTGGCATACTACACCCGCCATCTCCAAGCCATTCTCTCTGCTCAGTTCCTCCAGTTCCAGCTCGCTTATCCACCCATTAGTTCTTATTACCCGAGCCTGCCCGGCCAATTTTTGTTCATCTAATTTAAATAAACCAATCTCGTTCCAGATGTTATGCATCCGTCTCCTGTAGCCCCTCTCCTTGGGGTTACTTTTCAGGTAGCATTGCATAACAGTTCTATTCAATTCTTTCGTCCAGTTGGTTCTGGCCCCTTTCCTTCTTCTTCTTCCTCCAACATCAGCAGTATTTCGTTGACAGTCAGGTTCCTGCTGCTGAGCCAGGGGGCACCTGTTGGGTGAGAGTCTGTCACATGACGTTCTAGTCTCCATTTCACCGTTATTCGAACTGTTTATGTTCGATATTTAAACACTCTTATCGAGGATTGGCGAATGTATGTTTACATAGCCATCTGTGGATCCGCCATCCCACTTGGCCCTTGTGTGGCATTATCACCACGCTGTATACGGACACACATAAACAAACAAACACACGGGCAGAAAGGGCCCCAAAAATGAATAAGCATAAGTTTCATTGTAATGTAGTATTCGAATGTCTGACTTAGTTTTTGTTTTTTAAGTTTTACTTTTTCCCCCCTCTTCTCTGTCCGTCCGCCTGCCTCTCTCTTCATTCTTATTTTCTTTACGTTTTGGGGGTTTCTTTTTTTGTTTTTGTTTTTCTCTGTTTTTCTCGTTTTTTACTGTTGTTGCTGTGCTGCTTTTGTTGTTTATTTTTTCTTTTTTCTTTTGAGTCTATCTATATATTTTGATGCCTTCCTCTTTTTTAGCAGTAGGGATTCTATAATGTGGTGGCAGCAGCCAGCTAAAAGAAGAAGTGGGAGACTGGCGGCGGTAGCGATACTGAGACAGTGGTGGTGGTGATGTCGATACCGAGACAGTGGTGGCGGTGATGTGACCGTATTACTGTAGCGATGGTGCTGTAGCGGTGGCAGCAGTGAAGGAGTGAAGGGGTGGTGGCGGCGGTGATGGGATAATGGTTGTAATGATGGCCGTAGTGATCGGTGGTGGTTTAGTGTACACAGGTGATAGGGTGGGTGGTGTATCTAGTTTCTGGTGTTGGTGAGTTTGGCTGTTCTATATAGTGTATACAGAGGAGGAGGGGGGGGGGTTCTTCTTCCATTTATAGCCATTTTCTTTTTTGGATATACAGTGTACAATACAAAGTTGAATATTTGAATATTTGAGCCTTATAACAATATATTTTGGGTCCGAATTTTTTGGGGCTCAAGCCGGGTGCTTTACGTAGCATTTGTACTAAGAGTTGTTATTTCACAAATGGTTTAAATATGTTAAATATTATTATTATTATTATTATTATTATTATTATTATTATTATTATTATTATTATTATTATCATCATCACTATTCGTATAAATATGCAGCTTAACAATATTCTGCATTGACAATACATCTAATGCTGAAACCGGTATTGTAAATAAATTAATTGTTTTTGCTTTATGCACAAGGCCAGCGATTTACCAGTACATTACATTATTTTTTCAGTGAAATATCAAAACATTAATATATTTACAATACGGTGAAGGGCGGTGAATTGGCTGTATCGGTAGAGGGTTGGACGCCATGCTTTCTAGCATAGTTACGTCCCTTTACAGTCTGAGTTCAAATCCCGCCGAGGTTAACTTTGCCTTTCATCTTTACGGGGTCGATAAAATAAAGTACCAGTAAGGTACTGGGTAATTGCTGGCTTGTGCTTATTATATATATATATATATATATATATAGTTGTACTGCCTTTCAACGCGGTAGAAAAGTACGAAGAGCAAATGATGACAAATGATACAAAAAAAAACAATGTAATGTTTTACCAAGTGTATTTAGGCATGGTATTCCTGCGCTAGTGCCTTCCTTTCACATGCGAAACTGAAACAGTCTAAGTAAAAAACAAACGAGGTATAAGGTCTCTTATTGTTTTCTTCTCTAGCTGTCTATGTGTTTGCTTCGTATGTTTGCTGTAGCGATTCCTCACAAACGCATGTCTTTTGCAAGCACGTAGACCAGTTAGGGAAGAACATTTTGAAAACTCAGATAGCTCGTTTGTTTTGACTTGAACTGTTCCGCTTTACGTCTGAAAGCAGGTTAATAGCCATGAAATATCATGCTGAAATACACTGGTTAAAACATTACTTGAGGTTGTACATCATGGAGAATGTTCATCAAGTATGGATGCGATGTATTTGAGCAAAAGCGAGAGAAGCATTTTGCTTGAAACGTTCATTCCATAAGCAGCTCTCGGGTGTTGTTACTGCAAAACTCCAACAGGAATTGAGGTGCAATATATGTGGTCGATTTCTCCAATCAAGAGCTGGATTTATCAACTATTTGAAGTCAAACAAGGCAGCAAGTAAAGTCACTTCTGAGATAGTCCACCGCCACGCACTCCACGAAACATTTGCAATGAATATCCCTTAATTTGCAAGTCAGCTGGTGGACTGATCAGACATGGTAGAATGAATGAAAACACACTACAGTCGGTATAGCCAGGAGACAGACAGTTCATGCGTCACATCTTCGAGCGTGCTTGTAAAGCAGAAGCTGATCTGAAAGGTCACCTGCATGCACATAATCGAGCATTATTCAATGAAGGATTGGCTCTCAAAAGGTATGAATGTATGTATGTTCTCCTGGATTTATAATTTCACTAATTTTTACCAATAGAGAGAGAGAGAGAAAGTCGGTTTCTACCATAGATGCAAGAGTCTCTCATTGGAATTTACACATCATCAACTAGGTAAATATGTCTGCCTGTCTGCATGTGTATGCAGATATAGATGTTATTGTATGTGTGGATGTGTACTTTTTTAGTTATATGTGTGCATGCGCATATGCTTTGTATCTGTACAAGTGTATATGCAGTTATTGGATGCAGAATTAATGGATTGTACTAGTAATTTTTAAACTAGTTGTGTTCTTTCTGTTTCTGTGAAGCCTAGCTTCTCAAGATTTGTACTGAGGCAGCTACTAACATATCCCAATGCCCCAATAATCACAGGCGTAAATCAATCTGAAGGTATAGTCAGGGTGGAGTATCTGCAGATTTCTCATTTTTCTGCATAGATATTCTCCTTTTCGCTAATATTTAATATAATATTGGCATTTGCTGAGCAGCTAACTTTCACCACTGTGCATGCCTTCTTTCCCTGTCCCATATCATTATAACTTGTCTGGTATGCCTGCATTCTATTGGGACTTTGACTGGATCATTCCACCAGTACTCTTTCATATTATGTATGTATGGATATGTGTATGTATATGTTTTGTATGTAGGTATACTTGCAAGTGTGTGTATATATATGTGTTATTTAATATAATCATTGTTTAAAAATATACAATACACGTATTTCAAGATTTGAGCGTCAACACCCGTGTTAACACTTAAGATCCGAAACATGCATACAACGTTTGAACTTTTTATATCAGTCTACATTAAAAAAAATCATGTCTCGAAAATTCAGCTTCAGTTAGAATCTAACTGCTCAAAAGTAATTTATGTATTTATGTAAATAGACGTGTGTGTATGTTATTATATATGCATGTATGTGTATGTCAGGTCGCTCTCAAGTGCTACTGGTAACATGTTACCCAGTACAACCTGTCTCATATTCGGGTCATCGACGACTAAATCGGTAAACCCACCAAGCTTGCTTAATGAGGAGGGTGATATTTGGACACCTTGCGGCATGAAATACAAGATCCGGCAAAGGGCGGAGGAACTCAACAGTGTCAACGGGCATCCAAACAGTACTTTTGTTTTTTTGTTTCTTTACACCTTGGAGTTAAAGGCCCACAGTTGTCGTCACAACACCTTTCTAGGAGAGGGAAACTCTGAAAAAAAAAAACCTGCGGCTTCAGAAGCATCCGATGATGTTGACAAGTTCTCCTTTTCAGGTAGTGTTTTCAATGCTCAGAGAGTGAGATTTGTCGAGTGCAAGACCTTTCCCCACTTAAAAAAAGCCTTCAAAGCACAGGCATTGCTTGTTCAGGATCTCTTACAAGCGATTGCATTACTCTTAGCAGAGTTTGCAGCCATCATGTGTATTAGCATACATACATAGACACACACAGCCACACACACACAGCCACACACACACAGACACACACACACAGCCACACACACACAGCCACACACACACCCACACACACACATACACACACACGTATATATATACATATATATGTATGTATGTATGTATGTATGTATATATGTATGTATGTATGTAAAAAAAATATCATGTCTCGAAAATTCAACTTCATATGCATGTTTGTTTGTATTATGATATGTGTTTATTCACATATGTATTTATGTATGATCTAAGACGTGTGTTATACGAACGTTTTATTGATGGTAATATCGAAATGTTATTAAAGAAAGATCAAATAAATATATATAAAGAAGAAAGACGAAAAATCAACACAAAAAGCTTTCGGTCAAACACACTCAGTTCCATATAAAGAGAAAAACAACCTCGTATTACAAATAACATCTAGCTGTGACCGGTTTACAATGAAGCTTTTGCAGGTCTGATGTCTTTCGTGACGAGTTATGCCCCATGGCTAACTCGAGAACATAGTATCACAGTCCGATATATTTACGCTAGGTATATCATTATAATGGTGGGATCCAGTTTCATCTTTGTGCTTTGCAATTGATACATAAACATACACAAACACATACTGATAAAGTCACACAGTCAAACGCATACGCAATTACAGTCACATACTTACAGTCACATACACTGCCAAACACGCACTTACAGTCACATACACTTTCAAACACACACGCAGGCACCCCACTACACACACACAGTCACACACACACACATAGTCACACAGAGTTAGACAGTTAAAATCACACAATAGAAGTATCTAATATATATAGTGGGACACTGGGTACACACATAATTATCTCACACTATTCTCTCTTTCTAACTCTGTCTCTGTTTCTCAACCTCTCACTACCACTCTCACACCATCTCTATCCGCCTCCCTCCTCCCCCCTCCCACCCCTTCTCTATCTCTCTCTCTCTCTCTCTCTCTATATATATATATATATATATATATATATATATATATATATATATATATATAAATTAATAAAAATAATGAATAAAAACAAAAAAACAGTTACTTATATTAAAAAAATTCATCATTTTACGATCGTTTCTAGGATATATATGTGTGTTGGTATGTATATTATATAGATCTATGTAAAAGTTTTACAAACTATCAGAGGGAATATACATACCTACACATATATATGCTGTCTTCAGAAATAAATTTAAAATCACACAATATTTCTGAAGACAGCATATATATGTGTAGGTATGCATATTCCCTTTGATAGTTTGTAAAACTTTTACATAGATCTATATAATATACAAACCAACACACACATATATATCCTAGAAACGATCGTAAAATGATGAATTTTTTAATATAAGTAACTGTTTCTTTGTTTTTATTCATTATTTTTATTAATTTATCTAGACTCTGTTTTCCTGTGTTTTTTCATTGAAAACATTTTTAATACATCTTCTCTTTTCATGATATTTGGATTACATTGAGTTCTTCATACGGATTGGACACTACCGTATATTTTGGTAGATTTATCTATCTATCTCTATATATATATATATATATATATATATATATATATATATATATAGAGAGAGAGAGAGAGAGAGAGAGAGAGAGAGAGAGAGAGAGAGAGAGAATTCGTTTCTGGCGGGGATCATTTAAGAAAAATCTTCGTCCAAGTGAGTTTGTTTCCTGATGATTTCGAAGCTCGTGAATTTATCCTTGATCGGATATTTCCAAACGCGAATGAAATTCCATGGGGTAGAAACGTAATCTTGGAATGTTTATATACATTTTTTCTACTAACTTTAATTTTATACCTAATTGTGTATGGTTGACGATATATTTAATCAATTTCCACGTGCTATTGAAGTGGTGGGTAAATATTCTATAGCTGTTGATCGCGAATAGATGGCTGTCGTTTATTTATCTATTATTTCTTCATAGGTGCCTTTTAATCTTATAGCCTGGTTTAATTGTTTTTTTGTGAGGTTGATTATGCTGATTGGGAGAGGAGATGGTGTATATATCTTATCAAACGATTCTACGGACATACGTTATTGTATATATATATATATATATATATATATATATATATATATATATATATATATATATATAGATATATATATATATATATACAATAACTTATGTCCATAGAATCTTTGATAAGGTATATAAATTTTATTTTCCTTCGTTTTTAACAACATTATTTAATAACATCTAACTCTTATTTTTCACATATTATGAATTAATATAAATTTATCCTTATAAGCATACCTACCAATCAATTAAATTTCTTGTTATAGATCTAAATTCCTTGTGTTTTAAATAAGAGTGGTATTTCATACTAACACCTTCACCCTAACATTTTATTCTCCTTCGATTTTAACATTAGCATTATTCTTTAATAACATCAAATGTTCGTGTACCTTTCACCGGCTTCACCTCTTTTCATCCCCAAACTATTATTTTCATTCAAAGTATTATTTCCATTCAAAACTTAAGTATGCATTCCTCTACCCCTAAATTAAATTTCTACTACTACTATTCTATCAACTTGAACACTTACTACTTTTCTATTGGTCAATTCAAAACCTGTTCCCAAACAGACCTATTATATAAAATCTTTGTTGTTTTTTTTCAATAAACAAATATAATTATTTCAGAAGACAGCATATATATGGTATATATAGGTATTTATATTTCCTCTGATAGTTTGTAAAATTTGTACATAAATCTATATGATATAACACACATATATATCCTAGAAACGATCGGAAAATGATAAATATTTTAATATAAGGAACTTGTTCTTTGTTTTTATTCATTGTTTTTATTAATATATATATATATATATATATAAGTATGTATATATATATATAAGCATGTATACGTACATACATATATGTATAGGGACGTACAATAGTATGTATATATATATATATACATGCACACATATATATATGTCCGAATAAAGCCGTACAGTGTCTAGCAACCATCGTTGCTCATTTGTTCAACACTGACAAAGGAAGGCTGTACTAGTTTTAAGCTTATTAGCTATCGTCAACAACGTATACCTTCCTGACAGATGATTGAACGTCTGAAAGTATATACTTGCCTTATGCATATTAACGGCTGAGCAGCCTAATTTGCATAACGAGTGAGTTAATCGCCCGGGCGCACGGAAAATGATAAACAGAAAAAATGAAACGAAATTTCATTTCTCACTCTTAGTATGGCTGTTACTTAAATATAAGTATGTATACGTACATACATATATGTACACATATATATATATATATGTACGTATGGATTCACCGAACATTTATTATAATGCTCGGTGTGTTTGTAAACAAACATCCCGAATTAAGCCGTAGTGTCTAGCAACCATAGTTGCTCATTTGTTCAATACTGACAAAGGATATATATATATATATATACATGCATGTGTGTGTGTGTGTGTCTGTGTGTCTACGTGTGTGTGTTGAATTATTCCCTGGCGCCCGATGAGAGGTCAGTGGTGAAACGGCTGCTCTACCATACAGTGGTAGGCATAACTGGAGCCCGAACCTTAAATTCACGGATACTTGGTTAGTGAACGTAATTTTAATTATACTATACAGTATATATATATATATATATATATATATATATATATAAAGCGGTGTTTTCATGTGCGGAGGTGTTATAAGATAGCTTACAAAATAGTTTGGAGACTCTTCGAGAAGGAAGATGATGTTGCCATCGGCTACTATGGGGAATCGAATCTCGTATATCCCAGATATTGGCTTTTAGTTTCAAAGCGCAAAACCGGTATCTGGAGACCAACCGAGCTGATAGATGTCATACAACAACCATCTTGATCGTGGTCTAACTCTGAGTGTGCTACTTTAGAATCTGCGTAGGGATTCTTTCCTTAGACATGCTAAGAAGTTGTTCACAGTATCGGATCTGTGCTCAACCACATACATATAAATACCATGGGTAGGCCGTTCCTTTGATCGAGTAATTAGAACACTAATCTTCTAAACCGACGGAGGTCCATACCTTCAATAATACCCGACATTCTACTTTTACTATGTTGACTAGTTTCCAAATATAATTATATGTCCTTTCTTTGTCGCTCCTCCTCTCACGTGATCTCTTTCATTTTTTTTCCATCACCTTTCACTCTTTTTTTATATCCCGAAATTAATATATAAAGTAATAAATCTTCTGAAAGAAAATGTCATTAGAATGTTATCGATCTTTTCTCACTCTTTGTGCAGACACAGTTTCCTCTCTATGCAGTTGTTCAATTTAACCTGATTTCACCATCCACTCAAATGCTGGCGTTTTCCTTTATCAAAGCATCTCTTTGTAAATATATTCACTTTAATCTCGGGTTAAGTCCAAAGAACCTAACGCATTAAACTCGTTTCATTTTCTCCTGAATCTATTGTCTAAATTGCGAGATCCGGAATACAACTGAAGGGTTTTAAAGAAACATTTTTGATGTTTTGATATAAATGTAGTTCTATATGGAATCCCTAATACAACATTCGTATTGGAGGCCTAACGAGAGGAGATCATTCACGCATTTGCTTTACAGTTCCCTTGTCAGAAACAGAAGTTGTCATTCAATTTAGAAGCTGCTCTAGCTTCCCTTTAAGATTCTTTGACGAAATATCAATGTGTGAAATTACTCATCTCAAGAGAAATATTATAAATGTATTGTTTCTAAAGGAAAAAGTCAGATTTGTACAGCCATGTAAATATTCTGTTTGATTAGGGATCGGATGATCAACTTAAATATAAATGTAAATATCACTCCAGAGAACTCATGGTAAAGTAATTGAAGTCTTCCTTGCCAAATTATTTCATGATTCTGGTCGGTTACGATTGTGAATTTTGGAAACGATTTTACCTTACAAATATATCTTCAGTCAGGAGCCATTGAAGCGTCAGAAAATTCTTAGCAGTTCTGTTTCGGCTCCAAATGTTTATAGCCCGCCGAGGCCATCTTTGCCTTTCATCTTTCTGGGATCAATATATTCGGCTTTCTTCTTCTCTCAAAGTTTCTGGCATTGTGCCTACTTTAAAAATCCTTATTATAATAAACAATTGGAAGGTAATGCACTATTTCTGACCCAATGAAATTAAACTCGAATTATTTGGCAAATCAGTTTTATAAAATATCACCAACATTCGTTCAGATCAAATCCAGTATAATTTCATTAAAACAGTCTGCCGCCCAAATATCTATTTAACATGTTTTTTCTACATCACATATCTCAACGAGTGATATTTTATGAACGTAATTCATGAAACATTGATTGATAGTGTCGACAATGAACTCTGTGTATTCGAGGCGAATTTTTTTACTGTGAATGAGCAAAACATTTGGTCACGGATCTCAAGTTTCTGACCGATGAAACTATATAAGAGCTTTTGATTATATTAAAAGGTCATTAGAACTCTCTCCCTCTCCCGATAAGATAATTCCAGAACCGACTGTTATACATGTTCCTCAAAATATTTTGTACAACACTGAATTATTCATATAGATTTATACCCACAACATGGCAAGGTATTTGTTTTTACGACTGTGAAAAAAAAAAATAAACACCGAATGCTATATAATATAGCTCGGTGTGATATATAGTTTTCCACCTCATCGCAAGACATTTCATGTAAAACATCGACAATTTCAAAATGCCGGTGTTAACAAACATTGGAAAAATTTGAAATAAATGTGTCCCAACATAAATGAACATAATAATAGTTGATCACTGGCACACGCCTCTGTTCAATTTTGTCCGTTACCAGGTGTATTTTAACCATTTTCTCCTTTAATATCCATTGCGATCGCCTATTATTATGGCATGCCAACATTTCAAATTGATACGTACATATGATTCTTCATATTACTCCATAAATATTGTTGTAGTTTGCCAGCTTCATTGGAATGTTGGACATTGCAGTATTTGTTTCAGTTCTTTACACTGATTTCAAATGTTTCTCAGGTCAATTTCGTCCGTCATAATTTCGAGTCAGATAAAATAATGTACCAATGAAGTACTCAGACTATTTAATCGACTAACTACTTAACACCAATGCTGCAGCTTTGTGCTTTCCTTTGGAAATATGTTATTCTGTGAAGTTTTGAAAATTACAGAGTGCATGGTGAAAGCGTATGGCTTGCTGGTGAAGATGTTCAGCTCATAATTGTAATGTCACGTGTTTGATTCCTGACAGTGTATTCTTAATTCCATGTGCTCCAGTTCACTCAGCCACCAAAAGCGAGTTTTGCCGGTAAATCAGAGGCAATATTATCACAACCTGCTGGACACTGAATATACTTGAAAAACACTTTAAATATACATATGAATGCTCAGTAAAAAGCGCGTAAATTTCACCAACAGGCTGTTCCGTTGATGGAATCCACTAGAAAAGCTGTCGTCAGAAACAATACCGGCCCAAAACACAACAACGAGAGTAAGGAGGAATATTCTCATTAATATATCTTCGTGACGATTTCGAATCTTCTTTGAAGCAGTTTTATTTCTCTTACACTTTTATATCTTTCAGATATGCACAATCTAATTCAGAACTATAAACTTGTAATATTTTACACCAGGAATAAATCAATATTACACTACCAACAAGAAATATTACTTTTACTGTATGCATACTTTATGGAAATTCCAATGTAAATTCAAGATTGGTTATGAATATGATTTTAATGTGAAACAGTTAGAGGAAAAAAGCATATTTAATTTAGAACATAAAATATATTCATTTTAATTTTCGCTTAGAATATTTGTTTCTAATTCTGTTACAAAGGCAGCAATGTTAGCGTGGAAGGGAAGGTCGAAGGAATTGATCCCAAAACTATATTTTATCGTTTATGGTAGGATGAAGGGCAAAATCGATCTTGGTCGGATTTGTTCCCAGAACATAGAATATCGTAACAAAATACTGCCAAACATTTTATCCGACACACTAACAATACTGCCAATATACCGCCTTGTGTCCGTATTTTATCAGTAAAAGTGGACATACCCAATCAAGTTAAACAGAAATTCTTTACAAAAGTCTGCTGTTAGAATTTGATTATTCACCTAAGAGTTAAGCCAGGGTTTTAGACAAAAAAACATTGATTACTCTCATTGATAGTGTTTCCTTTGTATACATGAAGTTTTCAACGTGATGTTTACGTGATGAGAGTTTCCTAAAAGAAAACCAATGGAATAATCTACAATTCATTACAAAGAAAAAATAGACTGAATGTGTCTAGAATGTGCATATTTCTCCGTCTCATACTTAATATCCATCTCTCGATCTATCTATCTCAGAAGAGATACAAATTGTTAATTACAATGTGAAATGAGATGGATAACATCGGATAAGATATGTGAAACGAATTTTTTCATTTAAATGACGTGTCTTAGCATTAGGTTGTATGTGGAAAATATCTACCTAAGTCTATTAAAACACGGTCAGGTCTTGGTAGAGCACTCAATCGGAGCAAAGAGTTGTGATATACAGTTATTTATTACACTTAGAACAGTTTGCTTGACACGCGTTTCATTGTCAAATAATTCTTCCTTGCAGCTTGTCGTTAGCAAACTGTATCTATTAGTGTATTATTAATATAAATATATAGGTATATCTGTATATATACAGATTGAGTAAATGACGCTGCCCAAGTATTTAGTTTCAATATGTATGCATTTAAACATGCCAGAAAATATGAATTTACCTGTAAATTGAAAAGAAATGTCAAACACCTTTGATTAAGTTGGAACTAGTTGGGTTTCATCACAATCTTGTTTACCCACTGTGTATGTATACAGGTATAATTGTATCGTATACTTCGGCTGCATAGCGCACATCTTCATATATATATATATATATGTATATATATATATATATATATATATATATTTACATATATTGTTATACATTGGGAGGGTCATGTTGCCAATAAACCAGACGCACCTGTTGGGTTTCGCCTCTGTATGTCTTCATTTTGTTCTTAATTACTAATTGTGATGTTGTTGTTATTCCACTTATGTTTTCTGTTTAATTTTGGTTGGAGTTCGTTTAAGCTTGTCGCGTCTGTAATTTGTCTGAGCATTGCGTCTTTTCTGTCTGTGGATATCATTTTTAGATCTCTAATGTGCCCCTATGTTCTATGTTGGCATATTGGCGGAGTACTGATTAGTTTTTCCCATCTTGGAGTTCTCAACAGTGTTCATTTATCCTTTCTCCTACGCTACGGGATGTTTCACCTATCTATGTTATGTTCTTATTCCAATAATCTCTTTCTGTACATCTTATGCTATATACTACGTTCCTAGTTTTGCAGTTTGTTTGTGGGCTTAATTTGCAGACTATGCATTTTCTATCAGTGGAAGGGGGTCTTTGAAACGGATATGTTTTACTAATTAGTGTTTTTTATGGAAATACCTGGAATTTTGACTACCTTAATAATCAATTTTAGATTGTCTAGAGCCTTTCTAAATCTTTGAGCTAGTTCGCTTCTGGGGTTTCAATTGACAAACATTACACTCTGGTATTTATTGCTATCATACCATTAGTTGATTTTATTTGTCTTTTAATCAATCCTTTCTATTTTATTCCATACTTTGCTCCTATAGATGTGGCAAGTCCTATTTTCTACACCCTTTGTCCATTTGATCCTGACTCCTTTATATACCCTGATCTGGCCTCTCTGTTTGTAGTCAGAGAACTGGTGCGGAGCAAGGCTGGCCCATTAATTTACGCTTTCTGTC
>OZ024742.1:177011768-177016768 GCA_964016885.1 Eledone cirrhosa
ATGTATAGCCTTACACACGCTGATGATCCATGGGCTAATCATTTCTGTCAACAACTTATTTGGCGAAACAGATCTTTTTTGGATTTGTACGTGTGTGTTAGATAGTTATCAAGGTATGTATTTACACTTTAATTCATACTTTTAATTATTGTGTGTCTACTCTGCCTTCCATGGGCTATATATTCCATACACTGGTGGTTATTCCCTGTTTGACTGATGGCGCACTATCTCTCTCTCTAGTGTGTTATCTTTTCTACATATTGTATTATAAAGAGCTCGGGATTCCTTCTCCTTTGAGCACATTACTGACAGGGAATAGTGAGAGTCTATGGCTCCGTTAATTTATCGTGATATATATATTCATTTCTCACTCTTAGTACGGCTGATACTTAAATATAAGTATGTATACGTACATACATATATGTATACAGACGTACAGCAGTATGTATATACATACATACATGCACACACATATATATATATATATATATATATATATATATATATATATATATATATATATATATATATATATATATATATATATATGTGTGTGTGTGTGTGTGTGTACGTATAGGTTTACCGAACAATTATTATAATGCTCGGTTTTATTGTAAACAAACAGCCGGAATTATTATCCGTACAGTGTTCAGCAACCATCGTTGCCCTTTTATTCAACACTGACAAAGGAACGATGAAATAGTTATATATATATATATATATATATATATATATAATATAATATATATATAATAATAGTAATTTGATGGGCCTAGCATGGGTTTCATTGCTAGTACCGGTTTCATCTCAGCGTACTCAATCGGTAATGTTATGCAAAATCCCAGAGTAGACACATAGTTATTCCCTTCAATACAGCACACGTAAATGGGTACCTTCAATCTATACTCATACTCGAGTTTCAGCCACATTTAATATAGCAATAGGGTGTACAGCATCTACTGTCTGCTTATATTATGCAACAATGCACAATCGGAACATGTGACTTCATCAGCGGGTTTCTCCTAATCTATAACCATCGATTGACAGAATTCAGTCCGTATTGGCTATGGCAGTGAATGTGACGGTCAACACAGTAACACATTAACAACTGCGATCCCAACGCGTCATCACAATGCCGTCAACCGATTGGCTACAGGTTCAGAAATGTATGTCACGGTAAGGGACGAAATTCAAATAATACCGTCATTGATTTTCGAGTACGATCCGGAGACCAAGCACCTCAGCCTTCGAAGTTACTGAGGCCGAAGAAAGCAAGACAGTCGACGTCCAAAGTTAAACTCATGTTGATCACCTTCTTCGGTGAGAGGGGAATCGTTCATATAGAGTTCTTGTCACAGGGCCACACGATGAACCAGCATATTTACAAAGATATCATTTGTAGTTGCTTCACCACGACAACGCACTGGCTAAAAATGTCCCGGAGAAAAAGAAGGGAGTGGGGGAGCAAGAGAGAGAGAGAGAGAGAAAGGGAGAGAGAGAGGGAGAGAGAGAGGGAGAGAGAGAGGGAGAGAGAGAGGGAGAGAGGGAGAGAGAGAGGGAGAGAGAGAGTGGGAGGGGGAGATGGAGAAGGAGGAAGAGGGAGTGTGTGGGAGAAAAAAGAGGGAGAGAGAGCTGGAACAAATATGGGAAGGCATTTAGTATAAGGGTCTACTTACTTTGCCAATTCACTGCCATGAAATCATGATGAGTTTTATGTGCAATTATAATGTTTTCAGATAAACATTTTTAATCCGCTAACAATGTTTAAAGCATGGCTATCACAACTGATCATATCTTCTAATTTCATGACTGCAATTAAGACCTCTTTATAAAATGCCCCATTAACGCTCTGACGAAACAGTTGTACATTTTGATGAGCAATATTTCAAACATCACTAAACGCAGGGTTGTCGTGACCTTTCATCCATTTTTTCGGACGTGGTGATTATAATGGTAATAACCACTGAACCAAATAGTGTTCCATCTTAAATTTATTGCTGTAAAAACATGGTTCAAGAACTTCGTAATAATGTGATTGATGAAATTACAATTAATTTCAAGTCTTCGTTTTAATTTCCCGATCACTTCTCGATAGAGACACGTTTGATAATCTCTCAACACTCAATGTATGACAACATTATTAAGGACAAATTTCTTGACATGATGCAAATAAAAAGAATCCATCTTACTAAAAATATGTTTTATTTGACCTTAGCAACTACCTTTTTCGGTGGACTATAATGACATTACTTCTGATATCAGTAGTTCAGTCACTTGTTCCTGAATAAATTGGATACATTTTATTTACTGATATACAGACATAATCATGCTGTAAACATCAGAAATAACAGATTCCATTTCCGAGAGTATTGTTACACGCAAAACACCTGATGCACGAACATTTCTACCTTTACTATGTGTTTCTATTAAAACACAAAAAAGGCTAAGTATATCCCCCCCCCCCTCTCTCACTCTCTCTCACTCTCTCTATCTATCTATCTATCTCCCCCTCTCTCGCTCTCTCTCTCTATATATAATTCAAATTAAAAGATATATATAGAGATAGGGAGGAGAGAAAGAGCCATGTATGGTTAGAGAGACACATGTTTTTGTACATATATATAAAAATGTAATATATCAGAAAATGTATATAATTTATAGAGGAAAAGTTCTTATTTTCCTTACGATACCGTTTCATAATTTGTACAACAATGTAAACCGAAGCAAAGTCGATCTAGGTAATCAATTATCGGTTACCAACTATCGTGTTTGGTAAAACTACCTAATAGGGACAATTGAAGGGCACAGGTTAATAGACAGAGTACGCAACAGGGTTCCAGAATAGATGGCGATAGAATGAAAGATATTATAAGAGATGAAAAACGGAAAGATATATCATACGTGCAACTTTTTTTAACCGTGTGTATATTTGTATTTCTATTTCGTAATGAATAACATTTGCCTTGACACAATGGTAACCAGATATCTAGATTAAGCTCTCAATCTTACATTTATGTTACCTGTTAGAGCAATTAAACTGCGGTCATGCTGTGGCACTAGATATTTTTAATCGGCTATATCGAACCGAATACTTATTTTCTACACCGCTAAATTTCGGGACATAAACAATAACATAGGTTAAACACTGACAAATAGTCAATAGACAAGTGGTTGCGCATTCAACAGACACTGAATTATCCAGGAGGGAACCAGAGAATATTTACGGCCATGTCTTCCCCCTTGAAGAACACAGAAATTATACTATTGTCTGGTTCTAACATTGTGCGGGAATTCTGGCAATATGGTTTTCAAAACTCATTCAAATTCATGCAGAAGTACTTGGTTATATTTTATTCCATGATATCGAGTTGTTTAGGAATGTCAGTTCGCAATCATTAGGTTCCCAGTTCGACCCCCATCAAGTAGCATATTGGGCTAGTGTTAATTGTCTTAGCCTCATGTCGATCCCTGCCGTCCATGTATGTAGGATGTATGCTGATGTAGGTATGTATGTTGACGTGTGTATGTTGTGGGTTCGTCGTAGGGAGAAGTGTTTAGATGGGGTCCGTATTTGTTAATAAAGTGAGATTCCTTGCTAAACACTTCTCCCTAAGGCGAACCCACAACATACACACGTCAACATACGTACCTACATCAGCATACATCCTACATACATCTCTATCCACATATAAACACAATGACATACGTAAACACACATGTTCTATGGTGCAACACAAATATACACACATTTGCATACCTTTTGATGTCTATAGATATAAACGTGCCGACACACACACATACATATACGCACACATGCATTGCACACTGATGGGCACATACATATTTGTACACAAATATTCCAATACGGCAAGGCCTAATGGATTCCCCTTGCAGTACGTACAATCTGGACACTCACATACACCTTGGTATTATCCCAATACTATATATCATTTCACACCTTTTATTATTAAGGTTTTTGATGTTCTATTGAGAGAATCGTTTTTACTGAAAATATCGAATATTGTACACCATTTTTACCAGTATCACAAAAATACTGGTCCACCTCCACACACACATTCACATACACACACACATATATATACACACACACATACACACGCGTAGATTAACGTACAAAGAGACATACACACACACACACACACACACACTTCATAGTATAAGACAAGAGCTGAAAAATATCTTTTAACATGTTAAAATATACCCCACACACGTACAGACACATTCCTACTGACCGATCCCTCTACCACGAATTACTCTGCTACACACACACACACACACACACACACTTGTCTTAATAGGCATTTGAACTGTCAGCAGGCTGCGGTTCGTACACACATCCCTGGGGACCATTAACACAACAACTAACCTCTTTACTACTACTACTACTACACACACACACACACACACATATTTGTCTTGAAAGACTTATTTTTCAGTGACTTCTCAATCAGCCGAGACAAACCTACATTTGGCGCAAAATCAATTTTTAACATTCACATGACCTCTACCGACCAATCAAAATTGTTTTGACCACAATAATTTTTTCATACATCTGGAACCACTTTATTTTACATAAAACAGGTAGAATTTCCAAAACTAATCAGATTAGAGCAAACATCACGGGCGCTCTATTTCACAATTATTTTTGAAAAGCATTAGAAATGCGCAACCGGTAAAACTTAAAGCCAAAACTGAATACTAACCAATACTATTACTAATTTTTACTTATTCTTAATTAAACTATTTTTCTCTGGGAACAATTTGTCAGCATTTTCTTTTCCTTTTACCATATATATATATATATATATATATATATATATATATATATATACTTATTCTTTATATATATATATTTATGTAAATGTACATCTCGCGTATTTGATTATTTTTAAGTTGTTTTTTATCCCAACACCACTCTTACTTATCGTTGTCTTTATTTCGTTTTTGACTTTGTATCTTTAGTTCTTATTAATTTATTT
>OZ024742.1:177024268-177041768 GCA_964016885.1 Eledone cirrhosa
CAAGACCTTTTTGAAAGCCACGCTGAACCACTCTCCATTGATGAACTCATAGAACTAGACAAGACGATACAGGAGACAGAAAAAGAAGAAGAGGAGGAAGAAGAACCTGTGCGTGGCTTGGACATAACAACTCTAAGAGAATGTCTCGGGAGTATCGAAACAATATTAGAAACCCTGAAGGAACGTGACCCCAACCCTGCTAGAAGCAGCAAAGTGGCTCAAGACGTCGAGAAAAGCGTCAAGATTTACCAAGAAATATATGAAGCCAAAATAATCACTGCTAAACAGTCCTTCATCTACTCTTTCTTCAAGCCGCCAGTCACACCTGCCAACCGTGCTACAGCTGGCTCTTCAACATCCCCTGCAATCAACGAGTTTGTTGGTTTTGAGTCTCCCACATCACCTTCATCCTCTCCTGCCGACTCAGCCCAAGATGAGTAAGGACTTAAACCCATACTGTCCCTTAGCCTCGGGAGGGACAAATGAAGAGGCACATCATCTGATGGATTACGCGACATGTATAGGGTACGGTAAATAAAAAAAAAAACATTATTTCTTTTCTGGAGGGATGACTTTTTCGATGTGCTGGAACGCATCCCTATCTATTTAATGTTATAATGGGTTCTTTATACGGTAATTCGATATACGGTAAGGGTTTCTGGAACGAGGACTCACTGTATATAAATAAGGGCCCGAATGCCGCCATGTTCGGGCTTAAAGAAGAAAACAAACGGGATGAAGTTGCACAGTACCAATCAGCACGATATATAAATACCAGCGAGGCCTTTTGGCGAATTGACCGTTTCTCAATGCACAGAAGATACCCTGCCGTCCAACACCTTACTGTGCACCTGGAAAACGGCCAAAGAGTGTACTATACAAAACAAACAACTTTTCTGAGGGCTCTGCAACCAAGGAACTCAACTCTTACTTCATTTTTTCAATTATGTCAAGGCGACGCATTCGATCGCACTTTGCTGTAACCCCAAGTCCCCTCTTTCTTCAAATGGGAAAAGTATTCATGGAAGCCAAGAATCAAAGGTGAAAGCGTTGATGGTCATCCAGATTTTAACATTGACAGCTGCTTGGCGCGAGTTTACACAGTGCCCCCTATCTACCAAGAATATTACTACCTGCGTATGCTTCTCCATGACGTAAGAGGACCAACCACTTTTCAACACCTAAGAACTGTTGATGGCCAAATTTGCGACACGTACAGAGAGGCCTGCCGCAGGCGTGGACTACTGGAAGATGGTGCTCAGTCGGATGCTACTTTGGAAGAAGCTGTTGTTTCACAAATGCCACACAGCCTTAGGAAGCTTTTTGCTGTCTTACTGTACATTTGTAAATTGCTCGATCCTTCCTTCTTGTGGTTCAAGTACAGAGGTGACTTCTCTGAGGACTTCAGACATCAAGCACAATTACAACTTCCTGACATGGAAGTAGGCTTCATAGATGAAATCTACAACAAAACACTTATTGAAATAGAAAATATGATTGCTGCAATGGGTGGGAATGCACTGCAGACATATGGCCTGCCCAAACCAACAGAACAGGCTCCGACGTCATTTCAGCAGACATACTTCGGGAACTATCCTACGACACTGACAGCTTGGCTACATATGTCACTGAACATGAACCAATGCTGCTGCAGGAACAGGAACGAGCATTTGCTGACTGTGTCCACAGTCGTACGGGAGGAATCTTTTTCTTGGACGCCCCTGGAGGCACAGGGAAGACTTTTGTCATACGGCTTCTCCTTGCCAAGGTTCGACAACACAGACACAGCACCTGCTGTTGCGTCTTCCGGTATTGCAGCAACCTTACTTCCTGGGGACAGGACAGTACATTCAGCCTTCAAACTCCCCCTCAATATGACAGCAAATGACACACCCTGGTGTAATATTACCAAAGGATCAGAAAAGGCAGAACTGCTTAAAAGGTGTGAACTTATAGTTTGAGACGAATATACCATGGCTCATAAGAGGAGATTTGGAGGCACTGGACCGGACTTTAAGAGACATAAGAGACTCCCAGGATCCCATGGGAGGCGTGACTGTCCTTTTATCCGGAGATTTCAGACAAATCCTCCCTGTTATTCCCAAAGGAACCAGGGCTGATGCTATTCGAGCATGCTTAAAGTCATCTCCTCTTTGGCGTTATATCACAACATTAACGCTCTCTACAAACATGAGAGCTCGGATGCTTGGTGACCAAGTGTCATCAGATTTTGACACTTGGGAACGGCAAAGTGCCACTTGATGAAGATGAAAAAATCTCCCTTGAACCGTTCTGCACTTTAGTCGACAGTGCTGACGAGATGACAGATGCATTTTTCCCTGAGTTGAGCACTAACTACCAAAATCCAAACTGGCTGTGCGAAAGGGCACTACTGGCTCCAAAAAAAGAGAATTGTCGACAAAAATCAACGGATACTGCTTAAGTCTCTTCCTACAGCTTCGTGTAATTACAAGTCCATCGACACAGTCACAGACCCCATTAACTACCCTATTGAGTTTCTTAACTCATTGAACCCCTCCGGGTTGCCATCTCATCGATTGGAACTTAAGCAAGGATGACCAATTATGCTTTTGATGAATCTAGACCCACCAAAACACTGCAACGGCACCCGCCTTACAGTAAATAAACTAACGCAAAACTTGATCGAGGCGACGATTCTCTCGGGGTGTGGAAATGGGGAAAATGTTTTTATCCCAAGGATTCGCCTTTGTCCATCAACATCAGAGATCCCCTTTTGATAATAGGAGGCTCCAGTTTCCAGTTCGTTGTAGTCTCGCTATGACGATAAATAAGTCTCAGGGGCAAACATTGTCCGTCGCGGGAATAAACCTAGAAGAGCCATGCTTTTCGCACGGTCAGCTATACGTTGGATGTCCCAGAGTAGGAAGCAAAAGAAACCTTTATGCATTTGCACCATACGGTAAAACCACAAACATTGTGTACCAAGAAGTTCTGTAATCAACACTGCGATACAAACTGTCTTCTAACAATCAAATACCTCGCTGCTTTCAACAATTACCAAATTGTAGACATTGCGTCTTTGAAATTGATAACACCATACTTTTCGACTGTAAAAATTGTGACCACTTTGAGCTGCACGGTATTGAAATGCACGTTCCCCTCTGGTTGGTTGAGTCAGTTTTTAATGGATTCACCAGCGCGTGCTGCAGACGTTGATTCACATGTCTTTGCTGCCGCAGTTGACGCTGTGTTTCGGTTGATACAGCTCAAAAAGCAGACGTTGACTCACAGTTCTTTGCTGCCGCAGTAGACGCTGTGTTTCGGTTGATGCAGCTCGAGCTGCGGAAGTTCCCTCAATATTTCTATGCCGCCGTAATGAACGCTGTGGTTCGTTCTCTGCATCTCTTGCAATAGACGTTGCCTTAATATTTGCTTTCTGTCGCATTGAGGGTTGCGAATCCTTTCTGCACCTCAAGCAGCAGCAGTTGCCCCAGCATTTATTTGCTGCCTCATCGAACGTTGTGTTTCGTTTTCTGCATCTCGTGCAATAGAAGTTGCTTCAGTATTTTTCTTTTGGCGTAATAATCGCTATTCGTTATTCTCTGTTACTTTTGCAATCGAGGTTGGTGCAGCAATTGTGTTGAGGAATTTTGAGCTTTTTCATGTTTGGTCTATGTCACTGTAATCAGTCTAAGAAAAGCAACGGCACAGTTTCTATTGGCAGCCACAAGTATACAGAATGGCAAGCATTTCAAACTGCATAAATCATTAGAATGCCTACACATACGCAATGCATAACCACAAATTTACATGTTCCTACTGTAGCAAACGTATAGCACCCCCCTTATTTGTACCTTTTACTCAAAGTCGTTATACATTATCTCCGTCATCCCGCGAAAACTTCAGTCTCTGAATTGCCAAACATCCCACATTATTGTCATAAATTCCATGTGACTCACTTTTGGGCTGCTGACTTCCTTGGGGCATAGTTCGCGTTTGGAGCTCCACCGCGTCAATGTCACAATTTTACACTCATTCAGCTTTCATATGTCATAAGATTTTACCGTTTTTACATCGAACAACACATACTTCTTATGGTTAAAAATAAATGTTTTTGGGGGGTTCGTGATACGTTGTTTTCTCTTTTAAAAAATGATTTACTAATGGTAGATTTACATCCGGGCAACGCTGGGTATGGCTGCTAGTTTGTAATATAACGATAGTTCTTTGGCGTTGAGAGGTAATAAGGAATTATAGAGATAGAGTGAAAAGGTAAAAGAAAACGAGAAGGAAAGGAAGAGTAGAAGATAGAGAGAAGGATGGAAAATAAACATAAAACATGAAAATAAAAAAAAATAAATGGAAATAAAATGATGGGAGGGAGAGAAAGGGTGAGATATGGAAATTATAATTATGTACAATAAATTTAAATTACGAACTACTAAATTAGTGAAAGATGAGATGTGTTAATCCATTTAGATATAATAATACACAATATAAGCACACAATATATAACATATAATATATGATATTAAATTAAATTATAAAACAGAGAAATAATGTAAAATGTAAAGAATACAGAAATATATATTTATAGAGGGTAATAAATTATGATAATAATAAAAGTAAAAGTGTATAATGAGTAATGATCATCATAAAAAAATGATGATTGTATTGCAAACAAACGTTGAGTCACACTGTACTGTCAATAAATGGGATCTACGACATATACTATAAATAGTATATGCATGTACGATGAAGATATGAGAATGTAAATATATAAATAAATAAATAAATAGAACATATATATGTATCAAGTAGATTCAAGATATAGTTAATATAGATATAAATATATACGTAAATATACAATTAAAATAGATAAATATAAAAATAAGTACACATATGACGCCCTCTTGTTTAATGGAATTGGTGCTATGAACTCAAAAGGGCTGATGCTACATTTACACTGTAGGGAATTTGAGCTTATAATCACTAATAACATGTTTCAACAGTCTGCAAACCATAACTCCTATATCCAATGATTGGCACATCATCCACTATGTAATCACAAACAGGCATGCACTAAAAGATTTCAAAATAGCTCACCATTTTTACTCTGCTTGCTATCTTTCAGAATATGTACAGATTGGCAGTAAGATTTATGTCATCTTCCCAAAAGGCATCTTCAAAAGCCAGATCTCACCAAAGGTTGATATGGTTGTTTTGAGATTCACTGATAGGAGGCTTGAATATTCTGCAAATCTTAACATATCACTCGACTCTCAACAGATCTTCGATGACATTATGTGTTCCTGGAGAGGGTTCAAAGATACCACCTATGCAACCCCTGTACAAAACACCAAGATTGGGTTGATAAAAGCAACTTAGATTACCAACATCTTGAAAGCGAGATATATAACATACATAGGCTTTGGATTGGTGATTCAAGCTAAACAAACAAAATCAAATCATATAATGATGGTATGCAACATGCACAGGCATTTCTTAGAAAGAGGAGGGATGTCTGGGGGTCAGCTAAAGCATCTGAACTGCAAGGATCTGATGATAAAAAAAGTGTGAAGGGACTTTTATAATGGCTTGAAGGCAATGTATGGTATTAGGGGGAGCAGGCCAATTCCAATTCTATCTTCTGATGGTATTACCCTATACAACGACAAAGCTGAGATACTCTCCCAATGGACTGAGCAGTTTGCAAACCTCCTAAATGCTGAGTCTAATGTAAATAAAAATGTAATATCTATTTCACAAATTCAAAATATATATGGATTAGCATTCAATTCAATCGTGAATGAAAGAAAAGCCACTTTCAAGCAACTGTTATGCAATACACCTTCTTGTAAATATGACATTACACCTGACATTTTTAAATGTGGTGATCAAAAACTAGTTCTTAAGCTTCTGCTATTTCTGGAAATCTGAAAAGACGAGCCTGTCCCTCCAATGGTCAAAGATGCATCTATAATCCATGTCCTAAAAAATAAAGGAGGAAATATATATCTGCAGCAACTCTCGTGCCATCACTATTGTCTTTATTGCTGGTAAGTTATTTACCATGTCATTCTCAACTGAAGTCGCATCATTGGAAAAGTCACAATGATTGATGGACCGATTCCCACTTGTCTGTAAGACGTTTGGTGTAACAATCCCCATTAAGTGATACATCAGACTAGACTATTCGAAGATGCTAAACAGGGACAGCCGATGCAGTCGTTTCCTTGTACTCATTACTCTTGACTGCAATGATCTGAAGTATGTGAACTCACTTACCTTGGCCGCAAGCTGAACCGCCCTGCATCCATGGATGATGAGATCGTCAATCACGTCTCCAAAGCAAGTGACTCTTTTGGTAAACTACATGGTTGTCTATTGGGTGTCAAAGGCATATCGTTGAAAATGGAAGTGGTATTTTATCATGCAAATGTGATGACAACACTTTTGTAAGCCTCCGAATCTTGGGAACTTCAACACACTTACTTTTAATATCCACAAATATGTCTTCACTCTATCTATGGTTATAACCTTTCCGACGGTGTCACTAATGCCGATCTGATCACTCGGTGCGATATTGGTGGTATTGAATAATTTCTCATGTAATCCCAACTTAGATGGGCTCGTCATATCCTACAGATCATTGAGGACCGCACATCCAATACACTGATGTATTTCCTGGTGAGGTGCACGAAACCATTACTTAGATAGAAAGAAAAAAAGACCTAGGAACACAAATCTGTGAACATACCGTGTACTTCTTTGAGCAGCTGACCGTGAAAATGGAGAATTGCCTGCCATAAAGTTATAAAGAACTTCCTCAAAAGAAATCCTATGAAAACTGTAAGAGTTTTCAAGATTTCATACGTTTTAGTTGCCGTCCTAAGTGCTCAGGTTATCAAAATTGATTATCCTCAGCGAAATAGGTATACAAAGATTTAAATAAACTCCGGTCTTTTTAATATGATATATAGATATATTATTTAGATTGGAAATGTAGTACTGCAACTAGGTAGACGAATTAACAGCAATTATTTGCTGGGTTAACATTGACATTATCATGATATAACTGAGATGAAACGAATTTAAAGGACTAATATTAAATACTGACGCGAAGTATCCATGTTGTAAGCTATTGCACACACACACACACACACATACACATCTCTTGCTCTAATCCTCTCTTGTTCACGCGCACACTGTCACGGATACAGGATTGCAGCACAACACAGATATACCCGCCACACTCAGATACATAACACATACAACAACAAAATAATTTTTTAAACATTCCTTAATAAACAAACATGTAGAACTGTACACACACACACACGTCCTCATATCCACACACGCATGCTTCACTCAGTGTGTGATAGCTATGATAATGTAACAGCTTTTTGAGTTGATTTCAACTCCAACTGTTCCACCTTGTATTTGAGTGTCGTTCTTTAAATGAACATATACATCATGTTCAGATACATTTGTCACTAATAATTTACTTGATATTTAATACATAAAACTACATGTATAAACTACAATGTATAAACTACACACACATACAATGTTAATACACTCAATCACGATTAGACACCACCACGACCAATGTATAAACCATTCCACCAATATATACGGTGATACACACACAAAAAAGAATTAAGAATAAAACACACATACAAACATGTCCCTTTTTCTATTTTTGCATTATCTAATCCATCTACATGTACTCTTCTGGCGAGGGATTAACGTCCGATACATTGACCATTTTTCTGTCTTTGATACAGAACGTGAACTTAATAATAATTGTTTCTACTTTTGGCACAAGGCCAACAATTATCCAGTATATTACTGGTACTCTATTTTATTGACCCCGTAAGGATGAAAGGCAAAGTTAACCTTGGCGCAATTTGAACTCAGAATGGCAAGGGGCGTAACTCTATGCGTCAAAGCATAGTGTCTGACTCTCTACCGATACTGCCAATCCACCTGTTTTCATATCACACTGTGTATATAATATATATAAATATATGTCACAAATACATCCACACATATCCACACACAGTGTCTCTGTCTCTGCGTTTGGTTGTTAGGGCTCAGTAAGAAGCCGGGTGCAGTTGCACTCTCAATAATTCCTTTTTCATATATATATATATATATATATATATATATATATATATATATATATATATATATATATATATATATATATATATATATATAAAACAGAAGATGTCTGATTGTTTAACCGCAAGCATTTCTACATTTTACAACCGATTTGCACCAAATTTCATACATAGGTTTCTGAAGTCCTCTTACGCGTCGAAGGCTATTTTACTCTTCCGTACATCGATTATGGAGCCCCCCAGGGGCAGGTAGCCCCCTTAAGCCTCTCCCTTCGACACATTAACACTGTATTAGGACCTCATAACTTTTGAAGTTTACATTCGATCTTCGTTTTCACTTTCAAAACAACAATCATCGTCGGATGAAATTTCAGAAATGTAAATATCTGATTCATTTGAAGATAACTCACTAATATTATCCTTTGTTTCTTGTTCATTTTGAATGTCGTCGTGTGTAAAAACTTCAAAGTCGGTATGGCTACATTCATAAGCCCTGTTTATACAAACAAAAATCTGTTCTATTTTCAACGTTAAAAAAACATGTGTTATTTTAAGTTGTTTCACTATATTGAGTGTTAATTTCCGCGGTAAGGACCTAATCTCGCAGTAATCTCGAATTAACGAGATTTTGATGGCGGTATTGTTTACTTTTAGAACGATATTTAAGTGTGGGTGTCACGGCGGTTTTGTGCGGTTAGAACACATCAAGGGGAAATAATTTCGGCCGGTTTGAACATTAAAGGGTTAAAGGAGGTTTAGTTAATGTTTTTATGGTCATAAGGTTCCAGTTTATAATACTGTAATTTTTCGGCCATTATTGCCTGTATCCTTTCAATGGTTAGTACTTACTTTGCGTTGCCTCTAACTTAAAACTTAAATTTGACTGGTACACAAAATCTTGCAAAACATACCCACTTTCTCAGACCACATAGATTTGTCACATTTTTTCACAATTTATATCAGTGTCTTTTGCTCACTTAAACGTTATTTGTCCACTAGTTATCGCCCTCCCTGGTTAATTTTCTAAAAACAATGCCCCCAAGAAAAGACCTCTCAATGGTCGATTATCTAATGATGAAAGTAGGTCTAAGCGAAGGCGTATCACGGAAGATGTAAATACGACTGCGATCAGGCTCTCACAGAATGCTGTGCAGACGGCAGGTGCAAGAGCGGAGTAGGATGACAGTCGGCGTGAAATTCGACTGAACAAAAGTGCTGTCGCGACTGCTGCTGCTCGCGCACGAGAGAATGAAGGACGACGTGCCGTTCGACAAAGCAGGGACGCCGCTGCAACATTCGCTGCTCGCGCACGAGAGGATTAAGGACGACGCGCCGTTCGACAAAGCAGGGACGCCACTTCCACTACTACTGCTGCACGAAATACTGAAACCATAGAGCAACGACGTGGCCGACTTCTGCAAAGTGAACAGCGGCGATCATCGAGGGCTGCCGCATGCCCATATCTTGATTTGGTTGGTTACAAAAATCAGGTAAAACTACACCGACATATTCATTTCTGCCGAACTACCTGATCTGTCGATTGACAAGGACCTCTTCTGTGTAGCCACATCAAACATGGTCCATGGTCCTTGCGGACATGGAATCAATATGAAGTCCCCGTCCATACACGACGGAAAGTGTACAAAACTATATCCCAGACCGTTTTTACAGGAAACACCGACTGGCGGTGACTGATATCCGTTGTATAGGCGCAGGAGACCTGAAGACGGTGGCTTCACAGCAAAAGTTGATGAACGCGAAATCGACAACAGCTGGATTGTACCATATTGCCTGCCGTTATTGGTCTTCATCATGAAAACAGTAGAGACGCGGTATCTGACTACCAAGCAGGACGATACATTAGCAGCAATGAAGCGCATGCATCAAATGGATCCAGACACCAGAAGGAATAACAGATATGCCTTCAGCCTTGGTGTAGTCGCTCTCTACACCTCGTCCCGACATTGCCGGCCGTCAATATACTAATGGAACGCGTCCAATCCACCGACCTACACTGCTTCGGGCTCACCACTACTGACATCCACCAACTCCTATCCATCGTCGTCGACAACACCTACTTCGGATTCCTTGACCAAACATACCAACAAACCTCGGGATTACCCATGGGATCAAGCCTGTCAGGTGTTCTAGCGATCTCTTACATGGACAACCTCAAGCGCAAGGCACTCAACCCCTGCCACCCCAGCCCCGTAGCCTTTTTCTCAAGGTACGTGGACGATATCCTCATCCTCACATCTTCCCAAGACACGGCGAACAGAATCTATAAGACGTTCAACAACACGGACGAGAACATTGACTTCAGTGTTGAACACCCCAACGAAGACGGGTCACTTGCCCTCCTCGACTTCCGAATTAACATCACAGAACAGGGAGGGATCCACTGCAACGTCTACCGAAAGGCAGCCTGCAGAGACCTGTTCGTTCACTACAAGTCCGCCCTCCCTAACAGTGCCAAAAGAGGATACATCACGAACGAGATCGCGCGAATCAAAAACAGATGCAGCGATCCCGCGAGTGGTGTCACTCATACCAAACGATTCCTCGAGGTCATGGAGACGAACGGGTACCCTACCTCGCTCACAGACAGAATAGGAGACACCAGACACAAGAGACAGAGAGGCACCCAAGGCAAGTGCTTCCTTAAAATGCCACACCTGGGCGAGAATACCACCAACGCTATCCGCAAAGCTATACGGACGGAGGGCCTCAACATCCACCTGGCCCACTCGGGCCCCTCCCTGCGAAGATGCCTCTCCAGGAAACCCGGAAATTCTACTGACGCATGCTCCCTCAGAGACTGCCCGATACGCCATGCGAACTGTTGCCTAGGCACATACGTCGTGTATAAGATAGAATGTGACAGGTGAAACCAATACTACATAGGTAGCACAATCCGACCTTTGCACATCCGGATCAAGGGCCTCGTCTTTCCGGAAACACATAAACAAATGCGGAAACAAAGACAGAAGGCCCATTGTCACAATTCTAGCTGAAAGAAACGTCGGCACGTTACGTATCAAGGAAGCGCTTTTTATCAAACGCCTGCAACCGCAAATAATCAATCGATCCGAGAGAAGCGAAATGAGATGGCTGGTTTAAGTTAACAAACGATGCAGCAACACACGCACACACACACACACAAACGAGACAACTACACACGCACACGCACACACACACAGTAGCATTCCACCATACGAACATACTACACTGTCAATCCAGAGGAACAAGGCAACAACACACACACACACACACACGCAAGCGAGACAGCAACACACGCACACACATACACAGTAACATTTAACAAACAGGCAGAGAATGGACTGACAGCTAGCGCCACCCCACTCCACCATTCGGCTGCTGACCTCTGCCCGACCGACCCCATTTCACGCGCACGCGCGCTCTGCTGAATACCTCAGATATTCAAAACAACAAACAGCGGAGGACGCGTTTCACACCTTTCCGATAGACAACCTTTGCCCCACCCCGGAAAAAACCCCAGTTGATGGATGTGAATCCGAAATATATAAGGACAATTAAATCTCTCCTAAGGTATCTCTCTCTCGTGTTGCTATTTTTATTTTATCCTTTATACTCTTTCCTTCATTCTTCTACACGTCTTATACACACCACGCATCTCAACGTACACCCACTTACATCTCTCTCTCCACCACCGGATCTTGTTACCCGGAGATTTACCCATTTGCATTGTCAAGGCTTCCAAACGACTTAAATATATTTACTTATTATTCCACAATGCTTTCAAGCAAACTTCAATACTCTCATATATATATATATATATATACATATATACATACATAAAGCGTGTTTGTTAGTGTGTACGTATATTTATATGCATCTATATGCATCGACGTAGACAAGCATTCTCATAACTACTTATCGCTTTCAGTAGATCGCTTGATTCATGAAAAAATATTCATTCATCATACGATGTCGCTTGATTCCAAAAGCTGTGTTGTCGTAATATAATTATATCAGGCAGCATATTTACTGAAGTTTTAAGTAACAAACCGTTTATTAAGAAAGTAAGGAAAAGATCTAAAGAACCAGTGGTTTTCTAATAATGATTGGGAAATAAATTAAAATGACATATATCTCTTAAATGTGTTTATAATTTTGCAAAATAATACATATTAGCCAGAGTTGACAAGTGCTTTTCATAGCTTCTATGATGACATTCAATATAAACAAATAAATCTGTACAAACTAAAACAGCTTTAGAAGGAGTTATGTTTGCAAAGAATTAGAAAGATTTTGAAAGAAGTATAAGTATAATATAAAAACGAAAGTTTTATTTTGTAAATGTAAAGAAGCCTCAAAGAATTAGGAATTTCTATCACTTGCGTCTTGTTTTATTCTGTCGATAACATTTCTGTGTACTTACTACTATCAACATGGAGTTTATTGTATGAGAGTGTTAAAGTTGAAATGATGAAGATGTACTATAGTTCTGTAAAAGATAACGTTGAAAGTATGGGCGTATGAGATAGTTATGAAAGTCATGTTTGTAGTGTCGTCTTCATATAATATTTTAAATAGAATTTCATTGGAAAAAAGTGTTTGTGTATATAACGCTTGTAGCCACCCGAGAAATTCGAGATCTATACGTGTTAAAACTGTAAGAAGGAAATGTCCAGGTATGGACTAATAACGGTTTCGTATGTGTGTGTTCCTGAAATATGTTAAAATGAAATTAACGTGTAAGTGGCTGTGCATACCACAGATATGTATTCCTAACAAATTTCTCAGGGTGATTCAGGGAAACACATTGTCTGACAATGCGGGACTTTTCATTTACAGATACAGATAACTCAACCTGTTTCCAAACAGTTTCAGTTTATCTAGTTTCACTCACACGGCATGGGTCGACTCAAGCTATGATGAAGAAAACCCTGGAGGAAATAAACGCGAAGTTAAATTCTTCAAATTTTGGGTGATACTTCCACATATGGCTCTATATTTTCAACAGGAAAGACTAGATCGAGACACCGGGTCTTTTCTTTAACTATGTAGAATATGTTTGGAAGAACGACGACATGCCATAGCTGTTAAAATAGGGCTGAATATACACTGTACATATATATACATATATATGTGTGTGTGTGTGTGTGTGTGTGTGTGTGTGTATGTGTGTGTGTATGTGGGGGGGTCTAAATATCTCTCTATCTGTCACTAACTCTTTCGATCTCGCTCTTAACGATTTTCAGTCCCGTTCGTTGAATGCCTTTCGCTACTGGGGTCATCGTTCTTGTTTGCGCATCTTTCTTTGAACCTTTCTTGCCACTTGAAAATCTGTGAACGCACATCTTCTCATCTTACTGCAGTATACTTACTGCAGTATTCTGAGTACTTCTGGCGGAGTTGGCCCAAGCCGGACCAGAAATGAAGGCTGATTCGTCGTTCTGTGCCCATCGCTCTACTCTACGGCTTAAAGTTGAGGATCTGTTAAGAAAAGCACATGAAAAAACAAAATTGTTGGTGAGTGTTGAGATTGCAGTTATATACTCATCGGATATGACGTCACAATATGATGCAAACCTCTAATCTATACACCACTCTTAACCCACAGAGCAAACTAAATCCTATTTCTTTTTTGACAGACCTCGTATGTATGTATGTATGTATGTATGTATGTATGTATGTATGTATGTATGTATGTATGTATGTCAGGTCACCAGTTGGTGCTACTGGTAACATGTATTCCAGTACAATCTGTCCCATTCACGGGTTTTTGGCGACTAAACTGGCAACCCCACCAAGGTTTCTTGGTGAGGAGGGTGACTTTGGACATCCTGCAGGACTAAAAACAAAACCTGTCAATGGGCAAAGGAGCTCTTAAGGGTCAATGGCCATCCAAAATCACCGGGAGAGATGAACCCTTAGCCTTTGTCAAGGCAGAATTCTAGGAGAAGGAAAACTCTGATATAACACCTGCAACCCTGATGGTATCCAATGATGTTGACTTTTTCTTCTTTTTGGTAAATATCATCTTGGTTAAGAGAATGGGACTGGCTTTGGGCAGTGCCTTTGCTCACTATAAAAGCTTCACGGCACAGGCATTGCTTTATATCTGGAGATCTCTCTGCACTTGTCGTCACATGGTACCATGGGCCCAGCACTATGTGTCAATAATTGTCACAAGTGTAGTGTTTGTACCAGATTTTTCAAGCCGCTGGCTGGACTAAAAAGCCACACTCGTTCAGCGCATCGGTAGATGTTCTCCTACATGGATATAAAGTAGTGTCCGTACACGAAAACGAGTTGGCAGCCACCATGTATGTATATATGATTTCACAAATGTTTACCAATAGAGAGAGTCGGTTTCTAACATAGACACAAGTCTCTCTCATTGGAATTTACACAACGTCAACTAGGTAGATTATGTCTGCATGTCTGCGTGTGTAGATATGGATGTTATTGTATGCGTGGATGTGTATGTTTTGAGTTGTATGTGTGAATGTGTATATTCTTTGTATCTCTACATGGGTATATGCAGTTATTAGATGCAGGTGTGTATGTATATATTATGGATGTATGTTATCTCTTTCTCTTAATTTCGCGTATATTTTTGACCGGCCACCTTACTGGTGGCAAGGTTGTAAAAGAAAAGAAATTGTCATCCCTTGAATCACAAGAATGTTTTGCAAATTTTGAAGGTGGCATTTGTAGACTATGAATTAAAGAGCTGCGCTCTTTGTCCGCAAATCCAAGTTCAGTTATACATTGGTCCAAGCGGTTTGGTATATAACCCGTAGCGCCAATAATGATGGGTGTGAAGCTAAAGGTGTATCTTGGTTACTGTATTTGTAAACTCCTCATCAATGGTCCGTAGATGTCCTCTTTCTCCTGTATTTTTCTTACAACCTTTACATCAAGTTGGCAGCTGATCTCCACAACATGTATGTATGTATGTATTATGTATGTATATAACACCTGCAACCCTGATGGTATCCAATGATGTTGACTTGTTCTTCTTTTTGGTAAATATCATCTTGGTTAAGAGAATGGGACTGGCTTTGAGCAGTGCCTTTGTTCACTATAAAAGCTTCACGGCACAGGCATTGCTTTATATCTGGAGATCTCTGCACTTACCATCACATGGTACCATGGGCCCAGCACTATGTGTCAATAATTGTCACAAGTGTAGTGTTTGTACCAGATTTTTCAAGTCGCTGGCTGGACAGAAAAGTCACACTCGTTCAGCGCATCGGTAGGGGTTCTCCTATATGGATATAAAGTAGTGGCCGTACTCGAAAACGAGTTGGCAGCCACCAGGTATGTATGTATATATGTATGTATGAAGAACATTTTAGCATATTTTATCATTTTATCAGTATTGAAGACGATAATCTCGAAGGTGCATAGAATATAATTTGAAAGAAATTCCATTGCATTCTAATTCATAAGCTTTAAAATCATTATACACTTATCTAATCTTGTTACGTTATCTCAAACGTAAACAGCTGCTACATAATAGAGGTTAGCCTTGATGAAATTTGCTATACTTATATTCATTAAATACTACTTTGATTCCTACCATAGGATATTTGAAATTGAATAAATAAAGAATATGTGTAGTGTATTTGCTGAATACAGGGAATGAACTGCTAGATTATATGTGGTAAATCTGCAGATTAAACACAAAGAATTGTAAGAGTATACTGCAGTAAGAATAGGGAGATTTTCAAGTGGCAAGAAAGGTTCAAAGACGGATGCGCAAACATGAACGATAACCCCAGTAGCGGAAGGCATTCAACGAGCAGGAATAGAAATCCTTAAGAGCGAGATCGAAAGAGTTAGTGACAGATAGGGAGATAGTCAGAAACACACACACACACACACAACACACACACACACACACACACACACACACACACACACACACACACACACACACACACACACATATATATATATATATATATATATATATATATATATATATATATATATATATATATATATATATGTATATATATATATATATATATATATATATATATATATATATATATATATATATATTCAGCCCTATTTTAACTAGTATAGGAAAGTATGAACAGTATATTTGGAGTTTAAAGGCTGTGAATTCGTAGAAATTAGACGTGAAGTTTACAGACTGGGAATTGACAGTATGTAAGCGATAAATTGGCAGATAATAGGCAAACAATTAACATATTATAGGCAGTGAATTAGCAAAGAGGAGGCAGTCTATTGGCAGGTTATAGGCTGTCACTTGGTAGACAAAACCTGGCTGATTGTTAGATTATAGGCTGTGGAATGACAGTTAAGTGGTCAAATGGCTGAGTAAGAGCGCTGAATTGTTTGAATATTGGCCGCTAATTGACTGAGCATAAGGAAATTGGCAGAATATAGGCACTTCTTTGACAGAATATAGGCAAATAATTGGCTTAGTAGGTACTGGATTGGCAGAATATAGGCAGTTAATTTTCTGAGTATAGACCTGAGTATGCTCAGTGTATTGCCTGATTAGGGGCAGTGAGTATGATGAATTTGACAAATATTAAGTGGTCTGTTGGCAGATTAAAAGAAGTTGTATATTGCAAGGAATAGGCAGTAAATTGACTAAATATAGGCAGTAAATTGAATGAGTATAGGTAGTATATTGGCTAGGAATAAAACGTAAATTGGTAGTATATGTGGGGAATTTGCAAGTATAGTCTTAATCAGTCACCAGGTATAATACCACTCACTGATTCAAGCAATCTAACAGTGTCTCTCGTGTTAAGAGAACCATGTCCCAGAGGCCGCGGATGCCCTAAAATATATCAGGTCAAAGTTGCCCTTCTTGTTTGACAAACTGATAAAAAGGAAAAATGTAAGAGGAGTAACTCACATCCAAATAGGTTTAGGGATATATGATATATAAGTGATACGATTTTGAAATGAAGACTAATATTGCCATTGTGTAACTATTACTATCTATTAATTTGGTGATAAATAACATCCTGCTAACTAAGTATGCCAATAGAAAAATAAACTGAAAACTAAATTTACGGAACGTCTCTTGGTCTATTTGCAGGAGTATTAGTCCATTACTTGGCTACCTTTTATGTTTATTTAGTTTGACTTGTCCTGTCAGCATTAATTCTGTGTCCCTAGGTAATTTCCTGTGTTAAGTAAGTTCACACTATGTTATTAATTATATCAATTAAGAAAGATCGGATATAATCAAAACGAAGAATCTAAAATGAATTTTTTTTTAATTTATTCCTTTATTTATTCCTTTATTTATTGTTTTTCAGTGTTTTCTAGATACATTTATTTTTTAATATAAAGAGTGGTATACTCTTGCGCCGAGATGCTACAAGTAGCTTATAAATTAGGGT
>OZ024742.1:177046768-177109268 GCA_964016885.1 Eledone cirrhosa
GAATGAAATAGTTCTAGTCCTGTAGAAGTCATTTCTATATAAAATAATTGTATATAAAAATATATATATACGCGTGTGTGTGTGCGCGCGTGCGCATGTGTGTCTGCGTGTGTTCATGCGTGTGTGTTTATGCGTGTGTGTGTACGTGTGTGTGTGTATGTGTGTATGCGTGTGTGTGCGTGTATGCGACTGCAGAGAATATGTAAGTTTTTGTGATAACAAATTAGACAGGAATTTACTCACCACAAAGTTTAGAGTTTATAGTATTTTATCCTCGAAACTTTACAAGTTACTGTTACTATTTGCTCGTTCACTATCCTAAGTCTGGTATGTGTAGGTATGAGTAGATATGCTGGTGTGCCTGTATTTATGTTTTTGAGAATGTGTACGTCTGTGTGTGCGTGATTTTATATGTGTTAATGCACGTGTATGAAGACTTGGGATATTAAAATTATCAATATTAGATTCCATATCTCAATTTATTTCAATTGAACGTAGAAACTGGAAAGTGATGAAAAGATTTGTTGAAATTAAAGAGATCATTTATTTTCGGGGATAACTACATTCTTTACCTTTCTTCCTTGCATAATAACGCCCAGTTTAATCATCTGTATTGCATAATTCACTTTGATATCTTATGTTGTAAGCCAAACTCTATTCAGCACTTCAATTTCTGGCTGATAGGCTCAAATAGACTTTGAAATGTTACATAATACATCGACATACTTTTTCTTATTCTTTAATCACATATTTCGCTGTCAGACTGTTTGTTAAGTTTCTAGAAAGTTATACAATAATCAGGAATGCTAACCACCATAGTAAATATGAGACGATTAACTACACCGCAAAAAGGAGGCAGAAATTCATTAGAATATGAATAGCGCTCATTTAAAGATTTCGTCAACTTAATTCAAACATTTGATAAGAGACTACCGTGATTGTTGTATATATATTATTCAGCAGAAGTCCGCACGACTTTCATTCAATTTATTGTTTCAATTCCATGTGACTCTGACAATCAAGCCGTACGTTCATAGAGAAAATAGATGCCATTTCCTAATTTCAAGCTCTACCATTTTAAATCATCGTTGAAATGATGGCATCTGGATGACTAGTGCTAGTCAAAGATACTTTGATTACCATTCTGTACGGTTTTATGTTTATCTCCTCGATGGAAATATCTCGAGCAGTGACTGAATGTTTCTAATTAGAGGGGATTTCAAACTTTATTTCGCTTGCATTGATTTCGTTTCAAAGAAAACAACTAACTAATACATGTGTTAGCTTTCAATTCTAAGATATGACTATGATGAAAAATTCTCTTCGTCTCGTTATTTCTCTAAATGTTCGCCCGACACTTTGGCGAACATCAGATGAAGTTAGCTTCATTATCAGCAATAGATAACATCGGTGTAGTAAAATCGCCCCAATGAGTAGGCAGATATGTATATGCATGAGTGTATTTATTCATGTGTGTTTGTGAGTTAAAGTATATACATACACATATACATACATAGAAATACACACCCGCACACACACACATATATATATATAATAATAATATATATGCATAAACGCAAACACACATACGCGCACACACACACACACACACACACACACACACACACACACACACACACACACACACACACACACACACACACACACACACACACACACACACACATATATATAGTAATAATAATAAATTTGAAGAATAAAATCCAAAGAGGGCTCGATAACGACAAATATATATCAGATATATAAGAACCGTAGACAAACATTTAATAAAATAACTGATTAAAGTTTAAACAAAGAATCGATGCTTTAACCCTTAACGGATTCTTCAGAAACAATCCTCAGAAATAATGAGATTGTTTCTCAAGTTCCCGTTAAGGGTGAAAGCAGCGGTTCTTTGCTTAAACTTTAATCTGTTATTTTAATATATATATATATATATATATATATGAGAGACGTAAGATGAGAAAATTATAAAATTATAAAAAAATTTATAAAATTGACTTACTTACTAAAATATCACTTCCAACTAATTAGTTTCTGGAATGGAGTAAATATATTTTCCGAAGAACATATAGAAAAGCATTCCGTCGTCAGGTCCTCGCTATGCCTAGAAACTTACATGAAAATAGACTTTCCTGAAGACGGAATGCTTTTCCATATGTTCTTCGGAAAATATATTTACTCCATTCCAGAAACTAATTAGTTGGAAGTGATATTTTAGTAAGTAAGTCAATTTTATAAATTTTTTCATAATTTTATAATTTTCTTATCTTACGTCTCTCATATTATTGTTCTGCAACCCCATGCATTGAACTACAATGTTACTAAGACAAAACCTATATATTTGCTAGCATTGATATGCATCTGTATGTATATAAATGTTACTAGATATAAATTCTTTATAATTATCTCCAATTCATTTGTCGAGCAATATTGGCCATGACTGCTGCTATAGTAGTAGGCAGGCCGCTGTCTTATTAACAACTCGCTTTTCACTGATTGACCTCGATGTCACATGATTGATTCTTTTTGAATTTGCCACAGACGTAGAGGCAGTGATTTTCTCAATGGCTAGGATTTCAGTCCACGCTTCGCTATTTCCTTTCCACTGAATTATTTTTTAATAAGTTTCCAGAGTCCTCGCTATGCCTAGAAACTTACATGAAAATAGACTTTCCTGACGACGGAATGCTTTTCAATATGTTCTTCGGAAAATATATTTACTCCATTCCAGAAACTAATTAGTTGGAAGTGATATTTTAGTAAGTAAGTCAATTTTATAAATTTTTTTATAATTTTCTTATCTTACGTCTCTCATATTATTGTTCTGCAACCCCATGCATTGAACCACAATGTTACTAAGACAAAACCTATATATTTGCTAGCATTGATATGCATCTGTATGTATATAAATGTTACTAGATATAAATTCTTTATATATATATATATATATATATATATATATATATATATATATATATATATGTAGATAAATCTACCAAAAGTTTACGGTAGTGTCCAATCCGTATGAAGAACTCAATGTAATCCGGATATCATGGAAAGAAGAGATGCATTCAAAAATCACTTTCGGTGAAAGATAAACGGAATACAGAGTCAAGATAAAACATTAAAAAAATAATGAATAAAACAATGAAACAGTTCCTTATATTAAACAAAACAAGTTCATTATTTAACGATCGTTTCAAGGACATATATGTGTTAGAATTGGCATGAATATTCAAAAGATCTATGTACAAAATTATACAACATTTTGTATAATTTTGTACATAGATCTTTTGAATATGCATGCCAATTCTAACACATATATGTCCTAGAAACGATTGTTAAATAATGAACTTGTTTTGTTTAATATAAGGAACTGTTTCATTGTTTTATTCATTATTTTTTTAATGTTTTATATATATATATATATATATATATATATATATATATATATGTGTGTCTGTGTATCAGTTACTGCATATTCCGGAAAATATATATATTCACTAGCTCTGACAGTTGGCAGGTAAACAGTATACGGCACTGGTGTTGCCGTTCTGTTTGAATTCCACCACAAGAGCTAGAATGACCGGGCCATTCTACTTACATGGCCTGAAAAGGCTTTTTGCATAATTGCAAACGAATCGAATATTATCCTTAATATTCGAAATAATCAGATTTACATTTCCTGTATTCAGCAAAAGGGGAGCGATAACTAGGTGTTAGTTATCTAAATATGGCAAAGCTGGCCATTAATCACTCGTATACAGAAACTAACTGACTGGCCAACCTGCTGATATGCAAATCTGGCTGATCAGTGGGTTTGCTAACATGCAGATGTGTCTGATCAGGCAGTCTGCTAATATGCTAATCAGGCTGATCAGTCACTGTATATTCCAGAAAATGTCACATATTTTCACTAGCCCTGACAGTTGGAAGTCGAACAATATACGGTATTGATGAAGGGTAATCACCCAGAAACATTAGTGTTGCCGGTCTGTTTGTATGCCAACACAAGAGCAAGAATGAGGAGGCATTCTACTGACATGGCTTAAAGAGGCTGTTTGAATAATTGGAAACGAATTGAACATTATTCTTGTGCCTAAAGTAGAAACAATTATTAATATTCGAAATACTCAGATTTACATTTCTTGTATTCAGCCATGTGGAACAATAAATCTATGTTATATATACATAAAATTGTTTTGACCACAAGAATTTTTGCAAACACCAAATAGCGCTGGAGCCACTTTTTTAACATAAAAACAGTCTTGGCGCAAAATCAATTTTTTACATTCACATGACCTCTACCGACCAATCAAAATTGTTTTGACCACAAGAATTTTTGCAACACCAAAGTAACGCTGGAGCCACTTTTTTAACATAAAAACAGGTAGAATTCCCAAAACTAATCAGATCAGAGCAAACAACACGGACACTCTATCTCAAAATTATTTTTGAAAAGCATTTAGAAATGCGCAACCGGTAAAAACTTAAAAACTTAAAACCACAACTGAATACTAACCCATACAATCACTAATATTCTTTTATTCCTAATTAAACCATTTTTCAACTGTGAACAATTTGTCAGCATTTTCTATTCCGTTTACCAATATATATATATATATATATATATATATATATACATGTATATATAAACGTTTGCAGTTAGAAGGCCAAGTCAATGCAGGTATGAATATAGAATATAAATGCAAATGCAAACGATATTGTTGACAATTATTGTTTTACCTTAAATTTATTTAGATATCCTTAATTTACGAGATAATATCTCTTCTTTGGAGGGAAGAAAAGGGGTTAATCCAGTGTTCTAATTAGCTTGCCAAGTCATGCTGACAGGAAATGGTATAGAGATTCCATTCTATCTCTAATGTCAAAGAGTGAAGGTTAGGTGGATAAAGTTTAGTCTCCCTTTAAAAGGGCTTTTGTACATGTATGTTTAAGTGTGTGGGAGAATATGTGAAAGCGTAAGTATGTGTGTGTGTGTGTGTGTGTGTGTGTGTGTGTGTGTGTGCGTGTGTGTGTGTGTGTGTGTGAGAAGATATGTCTATACGTAAATGTGGGGGCTAGATGCTCTATCATGTTAACACTGGTCTTTGTGTGTGTATGTGTGTGTGTGTGATTTAAGGAACCACTGATTATAGACAAAACACAACCACCAATAAATAATAAATTAGAACTCAACAACCAATTGTTAACATGATAGAGCACCTAGCCCCACACTTGCATCCCACTCGCACACGCACACGCACGCACACACACACACACACGCGCGCTTACACCACCATCTATTCTCTCTCACACACACACATAAACACACAAAGACCAGTTTTAACATGATAGAGCATCTAGCCCACACATTTACATATAGACATATCTGGAATATTTTACATATTCTTACTGTTCCATTAATGGATTGTACTTGTAGTTTCCTAACTAGTTGTGTTCTTTCTGTTCCTGTGAAGCGTAGCTTCTCAAGATTTGTATTGAGGCAATTACTAACATACCCCAGAGCCCCAATAATCACAGGCATAAATCTGAAGGTGTAATCAGGGTGGAGTATCTGCTGATTTCTCATCAGTTCTGCATAAATATTCTCCTTTTAACTAATCTTTGATATTATATTGGTATCTGCTGGGCAGATAATTTCCACTACTGTGCATGTTTTCTTCTCCCTCTCCCATATCATAATATCTGGTCTGTTATGCTTGTATTTTATTGGGGTTTTTACTGGAACATTCCACCAGTACTCTTTAATATTATGTACATGGATGTCTTCCGCATTGCTGTAGCTTTTAATGTGTGTATTACCGGAGCTATCTTTTTTACGAACTGCATTGTACAGTGTTTTGGCCACTACATCATGCCTCATAGGTAGATAGTACCGCGATGACATCTTTGGACAGCTGCTGATGACATGGGTGATATCCTCGATGTTAGTTCTGCAGAGTCTGCACTTGTTATCACATCTAGGTGTTTTGCCTGATAACGCTATCTCTTATTTGAATCAGGTATTTCGTGTTAATCTCCTGTTCTTGGATTGCAAAAGCGTATCCTTCGAAGTGGGAGCCAATATAGCGGTTATTGGTCCAATATAGACTACTTTCCTTATCTATATTACTCTCACTCTGGAGCTTCCTGGCAATATATCCATGCATGATTTTTTACTGATAAGCATGCAGTTTTTCATCCATGGATTCACTCCGATACTGCCGAGCAACTTCCCTGGGTGTGAGTTTTTCATTATCATACAGGGAATATCTCTCGAGGAGTTCCTTCCCAACTCTCATGATCTTATATGTTTCATGCAGATAGACTTGCTCGAGAAACGGTCTCCTACGCTTCGAAGCTCGTAGAATGTTGTCGGAGAGATATGTTGCGACATTCAAATGTTGTCTGGACTGATGTTAGGCCTCTGCCTCACAGCTTATGTTTTAAGTAAAGGCGGTCTATGTCACTGTTGATGTGGAAGTTTCCGGTGTTGTTTAGTATTTTTTGACTTCCAACATCAACTTCTCGGATTTCGTCTATCGTCCAATTGAGAATTCCAAACGTTGGTGTTAGGAGGGCACAGCAAACACATTGTGAGCCACTGTTTTGTTTTGCGCAGAGAGTTCCGATGACCAAATCCATTCTTAATCGGGTGTAGTTTTCCCTGGTTACGCGTTCTTTATTACAGATACCATTATAGGATATGTTCTCATCTATCCCCAGGTATCTGTAGCGGTCCTTATCAGATATCGGTGAAACAGTTAGGCCATTGATGATAATGTTGCTAGATTGGGTTGTTGTTTTTCCCCTTGGCCAAACTGCATTGCTATATGCTTTGAGAACGTTGTAACCAGGTCAATATTTTTCTTCATCCCAGCCATGTTCTTGGCATAGAGTTTCAGATCGTCCACAAAGAAATTATGGGTTAGGTTCGTATTTCTGTCCTTCTGTGAGCCAATGATGTATCCCTCAGATTTCTTGAGCAGAAAGGACAAGGGGTTTAATGACAAGATGAATAATATCACAGAGAGACTGTCCCCCTGAAATATAACCCTGCAATATTTTATTTTATCAGTGAAAATAGAGTCCTCCCTCTCTGTCTTTAACCTTAGGATAGTAGCCCAGGAAGAAGACAGCCTCTCTATGGTTCTGACAGTAATGTCTGGGACTTTAGCAATTTGGAGGGCCTCTATCATCCACAAGTGGGGAACAGAATCGAAAGCTTTCCTGTAGTCCAACCAGACTGTAGCCATATTCCTCCTAAGTTGTCGCACCTCCGACATCGCAGATTTGTTGATTAGGAGTTGTTCAGCACATCCCTAAACCCCTTTTTTACCAGCTGCTTGTTCATTTGTGAAGATGTTATTATTTTCACAGTGATCTTGGAGGAATAGGTTCAGGCTGCATACATCTTATACATCAGGTCCTGGCATGCAATGGGTCGGTCGATATTTGCCATGTGGGTGTCTTTGTTCTTGGGAACCAGTAATGTTTGTGCTAATGTCAACCATTCTGGTATAAGTATATCTCCCTTAAGAAATTGTTGGTAGAGGTCAGTAAGATACCTCCGATGGAATATCAGTTTTTTGTACCAGTAGCCGACAATCATGTCTCTTCCTGGTGTTTTCTTATCTTGGAGTTTTTCTATCACAGTATCAAGGGTACCCTCACATATTTCGTATTTTTTTGTTGTAGTGTAGGAGCAATAGTTCTTTCGGGTTTCTCTTAGCCACACTGCATCTTGGTTGAAATTCTTCTTTTCACCCCATATTTTGCTCCAAAAGGAATCTACGTCTTTCTGGGATGGGGCCTCAGTGACACTTATTATTTTGTCCTTCATATCTCTGAATCTTTTATTAAGCACTATTCTTTCATCTACCTTCTTCAGGTATCGACGTTTTTCGGTAACAGCTCTCAATTCTTGTTCCAGGGTGATCAGCTTATATTGGAGAGTTCTGGTTCTACTGTTACCAAACATCGTCTCTATTTTATTTTTCACTCTTTGTTGGTGAGGAGTGAGTTTTTGTTTGTTTGTTTGCATGTAAGGAGTATTGTCACATATCCTATGTTTTTTCGTAGGTCAGCACTCTTTTTTTCTATTTTAGTTATATATGATGGTATTTTTGGTGGTGTTCTGTTCTTGTTAATATCTCTGCTGTCACCAAGATAATGCTTCACTGTCGTTGCTAGGGTATATAAACAGGCGTTGATTTTCCAAAATGTTGGGTTTTATCCGTTGTAAATATTCATCCCCTATTTCTTAAATAACACATAATATTTCATTATTTGCGGTGAATTGGCAGTATCGGTAGAGAGTTGGATTATGCTTTCCAGCATAGTTACGTCCCTTTACGATCTGAGTTCAATTCCCGCCGAGGTTAACTTTGCCTTTCATCCTTACGGGGTCGATAAAATAAAGTACCAGTAATGTACTGGGATAAGTGCTGGCCTTGTGCCAAAAAGTAGAAACAATTATTTGTCTTTTTATTAAATATTGTTGTTTTAATACGTTCAGCAAGAGAGATATTTATACATCAATTAATTTCTCTCTGGAAGATTTCGTTGAGGGAAAATTTCAATTGTTTAAACTTTTGATTGTTATTATTGATAGTATTTTCCACAATAGTCGAGATAGACTCGGATGGTACACGTGGTGTCAAATTTCTTCGATTATTATTATTATCGATAGTGTTTTCCCCAGGATGCGAGGTAGACTAGATGGTACAGGTGGTGTCAAGTTTCTTACAGGCATAGTTGTTTGAAGGCGCTGTTCGACCTGGCTGCTAGGAATTCTAGTAACATGGCGACCTGTAGCACGTGTTGTTGATAACATGTTTGTTGTGGGGGACATACAATTAATAAATATTTATCTTATTTTTACGTTCAACAAACGTCGCTTGTTGGCGTAATTGTTTGGCTGTGAAATAATTTAGCTCTGGGTGTATTTTGAGCCAGTGTAACTTCATTCTGTTCACATAGCCAATGGAGGGATTGTTTTTTGCCACTTTATAACAATTAAATAAATCATTATTAAGTTCGCAGCTCCAAGAGAAATGCGATTTATAATTTCGGTTTCTTCTGTAGCTACAACTGAATGAAGTTTGTTTACCTTCCCTGTTATTTTTCTTCGGTACTACCTTAATTTTGTTGTTGATGTTGTGTTCAGCCATGCTGTTTGTAGCAAATCCTTGTAAAATGAATTATGTATTTAGTCGGATATCTCTACGAATTCGAATAAAAGGTGTCTTCATAAGATATTGTTACAAGAATAACCAGTTATGGCATTACTTCCGGGGATAGTATTCATCTTAAATTTAATAAATAGTCTCCCACGCCAAAATATGCGACTGATCCGGTTGACTGTATATGTATGTATGTATGTATATGTATCTATCTATCTATCTATCTATCTATCTATATATATATATATATATATATATATATATATATATATATATATATACGTTATTCCGGGTTGAATCGGAGGTAACCACAGTAAGTAAGGTACTCAATACATTGCAGAGTATAAAAGTTTTAATATAGATGAGATTCTACAGGACTAGAACTGTTTCATTCTTTAGCAATCATCAGGAATCGCATATGATTCCTGATGATTTCTAAAGAATGAAACAGTTCTAGTCCTGTAGAATCTCATCTATATTAAAACTATATATATATATATATATACGTATATATATACATACATATATATATATATATATATATATATATATATATATATATATATATATATATATATATATATATATATATATATATATATATACATACATACATACATATATATATATATATATATATATATATATATATAAGTACATATATACCTACTCACACACACACAAACATATATATAGAGAGAGCAGCCATGTCTATATTAAACAAGATGTTTACACTCTACTAATGTATTGAGTACCTTACTAACCGGCCTAACCTCCGATTGAACCCGAGCCTCATATATATATGTATGTGTGTGTGTGTGTGTGTGCTTTTTGTGTGTGTGTTTTTTTGTGAGTGTGTGTACGCGCGTGACTTGCACAAATCAAATTATATATATAGCGTGTATGTATGCGTGTGCATATGTACAATTTCATGCATCCATGCCGAATTAAAAGCGATAATATAATGAATTTATACATATATTGGTGCACGTGTAAATCTAATCATTTTTATTTAATAATTTCGTTTAGAACGAAGATGTAACAAGCAGTTGGGATACACGATGGAGATTATATCAATAGATTTTATTACGTGAGTACACAGTGTTAAGAAATGTTTAGATAGTTCATTTTGCCATATTTAAATCACGGGTTCGATCCTACTGCGATGTCTCTTGGGCAAGAGTTATTGAGCCTAGCATGTGGTTGACCTATGCATTTGGCGTTAAATTCACTGGATGGAAAATGCATGTGAGCCCTTCGAGTTGATTGTGCCTTCTATAAAATGCCTAGCTGAGTCTTCCTGAGATTTACACTAAGGATAGATGCGCGCATGTGTTTGTGATCGTATGTATTATTCAAGCTTCTTAGCATTAAATGGAAATAATGACGTGTACATCTAACGTTTGCTTTAGACATTTGTAAATGGGAAAATGAGGAATTTTTATAGAAATATGGAAACTTTGATTGAACTTGAAATCAGTTGTCCGAGAGAAAAGTGGTGAGTGAGCTTTTGTGACTACCCTTTAGAATAAGGAATTTCAGTTATGAATGCTAAGTTGCGATATAAATGTGTTTATAGAAATAACTGTGGGAAATAGTATCACCGATGGATACGTTGTTGAACATTATGACATTAAATCATCTTTGTAGGGATATATTTAGTTATAAGTGGCACTGAGTAAAGCAATACCTTTAGGAAAGTAAATTGACAGATAAATGAATCCTGAGTTGCAGTTACATGGGTTGAGGAAATGAACTCTATCTATAATAAAGCTTCTTCTCTGAAAGATTGCAACCCATGTAATTAGAAACATATGAAACCAGCCATATAGTTGACAATTTCCGATTTATTGACGTGCAGGAAACACCGAACTCTTAAATGACCACATAAAAAGGCCCCATTAGAATTAGGTAACTATAAATCGTACAAATAATTACAAAAAAAAAATGCAGATATTCTATTGTTTGTGATGTAAGTAGTCACTTATAAATGTTTCCTTTACTTAAATATGATTCAATGACTGTAGGTGAGACTGAGAAAAATAGAGAGCACGAGGGAGGTGGAGTATAGGGAAAGAGAACTGGAGAGATAAAGAGGAACAGATATAGGAAGAGAGTGAGAGAAATGCAGAAGTTTATATATTTGTTTGGGGGATAGCGATCAGCTGTGAAGCCCATGGTTTGATGATGATTGCCGCAACATGGTGTAGAAATATCTTGTCAGCTATATGTGATGGAAGAAGTAATCTGGGAGAAGATAACTTTGAAGACAAACTGTAAACAATGCTGAGCTGTTTACATTATTTTCCGTAATAAATGTGAAATCATGGAACGTTTTGATCCTACCTCATAAATGTCTATTTTATACGCCGTACTGACAAGATTTGGAAGAGAGTATTTACAATATGTATTGGATTATGTAGAAGCAAACTTGCAGATGCGCAATCGTTATTCCATTATATTTCAGTCAGTTGTTTTCACTTATATATATATATATAAAAGAAATTTATCTAAACGAAACGATAAAGCAGCAGCAGCAGCAGCAGCACCAGCAGTAGTAGTAGTAGTAGTAGTAGTAGTAGTAGTAGTAGTAGTAGTAGTAGTAGTATATAAAAATAAGTAACATCCTCGTATATCTTCAAAGGCTACATCAAAATAAGAAGAAATACCATTATATCATAGGCAATCTTAAAGGCCTGCAGTAATGTAAAGCGTAATCTATTTAGTTATGTATCACAAATGCTTACATAAAAATTGAAGTGAGTTATTAATATCTTATATAATCTGATGTTAAATCTTCAGTTTTCCGTTCAATAACCTAGATCGGTTCCAAAAGAAACATTTAGGAACTTGATAAGATTTCGTAAATTGAACAGCAGTAAAATGATTGTCATACAACAGCTTCCATCTTGTTTAAAGAATACACACTGCTATAGCTATCAAGTTAAAAATTGCCAGACGCTAAATGTTGTCGCTAACTGGCTATGTTTTCTAATGATCATATTCACAATCACTTGAACCTACACACATATGTTCATACAAGTACATATACACAGACACACAGAGACACATAGATATACATAATCAGATATTAAATAGCTATATTACTAATGTTGTTTTTGATTTTCTTTATATGTATGCACAGCATTGTCATCTGTATTCAAGTGTAAATAATAAAATTTGAAAAGAGAAACTCGATTTCTACATGATGAATCATGAAGTCAATTAAATCTAGGGGACAGTATATGCTTGCAACCATTTGAATAATCATAAATATGACTCGAGGTTCCTGTAGATTTTACGCAGAAACTTAGATATATTTCAGGTAAAATAATTATTCCCCATTACGTGAGGCAGCAAGATTTTTGGGCTAGATTATGTGTGGACATGATTTAATCATACAGAACATATATTAAACTGAGAATCTATAGCTTATATATAAACAATATTGATCATTGATCTCTTATATATATTCATATATATATATATATATGTGTGTGTGTGTGTATGTATATATATATATATATATATATATATATATATATATATAGTAAACGAGGTTTTGTATCAGGTAATTCAAGTAGAGATTATGAGTAATCTGTAGAGAGGACGATTCTAACGTGCGGTGTTATTTGACTCGACGAGACGTTTACTTAGTGGTGGTGTAGGAGTGAAGAATAACGCGGATAAGCTATACAATAGAGTTTATTCCAGGTATTAACAAATGTTTCCCTGACTCGGTGTGTCTAAAAATCGCTATCTGCGGTGCTGATTTGACATCCCATTTTAAGTACTATTATCACCAGCCAAATTATCAACATTATCAACATCGTTCAGGAGTGGCGATACAACGTCATACATATGTGCACAGATAATGACATGAAAAATAACATGAAACATAACAAGATAAAAATGATAGTGAAATGAGAAATAGTAAGATCATGATATCAAAAAATAACATGAAAAATAGCAAGATGAAAGGTAAGATAGTAGGTTGAGGGTAGCAGTGGCAATAACGGATGATTGACACCATATGTGAGGGAAAGAGAATTGAACGAGTGTGTCTATAAAGATAAAATTATTATTCACTGGCGTAGTGTACTTAGAATGCCAGCTTCTCTTGCGGCTGATCCGTTAGGAATTATTCTTCGTTGCATTCGATTGGTTAATAGTATAGCCTTTTATGTCTTTGATGGATCCGTCCGTTTATTGTGGTTGTTGGTGACAGAAAATGTATGTGCTTGTAAGATGAGTTACGGTGGATTTGCGATGCCATGTCGTTTAATAGTAATAGTGATAAGACAGATATTAGAGTGATTCAATGGTGCTAAGTTTTCAGACCTTATATGTCTAGGGAGTTATAATGTATATACAAATAGTAAGATTATTGGATCGAATCCTGCTTATTTTGTTTTGTAGTGTAAGAATTGCTGGCGACTTTATGCCTACAGTCCGTTCAATTTTGTTATTTAGTAGTTCGTTATTATAGTGTAGATTATGGAGTAATTCGATTACATAATCTGCATTGGGACAGCCCGTGAATATAAGCCCTGGTATTCGATAATTTATACCAGTTTATTTCGTATTTTTCTCTGTTATGCGCGCGCTGCCAGATTTTATTGGCTAGCGTCGTTGTGCTACTGTGCCTGCGGTTCTTAATGGAATTACTATGCACATGCACTCGATCTTTTAATTCATTTGCTGTAGAACCTATGTAATACCACACCTGGTCGCCAGATTTTATAGTACACAGATATGCAATATTGAATTCAAGGGATTTCTTTTGTAGCAGGCACTTATCTGGTAGGTGGTAGTTACACTTTGTTGCCTTCCTATATATATATTGGCTCTTCGTTATAGTCCGATGTGTGGCATGAGTTAGGCTGGGATGCTTGTCTGTTTATGTTTTGTTGCTGTGTCATATATTGTCGATCGGCTAGTACTGATGCCGTTATATTGTTGCGTTTGATATGATATGTTGTGTTGGTGTGTGGACTAATATTTTTAGAGATTATTTTAGAGTTGAGTTTTTTATGTGCGATTCAATATTTGCTGCAGTAGAAAATGATAGTTTAATAGTTTTTCTATTGAAGATTTGGTGGTATGTATGTGCTTTTGTGAAGTGCTTATCTATTAAATTAAAGAAGATATAGGGTAGGTTGGTGCTTATGGAATAGTTGAATATTGGATTAAATCACAAAATATGTTTTATATCTAGATTTCTTTGAGTTTTTGGAGGTTCCCATGCTCCTATTTTGTTCGGCTATTCCTTTATATGCTGTTTATGTTTATGTATTTCCTATTCGATAAGCTTCGTTCCATAATCATAAATATAAATATAAATCATCATCATCATCATTCTTCGACTACTGTCGAGATGATGGATCTCACTCTCATGCCCCAGAACTCCCTGTCGCCCATATAGTGCGGTTCCCTGAGGAACAGGAACCCTGGTGCAGTCAGTTGCGAAATCCATCATCTTTTCAAATACACATATATATATATACATTATGAAGAGAGAAGAAACATTTAGATATAATTAGTAATAAAATGTATCATACCTAAACTGCTCCTAAATTCCTCGACTACGTAGTTTCGTGGCATAAACAAAAACAATATATCATAAAGATATAGAGTCCTTGCGAGGTCTGCCGACTTATCAAGAGGATACCTCATTTTACTAGTCTCAAGAACGCGTCTACACGACGTGAGAAAGAATCCCAAAAGGCGGAGGGGGAGATAGTCACGCGATATAACGGTCGAGAAACAGAGCTAAGCCTCTTATAACCCCGAGGAAAATACCACGGAGGCGGAGGGGGTATTTATATCGAGGCCGTAGAAGAGGTGGTGAAGAAGGCGAGAAGTATGAGTAATGGAAGCTTTCCAGCTGTCCCCACACTTCAAAGATTGCTCGACCAGAGGGAGTTATTAACAATATATTTAGAAACACACACATACATGCGGACACACACATATATACATGAATGCATCCGCACCCAACTGTGAGTTAAGTATGATACATTTTATTACTAATTATATCTAAATGTTTCTTCTCTCTTCATAACGTATTTTTAACTTTGATACTGGTTCAGTCTAGTTCAACTGAATTGGTCTGTCCCAGTCATTCATTGAGCAACATCGGTGAAGTTGGCACCCTTAACTCACAGTTGGGTGCGGATGCATTCATGTATATATGTGTGTGTCCGCATGTATCTGTGTGTTTCTAAACATATATATATATATATATATGTGTGTGTGTTTATGTATGTATAACCACTGAGAAAGATGACTGCATGTGGGTAGGATAGTTGAGATATCCTGATCGATGTACCAGTTAATTTCTGCGATTCCGATCTATCAGCTGTGGTCCGAATGGAAATTAGGTAACATTAGGTTAGATGGCGGAAAGCACGTCATCGGCAGAAGTTCGCCTCCTTATAAAGGAAAGTTCCATATGGCGTGATGGTACATCATGTTGCTGGACACAAGTAAATGTATTAGTAGTCCTCAAGTTTTAGTGACGCGTGACGTCACACCAAAGAGAATATAAGCCAAGCCTGAGCATTTACAGTGAACACATATTTGTGTTGAATTTCGTATGACTAGATATTTAAGAAATAAACATTTCGAAAGTCTAGCTATGAAAATTGAAAGTCTGACAGCCAGCGCCATCTAGTGTATTCCACTAGCAGCAGCGATGGACAACTGTCTATGCGCATTTCGAGCTACTGGTTCTAATTGGAACAGTGCTTCTCTGCTCTCTGTGGAACTTGAAAGTAGGCGAAAATATATAGCATTTTTGCCTCTGTAAGTGGGCTGATTTGCCTCATTTTCATATGAACCTCTATACGTTGGCTTAACGTAAATGTAGAATTAAAACTTAGCTTCGGCATATCTGAATACACACACAAACACACACACACACACACACACACACACACACACACACACACACACACACACATATATATATATATATATATATATATATATATATATATATATATGGATATATATGAATTTCCTTGAGCCAACTTAGACAGTTTCTAATTAAAATCCGGTTAATCAGCCCAACTACACAGGCGAAAATACTATATATTTTCGTCTGTTTTCGAGTTCCAGCGCCAAGCAAGGAAGCACTGTTCCGATGAAAGCCCGTAGTTCTAAATGCCAATAGACAGTTGTCTCTCGCTGCTTCTGCTGGAATCTGCTAGACAGTTCTGGCCGTTAGCCTTTGAATATTCATAGCTGGGCTTTCGAAATTTTTATTTATTAAACACACCGTATAATCTTTAGATGGGATCCGTATTAGGTCCAACTGCGTAGCATCTTGATTAAATGCCATTTACCATTGCTTCGGGTTGGGCTACGCCTTGTGAGTGAAACTGCGTAGAAAGAAACTCGTGGTAAGATTGTCGTATACACTGCACCTGTAATTCAAAGGGTCAGCAATTTCTAACACCTTGTCTCTTCGACAATCAGGTAAAGGATACACGCCTCTTCAGAGTGAACAACCTTTTCGACCTTAATTTCATCAACTAGCTACTCCATTAAAGAAACAAATGAAACACTCATCGTCGAAACGACCGAGGCTCAGTGTTCGTTCATGATCATCTTGGAGTGAATGTAGGCGTGGAAACACCAGTGAAGATCAATGCTTTCCGGGTATTGTAGATGGTATTCTTATCTGAACAAATGGAAGCCATATTCAAGTGAACTAAATTACTACATGGGATTTTATAGAATTTGTTAGTATCATTCTTAAACCTATTTTTATACAAACACACATAGACGCACACAAACGCTCACACACACACACACGCACACACACATACACAGATTCATATATTGGGACGTCAAGTATGAAATTTGTACAAATTTGTTTTTTCCACAAATTTCTACAAATTTTATACTTGACCCAATATATACATATATATATGTGTGTATGTGTCTTGCTGTTTTTGTATGTATGTATTGTGCGTTTTTGTTTGTGTTTGTGTATTTATGTATGTTTAACAGTTAAAATAGCGCCCACGACACTTGAAGACGGGTTCCTACTTCTTCAACATACCCAATCTCTGCATTTCATTGTTCATCGGGTACTATCATGATTCGAGATCTCCGCACCTCAGATAAGGCACACACATAGACACACATACGCACACACACTTTCACACACACACAGAAACACACGTACAAAGACATTACCAGCTGTTTCAGCATTAATGAATACCTATAATATAAGGTTTATACTTCATTTCACCTGCTAACAAATGTCATAAAGACTCATCTTCAACTGCGAAACCGACGGTTGTCATTCGATCGATATATACAATTAAAATCGCAATATTTTTTTCTAGAGATATGATTTAAATCTAACATTTAAATTATTCAGTGGAATATTTCTGTGTTTACACTAGACATAGAATTAGTGTATATACAATATATATATATATGTGTGTGTGTGTGTGTGTGTGTGTGTGTGTGTGTTTGTGTGTGTGTGTGTGCGTGTGTGTGTGTGTGTGTTCGTGTGTGTGTGTGTGTGTTCGTGTGTGTGTGTGCGTGTGTGTGTGTGTGTGTGTGTGTGTGTGTGTGTGTGTGTGTGTGTGTGTGTGTGTGTGTGTACAAGCAAAACTGATAGAATTTCAAGAAATATAATCTTTGGATAATAGATTATTTCCATAAATCAAGCCGTGTTTTAATGGAATTAAGTGAGAAATTTACCGATCTGAGAAATAGCAGGCGAATTTGAAACATGGCTTTGGTTTTAGTTGGAAACAAGCAATGTGATTAAAGGCAATAATGTTGAACATCCAGACAGAATTTGATTTGCATATTTCTAACAAAGTTAATGGAGTAGTGTACAATGACTGAAATTATTCAAGAAACAGACATACAGAAAGATAGCACCATGTTACTGTATATTGACAGAAACATACAGCCTTACATTCAAATATATGATTGTTCCCTAAACACACATATATATACTAACGTACACACAGAGGAACTTTTATATGCACACACAACACACACACCTACACCTACACACACACACACACATATATATATATATATATATATATATATATATATACGATATTAAATAAATGGAAACTATATTTATAAAACCATATTTATTTCATTATACATATTTCAGGGATACCAAATTAAAATATGGCATGCCTTCGTCAATTTAATTTGGTATCCCTGAAATATGTATAATGAAATAAATATGGTTTTATAAATATAGTTTCCATTTATTTAATATCGTATATCTACTCCAAAAACTTGTCGAGTGCTTTATATCAGTTTTATAAAATATTTACTTGTTGTATCCCAACAATTTTAAATAAAACTTTTGCATATATATATATATATATATATCCTAGTGGTAATAGTTACGTAAAATATAGAGCAACTCAAGTTCGTAGGCCGAGTTTGAATACGATTATTAAGGACAGTTACTACAACGGTGCCATCCAAACTTGGACTAACTGAGAACGATAACATATGTACAGAGGTTGACAAAATAAGTACTGCGGCCGTATGGTTGGCTAAATCCCACCATCTCTGTAGTCTACTGACTGAAACAAATGAAAGAAATATAGATAATTGCATTTTGGAGGAGAATGATTGGTAACATTTCTAGAGCAGCAGTTTATAATTGCATTCTTGTATGGTCCATGTTCAAATCTTCCTGAGACCCCTTTTTTAGTTCATCCTCCAAAGGGGATATAACTAATATGTGATTAATTTGATTGCGTACCGTCAATCACCTTTATATTTTCCCCTAAATTTACCTGAAATCATTAAGTGCATCGGGATGCTTCTAGGCTCTATGAAATAGCAACAGTGAAGGACTGGTATCGATATAATTGACGTTCTTCTCCGCAGAAATTGCTGGCCTTGTGGCGAAATTAGAAGTTACTAACTACATCAGTGTAGCGAGGTGTCATTATTGGTGGATTGGCAGTATCGGTAGAGGGTCGGACGCCATGCTTTCCAGCATAGTTACGTCCCTTTACGATCTGAGTTCAAATCTCGCCGAGGTTGACTTTGCCTTTCATCCTTCCGGGGTCGATAAAATAAAGAACCAGTAATGCACTGGGTAATTGCTGGCCTTGTGCCTAAAGTAGAAACAATTATTGGTGGATTGGCAGTATCGTTAGAGGGTCGGACGCCATGGTTTCCAGCATAGTTACGTCCCTTTACGGTCTGAGTTCAAAACACGCCGAGGTTAACTTTGCCTTTCATCCTTACGGGGTCGATAAAAATAAAGTACCAGTAATGTACTGAGTAATTGATGGCATTGTGCCAAAATTGGAAACAATTATTATATGTTTAATTTAAACAGTAATTATTCAGTGAAGATGAAAACCAGTTAAGATTAATTCAATCTTTAGAAATATCTGACGTATAGTTGCTAACATGAGAGTGTTTATCTAGATATCCACTCGAACGTGGAAAGTTACTTTAATTCTAACACCACTTTTATAACAAACTTTAACATTCATTTGCTTAGATTGATTCTCTATAGCCAACGCTTAATGATTTCCTTTTCATTGACGCTTGATATTCTACCATTGATTGGAGTTGCAACATTACGAAGGCATTTACCAGCCAGCGAAGCGCACTGTATAGTCACTCGTCTTGCTATGAAGAGCTGTGATTTTCATTGTCAAGGCATGGCCAAATTTTTAAAAAGGATACGACAAAATGACATATTGTGCCCGAACAAAAAGACTTGATACCTATAGATTAACCATTGAACATGTATCTATTCAATCATGGTTGCCCTAGACATAAAGAAAGTTTGATTTTATTAGAGACTAAATGATGCAGTATAACTTTTAATTTAGGATAAAGGCCAGCAGTTTACGATGCGTGTGAATCCGATCACATCAATCCCAGTACTTGACTGGTACTATATGTTATCCTCCCTGAAAAGGTTTGATTTGAACTCGGGGCGTTAAGCCCGGACACACTATCGGACGCGCTAATTATTAAACAAATCAACTGCCCTTAAATAAATCAATATAGATATAAACTTGAATCATACTCTAAGCATGGACAGAAGAACCTTTGCATTCCAGAAAGCTTTTCTGACATTAACATTTCGTATTTCCTCTTTCTTTATCATATTTCTATCGAAATACACGACTTCAAGTACACTAATATCGAAATACACTACTATCGAAATACACGACTTCAAGTACACTACTATCGAAATACACTACTATCGAAATACACTACTTCAAGTGCTTCAAGTAATTAAAATATCACAATTTTAAGAACTTTAAAATCGTTTCTACATTTGGCACTAGGCCAACAATTTGAAGGAAGGAATAAAGTTAATTAAATCGACAACAGTTTGTTACTGCTACTTAATTTATCCACCCCATAAGGATGAAAGGTAAAGCTAACCACGATGGGATTTGAATACAGAACATAAAGGTCCGTAATTGTATACCACAATGCATGTTCTCCGACACCGTACGGTTACTGTCAAGTCACCGCATATGTAAGCAACTTAATAAAAGCAAGTTCCCTATTAAACTGATATGATTCGTACACATTATGATGGAAGGGATTTACATACATATAAACACTTTAAAATAAACAGATTTGTACCACAGAACCAATGGTAGTTTGCGATGGCTTGATGTCAAAAGTTTAAGACCAACATTGACGAGTAAATTAGCTGGGAAAGCTTGAGAGTGAATTGTTGTCATTAGTGTTATTAAGATGTTTCACCGCCCGTAGGCATATAGGGCCGAATCACTTAACAGTCAGAGTGAGTGTTTTGCGGTATTCGTTCCGGCTATCTAAGGTCAAATCAAGCGAAGATAAAATTCCCTTTCATTTTTCCGAGGCCGAGAAAATAATTATAAGCCCAGTACTGGGGTTGAACCTTCCCCTATATTTATTTCTCACTACTTCCTCTCTGACCATCTCACTTTCTATTTCTGGTAGAAATCTATTGTGTTCAGATCAGGAGAGGAAATGCTTTCCGCCAGGTTCTCAATGCTCCAGAAAAAACTGTGTATCATGAGGGGACCCCTACGATTTCACCAAGAGTTATGAGTTCATACAGACATATGACCCAAATATGTCTAGAAAATATAAGCACTCTCATACATTCGACGAAACTATGAAGCATATATGAAGTTGATACGCCAAACATAAGAGTAGATTATTTTTTAAATCACATCACATTATCTTTTTAAAACAGGACACGTTGAAGTATGTAATAGTTATTTCTAAATTAGGTTCTTTATTTTATCAAACCCGTGGGGATGAAAGGCAAAGTTAACTTCGGCGAGATTTTCATTCAGAACGTAAAGGGACGTAACTATATGCCACAACGCGAGTTGATATATGCTCTACCGATATGGCTATTCCACGGACCGCATAAGAATGTAATATTGGTTTCTGATTTAGGCACAAGGCCAGCAATTTTGAGAGAGGGGAGGAGTCGATTATATCGACCCTAGTGCGTGACTGGTACGTTATTTTATCGACTCCGTAAGGATAAAAGGCAAATCTAACCTCAGCGGGATTCGAACTCAGAAGGTAATGGGCCGTAAATATGCGCCACAACACATGCTGTCCGCTGTTCTACCGATATTGCTATTCCACGGCTCCCATAAGAATATAATAATGGTTTCTTATATAGGCACAAGGCCAGCTATTTTGTGGGAGGGGACATTCAATTAAATTGACCACAGTGCGTGACTGGTACTTTATTTTATCGACCCCGTAAGGATGAAAGGCAAAGTTAACCTCGACGGGATTTGAACTCAGACCGTAAAGGACCGTACCTCTATGTTGCAAAGCATGGGGTCCGACTGTCTACCGATACTGCCTCTCCACCGCCCTCCATAAGAATATAATAATTGTTTCTACCTTTGGCACAAGGCCAGCAATTATGCCAGTAAATTACTGGTACTTTATTTTATCGACCCCGTAAGGATGAAAGGCAAAGTTAACCATAAGAATATAATAATTGTTTCTACTTTTGGCACAAGGCCAGCAATTATGCCAGTGTATTACTGGTACTTTATTTTATCGACCCCGTAAGGATGAAAGGCAAATTTAACCTCGGCGGGATTTGAACTCAGACCATAAAGAGACGTAAGTGTGCTGCAAAGCATGGCGCCCGACCCTCTACCGATACTGCCAATTCACCGCCCTTATATAATAATAAAAAGTAAACTATGCCTAAAATCAAATTCATGGTTGTAAGAGTTAGAACGTCAATGTTTGTAAGAAGTTAAATCGGGGCTAACCTAAATAAAACCAATGATAACCACAAAAATAATCATCAATCTCCCATCCCCACTTCTCGCTCTAAAATATACATTCTTTGTGGCAAGTAAAGAGGAAATTAATATTAGTTTGAAAGCATCGGACAAAATTCCTTGAGGTATTTAGTTACGTCTCTATTTTCTCAGGTCACATCGAAGTTCGGCCGAGGTCAACTTTGTCATTTTATCATTCCTGGGTCGATAAAATCAATTACCAGAATGGAGGTCGATATAATCAATAAACCCATCTCCCAATTCTAGGTCTTGTGCCTCTGTTGGAAAAATCAATCTTAGTTTGAAAGGACGTATAGTCTCCGAACATAGACAAGTTGTGAAAATGTATGTTGCAATATCTACGCCGACGCAGCATAGACGAATGATTAAGAATTTCTTTTCACAATTATCATGTCCTGTGTTCCACCCCATGGAGTGCCAATTTAGACATATGTCACTTACTATACATTCAGGTCGACCCATGCAGTGTTAGTGAAATTGTGTAGAGTAAATTGTTCATAAGCCTCTCGAATGGGCAGCATATGTTATTATTCAAACGTTCATTTCAGTCACGCATTGCGTCTTTTTGTATTTCCAAGACAAGAATATCTAGTGTGTACCTCTATGGGGAATTCTGAGTCTCTAACACATTAATTTCATTCTTTAATTGAATAATTGGAACGTCCATTATCTAGGACTGCATCTCAATGCAAAGAAGACCGAAATCATGCATTACAATCAGGTTGATTCAGCTCCAGTTCTTGCTAAGGACGTTACAATCAAAACAGTTGAGAACTTTAAATATATTGGTGCATGGATGCACGGCTCACGCAAGAACTTTGAAGTTAGAAAAGCATTAGCATGGTCGGCATGCCACAAGCTACTGAAAATGTGGAAGTCCGACCTAAACCGCAAAATCAAGGAACGCCTCTTCCTAGCAACTATTTAATCCATCCTGCTTTACGGCCGTGAAACGTGAACTATTCACAAAGTGTTATACAAGAGACTTGACGGATGTTACACGAGGATGTTGAGAATGGCTCTCAACATTTCTTGGAAACAGAAGCTGACAAATAAAGAACTATACAGATTACTACCACCAGTCACAAAAAGAGTTGCCTGCCGAGGAATGAAACTCGCTGGGCACTGTATCCCTCATCCAGAAGAGATTGTATCTCAACTTGTGCTCTGGAAACCGGCGGTCGGACGAAGAAGCGTGGTAAGACAGGCCGTCTGATTCATTGATACTCTGCTGAGAGATGCCAACATTGATAATATCGATGAACTGAGAAATGTCATGCTCGACCGGGACGATTGGAAAAAGCGTACCGAATCTTTGCGAGTGTATGGTAAACTCGGCCGAAGAAGAAGATTATCTAAAGCAAGACGGAGGTTCTTTCAAATATGTGAAATACGATAATCCTGTCATGAGAATGGTGATGCCATTGACATCCTGATCTTAGTTGCACAGTAATCCCATGTGTGTATGTGTGTGTGTGTATGTGTGTGTGTGCGTGTGCGTGTGTGTGTGTGTGTGTGTATATGTGTGTGTGTATGCATGGATTTGAAGGTGATTAGCTGTGTGGTTAGGGTATTCAGCTAACGATCCTGAGTTCGTGAGTTTGATTCCCGCTTGTGCGTTGTGTACTTGAGCAAGACACTTTACTTCACGTTGCTGCAATCCACTCAGCTGGCAAAATTGAGTTGTATCTGTGTCACGCGGAATCTCCCCGACAGGTACACGTGTTTGTGGAATCTCCTTTAAGGTACACGTGTTTGTGGAATGCTCAGCCACCTGCCCTGTAAATTCATGTGCAGGCTGTCACGTTTATCTCATCAGCAGGAACACTCGTCGTTGTAACCGACAGAGTACCACAACAACTATATATGTATAAAAACGTATACCTGTATATGTTTGTATATGTGCATAAATATTTGTGTGCGCATGTGTGTGAATATTTGTGTACGTTATCATTTTATCACTGATCATATATATGTAATCTATATCAGATACAGATAAGTTAATAAGATGGAAGGAACGTCGCTAAGTAAAAATTCTTAAACTCTTCATCTAGTTTAATTTAACTTCCTATTTCGGTTTAACTTTTGGATTTGGAGATATTTATTTTTCTCCGAGAGGATATTGTATTTACATATGGGGAAATTAAGAAAGTAAATAGAAGCAGGTATAAATGAAGAGTTTCTAGGAAATATAAATCATTGTCTACACCATGTATACTCACATACATACGTACACTAACCTACATACATACCGACGCACCGTCACACATATGTGTACATATATTTGTGTATTTTATTTGTGTGTGTGAGAGAGGCAAAGAATAGTTGTTTCTATGAACGTATGTGTGTATGTTTGTGTTTAAATGTATGAGTATTAGTTCCTATGAGAGGATGTGTGAATATATGTTTCTTTCGTTATGCAAGAAACACAAATGTTTCCTCAAAAGTGAAAACCAAAGTTAAAATGGCGAAACATCCTTGGAAACCTTTATTGAGAATTTTCTTTTACGTTGAAATCAGGTGAAACATCTTGAAGTAAACTGTTGAAAAATGTCACGACTTTCGGAAATTAGTTACTGGAAACAACCAGGTATTTACACACTAAATCTAAAGGGTTATTCACGTATAATTTTATCGTTAAAAAGAAATATCATCAGAAACCTAAGAAAATGGAAATTTTGTTTGTCGATTTCGTAATTATCATTCAAAACTTTAGTATATTTACTGAAAGTCATGGATAGTTATATTAGTTTCAAAATCTTACTTCAAACTATCCTCGCATGACAGCATTGTGTGTAGTGTATGAGTGGAATATGATGACGTAAAGCTTTATATATTTATTATTTCTATATTTTCTCAATGTACATGTCTGTATAGAGTGTGTAAGACATACTGTGAAGGATTATAGTACTACTTATAATTATTAAAAAGAAACAAGAGAAAGACAGGGAGAGAAAAAGAAGAAATAAGATGACAGAATAAATATCAATAAGAATAAGGGGAAATCAAGGAAAGTGATAAAGCATTTAAATGTTTGTTGAATACTTTCGTAATCCCGCAAAACTAAGTGGCTTTTTAAATATCAGCCTCAAGAGGTCTTTTTCCACAGAAAGTTTGTTCTGTTCTATGAAATAGCAGCTGCAAAAATAGACAGATATATATTGTATATTTTCTATGTAGTGTTTAGGCATTAAGAATAAACTACATTAATAATTTCAAAATTAAAATGATTTCTTTAAACTACAAAGCACATACAAAATTTGTGAAGTGTCTAAATTTGGCTAGCATGTCGAAAAAGGAAGGTGTAACATATATCTCAATCCCGGAGTCTCATTAGACCGTTGCTTATCTTAGCGCTGCGCAACTGAGACTATATGGCACCCTCAGAAGAAAACACCAGTATATCACAGGTGTAAACCCTGATCTACAACTGATACTAATGTTTAGAACCACATGGAACAACATGAGATGAAGTTTTGTGATCAAGAACACAAAACAACAAAATTAGAATTCTAACATAGGGGATTGCATACATGTAATTATGGGGTTTATATCGAATAATGATAATAATCATATTCGATTCGTTTGTAAGCAAACGTCATCATTATGCTATGTTTTTTTTTTGTATGTCCATCGTCATCCGTTTGTTCAACAGTAGCATCGAAGGACATTCAACATGTTTCTTGATTATTTCCCTTCATCAGGAGTGTATACTTCTCCAATACTCGTCTGAACAGTTGAGATTAAGAGAGAAGGAGGTTGATTTTGAACTTTATTTTGCGTATGGCTACACCCCATCAGAATATCTCATTGGCGTCAATTGTTGAGCAGCGAGAAAAAATCCCCTAAACAACAATTCTATATAACTAAAACATATGCTCTACAGCTTGTATTGAATCTCACTTTCTTCGTTCGTTCCCTGAAAGAAATACCTAAACATATAATAATTGTTTCTACTTTAGGTACAAGGTCAGCAATTACCCAGTGCATTACTGGTACTATATTTTATCGACCCCGTAAGGATGAAAGGCAAAGTTAACCTCATATAATAATGTGTGCTTCAACGGAAAATGAAACCTGCACCATATAATCTCTTGGCTGCAGATCAATACTTTAGACAACACACGGTTTGATATTCCATTTACAATACAATATTAATTAATATAAGTTAACAGAAAGGTAGAGAAAGTATGATGTCTGGAATTATAGAATGAAATTACGCACCAAATTGAGAAAAGACAAAAACATATAACATCATCAAAACAGAGAGTATACTGACCTGCTTTCCCTACAAACTACAATTCGTTAAGTATGATAAATTAAAAGCTATCAAACTGCGATAAAACATTCGAAGCATTACAAAAAAAGTTATTAGATTTTAATGGAAAATGTTTAGAAACGTAATGAGAAAAATACAGAAATATTGTGCAAATGAGATTTTCGAGACAAATAATAGAAATCATTCCTGAAAACCTCGTTACACATGTGCACACGCATACTTCATAAACACACACACGCACACACACACACACACACACACACACACGCACACACGCACACATACATATATATATATATATGTGTCTGTGTTCAGGAATATATATATATATATATATATTTATATATATATATATTATAATATACTAGAAAAAAATTATAGATGTCATGACTGAGACATTGACAAACATGCGCCAACACACACACACACACACACACACACACACACACACACACACACACACACACACACACACACACACACACATACATATATATATAATACTAAAAAAAATATAGATGTCATGTCTGAGAAATTGATAAACATTCGCCAACATATACATACATATACATATATATACATACGTTTGTGTGTGTGTGTGTGTGTGTGTACAAGCATGATAGGAAGTGATTTAGACTTGACAACAGTTTATGTATATCCAAACATATACTAAATGATCATGGAAGTAAATATTTTTGTAGCCACACTATGAATTTTTAAAGCTGTGATTTCCTGACCAACAAAGTAAAAGCGCCCTGGCGGTACTGTTTCTGAGTTATTACCCATCGTCAAAGAGGCTTAATCCTCTTGGATACTAAGATCATGTAATATTAAATCTGATATTTTTTATGTTTACGAACATCAACTGACGAAGCTTGTTAGCATACAGTCAAAAGCTGGTGGGCTCCTGTGCTTTAGGTTGATCTCCCTTGGTTGGTAATAATATAGCTGGAATAAATCACGACTTTTTACCCATTCATAACGAGGCTACAAAAATATATTTATATGAATATTTCGTATATGATTCAATATACAACCCAAGTAGGGTCTTGATCACGGTATGTTCCAGCATCACTACTTCTCCTTTATTTAGAATCTATACCATTAAAGTAAATAGAACATTAGAATGCTTGGTTAGAAGACAGAAATAAGTATCAAAAGGGTGGCTTTATAAACAACTCGAACGTCAGATTCATAAACCCTATGAAACATGAATTAGAACTAGTATGTTAGACAGTACATCCTTAGTCAATGGGGAAATAGTCAGCTAGTAAGTTATTGAATTAACACCATCAAACTTTAATAAAGCTAGGTTTACTAAGATTTCAAAAATGTAGTCAAAATATCAGCATGAGGTTACCTAACTTCTCTTCTAGCGAAGCTATTTTTGACAAGGCTACCCCCTATAAATAACACAACTCTAAGTAACAACAGCTTCTCTAAGAAAATTCATTACTCTCCATATCAACACACTACATCTATCAAAAGGAAGTTCAGCCACTAGCCCATTTTCTGATTCTTACCACTATCCTCGCTCAACATTAAAAGTGATGTGGGTAAAAAATGTCTAGCACCTTTAGATTCACACTTCCCTGTTTATTACAACCACTATCAGATATTTAATCGCAATACCATGCAATCCGCTTCTCTTATATTAAAATCATGAAATTCCGCATGACAATTAAACGCAAGCCCTTCACCCTCTTGATGCAGAAGGCCAACAATGCTAGTACACTTCACCATTCAGTTGCTCATGCAGAACGCCAACAAGGTAAGCACCCTTCACCATCTGCATACTAATGCAGAAGGCCAGCAATGCAACACTCCAGTGATGATATATAAAGGAGAAGTAACTCCAACAACCACCTTAAGAGACACCTGAACGTATGTAGATGTGTCAGAAAGCCTTTTGAAAAGTCGTTTCCTTAACCATGAGTCACTTTACACATCCAGAGAGGTGGCATGCTACTAAAATTGCGAAACACGAGTGTTACCTCAAAGAAAACGACACGGAATTCTCCATAAAATTAAGGATTGTGAGAAATTCTACACCCTATATTAACAGATCGAAAATATGTTATTTAAGTACAGAAAAGTCAAATATACTTTCACAACTGTTGCACACAACGCAGAAATTAATCTTTTTTCTGAAGAGATGGCCTAGCTCGGATTAGCATTCCATTTGACTCTATGATACGTGCCTATTCTCTGCACATAAGTAATCTCCATTTTCCTTTTTAGAATGCCAACCGATTCCACAGTCAAACTCACCGTGTTGTCTTCCTTTAGCCGGGACGAACAGGGAGTTTTATCGGCCTGGTGCCTAGCGAAATAGGTCATTTTGTGGACATATTTCAAGGGGCGGAAGACACGCACTTTCATTTTGAGCGAAGCTCTGCTTACCTTTTTCAGGTCTCCATAGAAGAGAAAAATTAGGTTGGATAGGGAAGTGTTGCGTTTCAACCAGTTTCTTGAAAGATTGATGAGAGTGGCGCACTACCCGAGTGAATGGACTTGTTCAGAGTATGCGCTCGTAAATTGGAAGGAACGATTGGACGAGAGCATTTGTATTAGTGGTCACCGTGGCGTTTTGTGGGCTTCTTTACAAGTGGCACACAGAGGTTTTCTTCATATTATGCTACCAACTATAGGCCTATCACATGTCTGTCCGTAATGTGCAAATTGTTAACAAGCATTGTGTCTGAGAAAATCTACCATCACCTCCACATAAATAACTTGTTACCGGATGAACAGAAAGGACATCGAAAGAATTCCCGTGGTACAAAAGACCAGTTATTTATTGATAAGATGGTAATGACGAATTGCAAGAGGAGGCATACTGGTCTTGCCATGGGATGGATAGATTACAAAAAGGCATTCGACATGGTACCTCATTCTTGGATAACCCAAAGGTTACAGAGCTATCTGAAGTTGGTAGACAATATCAGACAGCTATTAAGTAAAAGTATGAAGTCCTGGGAAACAGAGATAACATGTGAATATCCTTGGGAGGCGTTAAGATCAAAAGAAGTTTCTTCCAGGGAGATAGTTTGTCCTCTTTGTAGTTTGTCCGTACCCTGATACTCCTGTCCGTCATATTGCGAAAAGTGTGAGCAAGATACAAGCTGGGAAGAGGAGAGCTTACCATGAACCACCTCCTTTCCATGGACGATCTTAAACACTTTGGGAAGAGTGAGAAGGAGTTGGAATTATTTGTTGACACTGTACGTATTTTCAGCAATGATATATGTAGGGTATTTTGTGTTAATAATTGTGTAGTCCTAGTGATAAAGAAGGGTAAATTGAGCAGAAGCAACGGAATCCAGGTACCAACAGGTGAGATGATAAAGGAAATTGACACTGAAGAGGGATAGAAATATTTAGGAGTTCTGGAGGCAGATGACATCAAGAACAAAAAAATGAAGGAATTGATAAGATCTGAAGACATAAAGAGAGTAAGGAAATACTAAAGTCACATCTAAATAGTAGGAATGCTATAAGTGCAGTAAATTCCCGAGCTGTGTCTATTATTAGGTACAGTGCGGGAATTCTGAAATGGAATGTTGCTGAACAAAAAGAAATGGTTAGGAAGACTAGGAAGCTATTGACTATCTACAACATGTTCCACAAGAGGAGTGGTGTCGATAGATTCAACTTAGAGAGATCTGAAGGTGGGAGAGGTCTTATTAGCATAGAGGACTGTGTTCAGATGGAGAAAGAAGAGTCTGCACAAATATATGGCTGACAGTAGGGAGTCAATGCTCAAAATTGTACTGCAGGAGAAGACAATAGACCAGGGGATGTCCAAGGAGGAAATAACAACAAGGCGGAAAAGCAACCTTCATGAACAATTCTTCATGTTTTAAGAGAACGGAATTCAGAGATCCACAGACATGGAACTGGTTAAAAAGAGGAGACCTTAAAAAAGCTACAGAAGGAATGCTAATGAGTGCGGAAGAGCAAGCCCCCAGTACGAAGTGGGTGAAACACCATATTGACAAGGAGGAGGCTAGCTCAATGTGTAGGATCTATAGAGAGAGAGAGGAGCCTGTGGCTCACATTGTATCCGATAGTAAACACCTAGCCCAGACTCACTATAAAGACTGGAGACATGATATGATAGGCAAGGTGATCCACTGGCATCTATGCAAAGTAAACAATTTACCACATTCTGAGAGGTAGTATTAGCATAAGCCAGAGTTGGTGATAGATAACAATCAGATGAAGGTGTTATGGGATTTTAGGATAGAAACAGACAAGAAATTAGAACACAATAGGCCTGACCTGGTGGTTTTGGACAAGGAAAAAAGATCGTGCCTGATTGTGGATGTAGCCTGCCCATTTAACACGAGAGTGCAAGAAAAGGAGAGGGAGAACATTAACCGATACCAGGATTTAAAGTGGGAGTTAAAAATGATTTGGAACTGCCATGAGATCAAGGTCATCCCGATTGACATAGGCGCACAATTACTATCTCAAAGAGTTTCCAAGGATGATTAAAGAAGATTAGTCCAGCCCCGTTTTTTGGAGCACTTCAAAAGGCATGCTTGCTGGGAACAGCAAGAACCCTCTGATACGTCCTGAATGTCTGAGGCTGCAGGTAGCGGTAAAATAACATGAATGACTCAAAGAATAATAATAATAATAATAATAATAATAATAATAATAATAATAATAATAATAATGTGCAAAGTAAACAATCTACCACATTCTGAGAAATGGTATGAGCATAGGCCAGAGGCGGTGATGGAGAACAGTCAGGTGAAGGTGCTGTGGGATTTTAGGATACAGACGGACAAAAAACTGGAACACAATAGACCTGACCTGGTGGTTGTGGACAAAGAAAAAAGATCGTGCCTGATTGTGGATGTGGCCTGCCCGTTCGACACGAGAGTGCAAGAGAAGGAGAGGGAGAAAATTAACCGATACCAGGACCTAAAGTGGGAGGTGAAAAGGATCTGGAACTGCCATGAAGTCAAAGTGATCCCGATTGTCATAGGCGCACTGGGGACTATCTCCAAAGGTTTCCAGGGATGGTTAAAGAAAATCGGCCCCTTCACGCTTTTTGGAACGCTTCAAAAGGCATGCTTGCTTGGAACAGCAAGAACCCTCCGATACGTCCTGAATATCTGAGGCTGCAGGTAGTGGCTTGATATTCAATCCAACGGACTTTCCAGTTAACCAACATCAATGACTGAGATTCAAGGAATAACAATAACAATAATAATAATAATAATAATAATGGTTTTTGTTTTTTTACATATTTAAAACAATTGTGATATAATAATTCTTGGTACAAATTAGACATAAGGCACCATCCCCACTCTTAGGAAGTGAGACACATAACACCCTGCCATATGGCTCAAATATTTGATTTTGTATTAGACATTTTATATTCAAAAAAGAAAATGGTTACAAATGGAAGAAAACCCCTCTGTGTATACTAAATACAACAGCCACATAACGGCAAGTTCACCACCACCACCACCAATCCCAGCATAATAATAATTATTATTATTGTATCTCAAGTTTTCTCAAAATGCTTAGTTCAAATATTAAAGAAATATGTCAACATGTATGTTAAACATGGCTTCTACATAGCTACTGCTAAAACAAATATCAAACAAACATAAGATATTGTAGTGGCTACAAAATCTAACTAGAGACAAACCAACAGCGGCAACAACGCCATCACTACAGTACCACTACCCCATCACCACTGCCACCACTCCATCATTGCTACCTCCATCATTGCTACCTCCACTATTCCCCCACTACCTTCTGTTAAGTTAAGAAAAGTTGACATCAAATTTTCTGAGAGGGAGAGACAAGACTAGAAAGGAAGAAGCTACCAGAAGATATAAATAGACTAACTTAGTGACACTGTCAAAAGAAAATTGTGAACATCTGAACATTAACAACTACAATAGCACTGAAGTTCCCCACCAACAATAGAACTCCCTACACCGGTATAGCCAACAACAACAGAGGCAACTTCAACAAAGGCCACATGTATATTATATTAATAATTTCTTTATTAGCCACACAAGTGGAAGGCCTCATATTAAGGAACGACTCATAATAACAACCTTTTAAAAAAATATAAAAAACCCGTGACCAAGAAATACCGGGATGGCGACCCCTCTAGTCTTGGTTGACACTCGTCCATGGAGTGGTAACTCGAAATGATTACACCTTGGCGGTTAAGGATAAAACGCAACAAAATAAATCCAATGTCAAATGATGAAAACTCATACCGGATCGGCCGTCACCCGAATCAAAAGAGGCCGCGTCCCTGAGAGGAACCAGATTGGGGTCGAAAAATCAGCTATTGGTTCAAACTTCCCCATCATTGCGAAGCTGGAGAGCTCCCATAACCGGAATACTCCTGCTGATGGCCCTCCATGCTCACCACCAAGAAATCCAAAGAAAAAGAGAGAAAAAATGGTCAAGGGAAGCCAATAAAGATGTCCTTTACGTTTTCTACACTGCCATCAAACAGATCGAATACAGAACAGGCATATATCAACTGGAAAAAGAAACATCCTGAAAACAGAGACTATACATTGACAGTAACAAACTAGCTAATATACGAAGAAACATTGTTAAGAAGTTACTAACAGACATAGAAGTTGATCAGATCAAGCAATTAGCACAAAGTCAGCGAAGGGAAAATGAAACATGTGTCAGTGAAAATGAAGTAAATTGTAACACCTTAAATCCCATGGTCGGAGCGGAATCACTGATAGCAGAACAAATTAAAGAAATGATCGAAAAAGTGGAAGGAGTGCATGCTCAAGATGAAACTCAAAATGAAAACAATGGGATCAGCAATGATAAAGAAATGAATGTGAATGAACTGGCCAACTTGAAGGATGAAATTATGATCGAATGGATGAAAATGAAAGAATCTGACATGGGGGAACGAGACACTCTCCCTAAGATCCAGAACTCCAAACAAAACCAAAGGACAATACGTAAGACTAACACAACTCTCAAAGACATTATCATCACAAATAGACTAAACATTACTAATCTAAATCAACCCTAATATGCGTCGGCTAACGTCACCACTCACTTATGTGGAGTGAAAATGAAAAAACAAAGGAATGCCCGCATTAAAATGTAGTTGGTAAGAGAACATCAATCACCAAATAAACATTCTCTGATCTGACATAGAAATTTTAGTGATATAGTTTGTAAAACAAACTGAACTCAGAAAATAAAATTGAAAAAGAAATACAATATAAAATCAACAAGTGACATAGACATGATGATGGAAACAATCAAGCAAAAAGTGTCGGCCAAAGCTGCTCGTATAAGGCGCTTTGAAAAACGCTCTAGATTCTATAGGTACAATATTATGTTCAAAAACAACCAAAAAAACTTCTACAGAAACATTTGCAAGTCAACAATAACTGCTAAATTAATACCACCCAAGAAGGATGTGCAAGAATTCTGGGAAAAGTTCTGGGCGGAAGAAAAAGTTTATAATATACATGCCGCGTGGATAGACAGACGAATGAAAGATGAAAGGCAAATATTTGAACTCACACCGTAAAGGGGCGTAACTCTGTATTGTAACGTATGGCTTCCGACCCTCTACAGGTATGCCAATCCACCTAATAAAAGGTGTGAATGAGGATAATAAGAGCAACATTAATAATTGTTTCTACTTTAGGCACAAGGCCAGCAATTACCCAGTGCATTACTGGTACTTTATTTTATCGACCCCGTAAGGATGAAAGGCAAAGTCAACCTCGGCTTTTTAGAGCAACATTAACTTTTAAGAGCAACATTAATAATAATACGTCGACGACGTCGATTACGCCGTAAATAATGAAAACATGAAATTAATTCAAAGTATTTGTAGGAGAGACAAGTTTAAAAATAAAGAACTAAGAATTATATAACCCCGTGAAATATTAGTGAGAATGACAAAACTATTTTCGTATTTTTGCGGTTGGAATATAAATCATTCACAAACCGAGACAGAAATAGACTGTGACTAACCATTTATGAGAAAATAAAATGATAACAAAATGGCATTAAAGATTACGTTGGAAATAACAATATTTTATATTTATATATTTATTTATTTATTGTTTAGCTGAAAAGAATTTACAAATATTAACTTCTTGCTAAATGATCTATAACAACGATGTTTAGAAAGGTAATGTTTTGTTTTGACAGTTTGTCAAATCCTACCATTTGAGAGGAACATAAAATGGCGCCCGAGTTTATTTACAAAAATGCTATTTGTATTTTTGTTTTCATTCATTCATATCTATATGATGTATCGCTACTTATTTTAGTGATATAGTTTGTCACACTAACTGATAGCTTCTGTTGAAATAGTAGATATAAATGCAACAACAACTACTTACATATTTCGCAATAGGATTCGAATGTGTATTTACTATTGATTAATCACTTACTAAGTTGAATGAATACCAACGGCAAAAAAGATAAATTTTATTGAAAAATAGAAGTAGGATTTTTCAAACATCACCTATCCTTTCCACCATTATCTATATTACTACAGCTTCGATATTATTATTTCCGCAGAATTAACGTTAATATCAAATTCTTCATTCGAAGGAAAAATAAGAATTAAAAATATAAGAAAACGAAAGACTTACCGCCAGAAAATAATGCCAACTAATATTTATGACAGTGGTTAATGTGATGACAGATATTTGTTACTTGTTCCATAACAAACACACATTTTTGAAAGTGTTTTGTGCCAGATATAGACACACAGAAACACACACACGCGCACGAACACACACACACACACACACACACACACACACACACACACACACACACACACACAGAAACACACACACGCACACACACACACACACACACACATATATATATATATATATATATATATATATATGGATAGATAGATATATATGTAAGCATTTACAAATTTTTGTATATATATATATATATATATAAATATAGTATTAGTTATACTATTTATGGTTATGTAAACACAAAACCTTAAGCAGTTGTAAGTATTTTACACACACCCTAAATAGTGGTAGGCAGTAATGTATTACTACCTTATTACCAGTAAGTTAAGTAGCTCAATGTAAAAACATCAGATGATTTACAGAGCAGTTATATGAAATATAAGAATCAAAGAACTGTTCAAAACATTATTGTGCTTACAGCTGTTTCCTCCAAACCGAGGTTTGGATTCTTCGGAGCAATTTATTAATGCATGGACAGTTATATGACCTCCTTTTCAGCCGAGAGACATACCAATACATATTCAAACATTGATGCATATTCAAACATTGTGGGTCAACATTCATTACAGAATTTAGAGTGGCAGTACACACTTCGAGATTACATTTATATTAATAGGTACAATCAAAAATCAAAGATATAGGTTAAAGTACAACATGAAGATAAGTGGTTATATAGTGCAAATGTTATATGTGTGGCACGCATGTGCGTCTTGTTTATATAGTGTGGCAGAGAGATATGTGTGGTAGAGGCACTTAGGTAGGTAAATAAGAGTGTTAGGTTGGTAGATCTGGTGGCAAAGTCTTTATATGATTGATATAGTCTGTGTGTGGAGAAATATTATAAGCATTAAAGATAGTGCAAGCATTAAAAGTGTTATAAGTATTGGAGATGCACAGCGCAGGGATGTCAAGTAATTCATGTACTTCGGCATTTTCATGGTCAAGGGAGTGTATATTTCGATTATATGCCTTTCACATAATCCACGACAATCCAGTTAGAGATCGTAGTCTGGTGTTCTTTAGTTCGATACAGGAGGTTGTTACGTTTCGAGAAACGCCATTGAATACCGGAAGTGTGTGTGTGGCTAAGGGGAGTTAATGCATGCGGGGAGGTAACTCTGGGGTTTCTATATCTAGCCATTAAAATGTGTCCCAATATAGACCCTAAATTCTATGGTGAGGTGCACCTTCCAAGAGAGACTTTTAAAGCATAAGGTGTACTAACTATAGAGTAGTTTAACTAAATTATGCTGAAGGTGATCATATTATTATTAAGGTGGATTAACCCATCTTAAGGTGCTACAAATGGAAATTATAGATGATGAGCGAGGATTCTAAATTAATGATCTCTGTGGTTGTAGTCTGCTCATATGACCAGGCGCGGTGATTGCAGGATTGCTTCAGGACCCAATGATCTCTGGTAAGATCTGGGTCATCGCTTGCTACATTGGATGTCGAAAGATACTCGTCCCCAGGCAGGCCAAAGGTCAATCCGCAGTCCTCGCGACCCCTCTCTGACCGTCAGATCATCCATATACGTACAACCCGCACGGCAGTTGCATTGCATTCACTCACTGCGCTCAGCAGCCCGGTCCTACTGGTCAACAGCGCTACTCGATTAAATCATTTTACATCTGTCTAAGGAAGGTGTTTCCTCTGCCCAACACCATCCAACCGATCAATTCATGCTCAAATTACCCTTAGAGCGGTGTAGTGCCGTCCAAGTGGGTGGATGTTGTCACACCTGCCGTAGAGGTATAAATGGGTATTTTCCCTGCGAAGGGTTCCAGAGGGATGTCGTTGTTTGTGTTATAATGGATCAGCTAGTGTTGGGTATGTAGTATAGGGTGTGTCTCTGGTGTTTGATGCTAGATGTGGTGTTAGGTTCCAGTCCGACATTGCTATATATAGGGCTTAAAGTTTTGGAAGGAATGTCTGAGGCGGTGCTGGCAAGTTGCAAACACCTCAGATTTTTTGTTAAGTAGGTTACGGTTGGAGAAGATAATATTGTGTGTCTCTAGTATACAGAGGTTACAGAATTTATTAGGTGGTTTGTACGAGGTCGCGCTGCCTATCACTTCCCATTTGAGTGTGTATGGTTTATTTTTAGATTTTAGATAGTGTATGTAGCTAGAAAGTGAGGTGGAGTTGGCTAGGCTGTGCTTTTTGAACGAGTGGATGTGCGAGTTATATCTGATTTTGAAGCAGTTAGAAGTGGAGCCTACATAGGTTTCTGAAGAGTTATTAGTCGTGACTGTGCATGAGTATGTGACATCCTTGGTTAGGCATTTTTTATCTAAAGGGCAGGTTCTATTAGCTCTACAGTTACAATTATTCTGTGCGTTAGTCCGCTGGTTATAATGCAATGCGGAAGTCTGTGTGGCGGATATAGGATTTTGGGTGTTCGGGTTGACAACCCTGGTGTTATTACTTATACTAGTGTTATTTCTATTGTTACTGCCGTTGCTATTGTTGCTTGCTACAGTGGTATTTAGAGGGTTTGCATCCCGTTGTGATTTTGTTTGTTGGAAGTAAGAACTAATTTTACTATTATTGCTGCTAGCTATGTGGTATGCTAAGTTAGGCGTCGTAGAGTATGAGATTTTAATGGTGTTTTTGTTTAAGAGGTTGTGGTACTTGTGTCCTAGAGGGAAGTTTTAGTAGTGAGAAGAAAGCCCTAGGTATGTTGGTGGAGACATTTAGGTTGAAAGGAGGGTTGAAATGTATTATTTCTTCTTCTATTTTTGCTTTTAGTGTTTGGTGTGTTGCTTCCTCCTAAGGCCTCACAGTAGTTTCCATGGTAATGGTTACTTCCGGTGGCACCCTCCGCTTTGGTGTTCTTGTGGTTGCTATTCCTATTATTAGATTTCCTCATGGACATGTTGTGCGAGATGATGTTGTAGCTATGTGTTTTCTTAGGTAGGAACTCAATTTCTATAATAGGAATAGCAACCACAAGAACACCAAAGCGGAGGGTGCCACCGGAAGTAACCATTACCATGGAAACTACTGTGAGGCCTTAGGAGGAAGCAACACACCAAACACTAAAAGCAAAAATAGAAGAAGAAATAATACATTTCAACCCTCCTTTCAACCTAAATGTCTCCACCAACATACCTAGGGCTTTCTTCTCACTACTAAAACTTCCCTCTAGGACACAAGTACCACAACCTCTTAAACAAAAACACCATTAAAATCTCATACTCTACGACGCCTAACTTAGCATACCACATAGCTAGCAGCAATAATAGTAAAATTAGTTCTTACTTCCAACAAACAAAATCACAACGGGATGCAAACCCTCTAAATACCACTGTGGCAAGCAACAATAGCAACGGCAGTAACAATAGAAATAACACTAGTATAAGTAATAACACCAGGGTTGTCAACCCGAACACCCAAAATCCTATATCCACCACACAGACTTCCGCATTGCATTATAACCAGCGGACTAACGCACAGAATAATTGTAACTGTAGAGCTAATAGAACCTGCCCTTTAGATAAAAAATGCCTAACCAAGGATGTCACATACTCATGCACAGTCACGACTAATTACTCTTCAGAAACCTATGTAGGCTCCACTTCTAACTGCTTCAAAATCAGATATAACTCGCACATCCACTCGTTCAAAAAGCACAGCCTAGCCAACACCACCTCACTTTCTAGCTACATACACTATCTAAAATCTAAAAATAAACCATACACACTCAAATGGGAAGTGATAGGCAGCGCGACCTCGTACAAACCACCTAATAAATTCTGTAACCTCTGTATACTAGAGACACACAATATTATCTTCTCCAACCGTAACCTACTTAACAAAAAATCTGAGGTGTTTGCAACTTGCCAGCACCGCCTCAGACATTCCTTCCAAAACTTTAAGCCCTATATATAGCAATGTCGGACTGGAACCTAACACCACATCTAGCATCAAACACCAGAGACACACCCTATACTACATACCCAACACTAGCTGATCCATTATAACACAAACAACGACATCCCTCTGGAACCCTTCGCAGGGAAAATACCCATTTATACCTCTACGGCAGGTGTGACAACATCCACCCACTTGGACGGCACTACACCGCTCTAAGGGTAATTTGAGCATGAATTGATCGGTTGGATGGTGTTGGGCAGAGGAAACACCTTCCTTAGACAGATGTAAAATGATTTAATCGAGTAGCGCTGTTGACCAGTAGGACCGGGCTGCTGAGCGCAGTGAGTGAATGCAATGCAACTGCCGTGCGGGTTGTACGTATATGGATGATCTGACGGTCAGAGAGGGGTCGCGAGGACTGCGGATTGACCTTTGGCCTGCCTGGGGACGAGTATCTTTCGACATCCAATGTAGCAAGCGATGACCCAGATCTTACCAGAGATCATTGGGTCCTGAAGCAATCCTGCAATCACCGCGCCTGGTCATATGAGCAGACTACAACCACAGAGATCATTAATTTAGAATCCTCGCTCATCATCTATAATTTCCATTTGTAGCACCTTAAGATGGGTTAATCCACCTTAATAATAATATGATCACCTTCAGCATAATTTAGTTAAACTACTCTATAGTTAGTACACCTTATGCTTTAAAAGTCTCTCTTGGAAGGTGCACCTCACCATAGAATTTAGGGTCTATATTGGGACACATTTTAATGGCTAGATATAGAAACCCCAGAGTTACCTCCCCGCATGCATTAACTCCCCTTAGCCACACACACACTTCCGGTATTCAATGGCGTTTCTCGAAACGTAACAACCTCCTGTATCGAACTAAAGAACACCAGACTACGATCTCTAACTGGATTGTCGTGGATTATGTGAAAGGCATATAATCGAAATATACACTCCCTTGACCATGAAAATGCCGAAGTACATGAATTACTTGACATCCCTGCGCTGTGCATCTCCAATACTTATAACACTTTTAATGCTTGCACTATCTTTAATGCTTATAATATTTCTCCACACACAGACTATATCAATCATATAAAGACTTTGCCACCAGATCTACCAACCTAACACTCTTATTTACCTACCTAAGTGCCTCTACCACACATATCTCTCTGCCACACTATATAAACAAGACGCACATGCGTGCCACACATATAACATTTGCACTATATAACCACTTATCTTCATGTTGTACTTTAACCTATATCTTTGATTTTTGATTGTACCTATTAATATAAATGTAATCTCGAAGTGTGTACTGCCACTCTAAATTCTGTAATGAATGTTGACCCACAATGTTTGAATATGTATCAATGTTTGAATATGTATTGGTATGTCTCTCGGCTGAAAAGGAGGTCATATAACTGTCCATGCATTAATAAATTGCTCCGAAGAATCCAAACCTCGGTTTGGAGGAAACAGCTGTAAGCACAATAATGTTTTGAACAGTTCTTTGATTCTTATATTTCATATATAAATATATATATATATATATATATATATATATATATATATATATATATAGGATTGTGTGTATGCATGTATATGCCTGTATATATATAAATATATATATATATATATATACAAAGCGAAACTTACAGTCAGTAGGCACCTCTAAACCAAATATACACCCCATTCCACAACCCCTACCCTATCCTCCCACTCCCACGAACACCATCCTCTCTCTGTAAAGTTGGTACCACAACATCCAGTCCAAATAAATGAGAAAATGAGATCGAGATTGTGTAAGTGTCACGATAAAAAACACACAGTCCACGCTGTAATGTGGCCGTGTAGGTAACACAATAAAAAGTTCCCAGTTCTACACTGTAAATGTGGTTGGTGTCAGGAAGGGCATCCAATCTGCCAGATAGTCCTATATGAACGAGACAGGGTCACCTGACCAACCTTGCCTTAAGTGGGACAACTCTCGTCTAACCCATGCTAGCGTGGAAGATGGACGTTAAACGATGATGATGATGATGATGATAATATATATATATATTGGTGCAAGCGTATTTGGCGAAAATGAAGTCATATATTTTCTTCAATGTCCTGGCTGCAGTTTTGTCAAATATGTTTGCAGCAATTTATGCACTATAGAAGTGCACCATCACTGTGAGGTTGATAAGGCTTATCAATAGGCCCCTCAAAAAGCACTGTTTCTTGACGCGTTCTTGACAAGTGAGAAATGCTCGAGAGGCGAAGTCATATGTCCTTCAATCCAGCTTTCTTCATTCACTGTGAATAAGCCGGGGAAGTTTGAGCTCGAAGAGTATCCAACTTATTAAACATATTGCAAATAGCAAACTTACTGCCATAGAGCCCAAGAACAAGGACAGAATATTTGAGGAAGTCATCGCAATTATTGAAGAAATTATAACCGAGTGAACATATTCAGTTACTGTTCAAGCACCCTGTATATCACCGTTTGTAAAGCCCTTCGAATGACTGAAGCAATTCAATAAAACCATCCCGTATCCCCCCTATAACCCGAGAAAACACACTATAATACGTCGGATAAACAATCAGCTGTGTTGGCCCTAAGAGGGCCTTGTGACGTTCATTGTTGCAAAGTGTCAATAATGGAGGCGAAGTTACATCTCCTTAATTCATTTTAATCTTTCCACGATCCGACACCGCGAAATATCGACAAAAATAAATTCTACTCTAAAATAGAGCCTGTTACAATTAACAAGCCGGGAGTACGAATATCCGTCAACATAGGATTTGGGTTTTATTCTTCAGAAAATCTCATGGCAAGCCAAATTCCAGGTCATTGATCATCACACTTTTTTGTAACTTATCACCGATACCTGCAGTTGATCTTAATGGGACCTAAGCTTGTGCATGTGTTCCGAATCCATATCAGTGAGTATAGTATATAAATGTATATATATATATATATATATATATAGGTTTTAATATAGATGAGATTCTACAGGACTAGAACTGTTTCATTCATTAGAAATCATCAGGAATCTCAGATTTCTGATGATTTCTAAGATTCCTGAGATTCCTGATGATTTCTAATGAATGAAACAGTTCTAGTCCTGTAGAATCTCATCTATATTAAAACCTTTATACTCTGCTATGTATTGAGTACCTTACTTACTGTGGTTACCTCCGATTCAACCCGGAATAACGTATATATATATATATATATATATATATACATACACGCACACAGACATTGTTTAGTCGTCATCGTCAACCAAAATTAGATTGTCGTCTGCTTTCTTTAAAATTTCTTTATATATATTTCTAATAAGTTGTTGCCTCGTTTTGGATGAGTGAGTTGTGGGAGGAGGAAGGGAATAGTGGGAGGGAGGGCTTAACATACAGTAGTAGTATGTCCACTTCCCCCTATCTCAGTGAAACGGCTTCTCTTTCTTGCTCCATTGTAAAAATGTCCCCAGGGGATCTATTATTAATTTTTTTATTGAAATCCAATTAACCAGTCCTGTTTCTGAATAGTAGCTTAACATGTGAGTATAGATTCATCAGGATCGAATCACTCGTGTAGGCACCAACTGGCTATACACAGAGTTACACGGATACACAGACAGACACAAATTGCCATTTATATATATAATGCCAATCATTGTAAGTTTGAATCTGACACTGCAAAAACATATATATATGAATATAGTAAGCTCAAATCATAGTAGATTCAAATATCACAGAGAGAAAGAAAGAGAGTGTGGGCGGTGAAATGAGGTGCAACAGAAACGAAATATGGATTGCAGATTAAAATATATTCTAGATAGATGAGAAACAAAACGAGGACGTAGTTTAACGGATACCCAAATGATTTAGAAGCCGACCTTAAGTAGGCGCTAGGGAAACCATTAACAAGACCACATCATTTTGTATTCAATATTTTGAAAGTAGATTTTATATGTATGCATTTTCAGTGGACTTTCGTAGCTGCTTCAGTCGAATCGTGGTAGGTACTGGAGACGGCGGAGATCCTGGTCTTGGGTTCAATCCTGGTCGAGAGGTAATTCTTTCAGATTTTATTTTACGTCCCATAGAAAAAAAATAAAAAAGGTTTACCGGGAACCATACTCCCGACCCGGATCCAATTTCAGACCAGGATCACCACCGTCTAAGATTCCTCCAACTAGGTCGCCGAGAGAGCTACAGATGTATAATGAAAATTAATAATTATAATCCTACTTTCACAATCAAATTTCAAAAGATGTAGCTTTCCTAGAACTATTTGTCATATTTAGGGTCGACTTGTCAATCTTCTGGCTCCTTCGTAACAACCATTTATTTCTGCGTTTAAGTTTTAACAAAAATTGATAATAATAATAATAATAATAATAATAATAATAATAATAATAATAATAATAATAATAATAATAATAATAAGGGAAGAAGACGCACATGGTGGATAGAAGGTCATGAAATCGCTCCCGTAAGTTTTTGATTTTTAACATATTTAAATGAATTGTGAAATAACAATTCTTAGTACAAATGATGCATAAAGCACCAGACTCAACTATCAGAAAAATTCGCAACCATAATAGTGTGTTATATCACTCAAATATTTAATTTTGTATTATACATTTTATATTCAAAAAAGAAAATGGTTATAAAAGGAAGAAAACCCCCTCTGTCTACACTATATAGAACAGCAAAATAACAGCAATTTCACCAACACCACAAACTAGATACACCACCTATCCCATCACCTCTGTGTACACTAAATACAACAGCCAGATAACGGCAATTTCACCACCACCACCACAAATCCAAGCATAATAATAATAATTACTATTATTATTGTCTCAAGTTTTCACAAAATGTTTAATTCCAATATTAAGGAAATATGTCAAAACATATATTAAACATATGCGACTAACCGCATAGATACGCCGATCAAAATATCAAACAACTACAGTCTATTCAACAAAACTCAGTAACGACAACGCCACCACTATAGTCACCGCCGCCACCACTCCATCCATCATTGCTAGCACTATCCCATCACCGCCCACCACTCCTTCATTGCTACCACCGCTATTCCCCCATTACCTTCTGTTAACTTACGAAAGGGGAAGGTAGCGGTATCACTAGACAATATTAATAAACAATATTAATATTTAATTTTGGATCAGGAATGTTAGAGTCGAAAAGGAGGAAAATGGCAAAATGACTAAATGACTAAATAGCTAAATAGCTAAATGGCTAAGTGGACGGAGAAGATAATTTCGCCACCAACACCACCACCACTACCACGCTAAAAACTCTGGTCAAGTTCCCTCAACTTCTATTTCTACTTCAACTTCAACACCATCACTACAGTACTCCGATCACATCACCACCGCCACTGCCTCATTATCGCTACCGCCGCTATTCTCTCCCACTACCTCCTGCTAAGTACTACTAGGAAAGAGTGCAAGAATTAGGCAATACGAGAGCAGAGTCAGTCAGTATAGACAGAACCGCATGTTTGACAACAACCAGAAGATGCTGTTTGGACAGCTTGAAGGGAAATAAAGATGCAACGACTTGATCCCTGAGGCGGAACAAACTAAAACATTCTGGAGAGGAATATGGGAGCAGGTAGTTAAACATAATGACCAGGCAGTGTGGATTGAGTCAGTACAGAAGGAGATTAGTGAACAGGCACACCAACAAACTGATTTGAGTATCACAGTTGAAACTCTTAAGGGCAGGCCAAAAAACTAACCAACTGGAAATCACCAGGCCCAGATGGTGTACAGGGGTATTGGATTAAAAATGTAACATCCCTCCACCCGAAACTGACAACCATGTTCAATGTCTGCTTGATATCAGGTGACGTACCAGAGTGGTTGACAAAAGGTACCACGGTTCTGGTAATGAAAGACCGAATCAAGGGTAATCATGTTACCAACTATAGACCTATCACATGTCTGTCCGTAATGTGGAAACTGTTGACAAGCATTATGTCTGAGGAAATCTACCATCAGCTCCACACAAACAACTTGTTACCGGACGAACAGAAAGGATGCCGAAAGAAATCCCGTGGTACAAAGGACCAATTACTTATTGATAAGGTGGTAATGAGGATTTGCAAGAGGAGACACACTGGTCTTGCCATAGGATGGATAGACTACAGAAAGGCATTTGACATGGTGCCTCATTCTTGGATCACCAAAAGCCTAGAGATCTTCAAGCTGGCAGATAACATCAGACAGTTGTTGGGCAAAAGTATGAAGTCGTGGAAAACAGAGTTAACATCAGCTGGAGAATCCTTGGGAGGCGTGAAGATCGAGAGAGGTATCTTCCAGGGAGATAGTGTGTCCCTCTGTTGTTTGTCCTTGCCCTGATGCCCCTGACCATTATACTGCGAAAAGTGAGAGCAGGATACAAGTTGGGAAAGGGAGAGCTTACCATCAATCACCTCCTCTTCATGGACGATCTTAAGCTCTTCGGGAAAAGTGAGAAGGAGTTGGATGTGCTTGTTGACACTGTCCGTATTTTCAGCAATGATATATGTATGCAATTTGGTATTAGTAAATGTGGAGTCCTTGTGATGAAGAGGGGTAAATTGAGCAGAGCAACGGAATCCAGGTACCAACGGGTGAGATGATAAAGGAAATTGACACTGAAGAACGATACAAGTATTTGGGTGTTCTGGAGGCTGATGACATCAAGAACAAAAAAGATGAAGGAATTGATAAGATCTGAATACATTCGGAGAATAAGGAGCGTATTAAAGTTACATCTGAACAGTAGGAATGCCATAAGTGCAGTAAATTCCCGAGCTGTGTCTATTATTAGGTACAGTGCGGGAATTCTGAGATGGAATGTTGCTGAACAAAAAGAAATGGATAGGAAGACTAGGAAGCTATTGACTATCTACAACATGTTTCACAAGAGGAGTGATGTCGATAGACTCTACTTAAGGAGATCTGAAGGTGGAACGGATCTTATCAGCATAGAGGACTGTGTTCAGATGGAGAAAAACAACCTACACAAATACGTGACTGATAGTAAGGAGCCAATGCTCAGAATTGTACTGAAGGAGAGGACAATAGACCAGGGGATATCCAAGGAGGAAATAACAACAAGGAGAAAGATCAGCCTTCATGAAAAATCCCTTCATAGTACCTTCTTTGAGAAAACTGAATTCAGAGATCCACAGACATGGAACTGGTTGAAAAGAGGAGACCTTAAGAAGGTTACAAGAGGAATGTTAATGGCTGCGCAAGAGCAGGCTCTCAAAACGAAGTGGTTGAAACACCATATTTACAAGGAGGAGGCTAGCCCACTGTGCAGGATCTGTGGAGAGAGAGATAGAGGAGACTGTGGCTCACATTGTATCCGAGTGTAAACACCTAGACAAGACTGACTATAAAGGCTGGAGACATGAGGTGATGGGCAGGGTGACCCACTGGCACCTATGCAAAGTAAACAATTTACCACATTCTGAGAAGTGGTATGAGCATAAGCCAGAGTCGTTGATAGAAAACGACCAGGTGAAGGTGCTGTGGGATTTTAGGATACAGACGGAGAAGAAACTGGAACACAATAGACTTGACATGGTGGTTTTGGACAAGGAAAAAAGATCGTGCCTGATTGTGGATGTGGCCTGCCCAGTCGACACGAGAGTGCAAGAGAAGGAGAGGGCGAAAATTAACCGATACCATGACTTAAAGTGGGAGGTAATAAGGATTTGGAACTGCTATGATGTCAAAGTGATTGTCATAGGCGCACTAGGTACTTTCTCAAAAGGTTTCCAGGGATGGTTAAAGAAAATTATCCCCGCCACATGTTTTGGAACGCTTCAAAAGGCATGCTTGCTGGGAACAGCAAGAACTCTCCGATACGTCCTGAATATCTGAGGCTGCAGGTAGTTTATTTTGCTTTTTCCATCCACTGAATTATTTTTGTATGAGTTCCCTGTGTCCACGCATTGCCTGGGAACTTAGCTGAGAAGAGACTTCCCTGATGATGAAAGGCCTTCTCCATGTTTTCCATTCGGAAACCATGTTTATTCCCTTTCAGAAACTAATTAGTTAGGGTGAAATTTTAGTAAGTAAGTTAATTTTTATAATTTTCTTATTTTACGTCTTTCATATAATTGTTCTGCATCCCCTTGCATTGAACCACAAAGTTACTAAGACAAAACCTATATATTTGCTAGCAGAGGTATGCATCTGTATATATATGTTGGTAGATATACTAATTCTTTAAAATTATCTCCAAATTATTTTGTTGAGCAAAAATTTGCCAAAACTGCTACTATAGTTCATAGTAATAGTTCGGCTACTGTCTTCTTAACACCCCACTCTTCACTGATTAACCTCGATGTCACGTAATTGATTCTTTTGAATTTGCCATCGACCAAGTAGGCAGTGATTTTTTTCAATGTCTTGTAACTTAGTCCACGCTTTGCTTTATTCCATCCACTGAATTATTTTTGTATGAGTTCCCTGTGTCCACGCATTGCCTGGGAACTTAGCTGAGAAGAGACTTCCCTGATGACGAAAGGCCTTCTCCATGTTTTCCATTCGGAAACCATGTTTATTCCCTTTCAGAAACTAATAGGTATACGTTGCTGACGATAACTAATAAGCTTGAAACTAGTACAGCGTTCCTTTGTCAGTGTTGAACAAACGAGCAACGATGGTTGCTAGACACTACGGCTTAATACGGGATGTTTGTTTACAAACACACCGAGCATTATAATAAATGCTCGGTGAATCCATACGTACATATATATATATATATGTGCATGTATGTATATATATATACATACTACTGTACGTCTCTATACACATATGTATGTACGTGTGGATACTTATATTTAAATAACAGCCGTACTAAGAGTGGGAAATGAAATTTCGTCTCATTTTTTTCCGTTTATATATATATATACATATATATATATATACGGCGTAACAAATAATAGTTAAATATATATATATATATATATATATATATATATATATATATATATATATATATATATATATATATATATATATATATATATATATATATATATATACATATATATACGGTATAACAAATAATAGTTATATGCACTGGTGTAGGTTGTCGGCTGCTAAAACCTGCAGTACAGGTATGTCCGACTGTGGGCTATGTGATCTAGAACTACTGTATATCCTTGAAAATGTAAAAAGGCTACTTAACAATAAGTTAGAAAGATCTATCTTCTGCAGACACAAAATTGCCACTAAATTCATAAGCTTTAAACCTCCATGAATCGAACCGATGCAACATAGCTTTCAACTAGGATACCCACTACTCTGTACAAAATCACCACAGAAATATAATCATTAAGTATATTCTAGCCTTCTTAGTTCTATACCACACTAATGTCTGTAAGTACCTCATCAAACAATAAACTTATCTCTTCTCAGCTGCGGTCATCACTTGATCCTAAACCCGAGAACATTTCAAAATACTACTACAACGGAACTTTATCTTCCTCTTGCTATAATTATAGTCAGCATGTTTTCTCTTTTTATGTATGTATGTATTTGTATGAGTGTGTGTTTATATGTATGTATATGTTTGTGTGCATGTGTGTGTGTATATATATGTGTATATATATATATATATATATATATTACCTCCATAACCTCTGTATTAACTTGCCCATTATTTAGTGTTGTCTTATACATGTATTTTATTGAGGATGGAAAAGATAGACAGAACTCTCATCTAATATAGACCACACAAATTCTACTACAGTGATAAATACTTCATCGGTCCGATAAAAACCGACTATTACGGCCACCTGACCTGCATTGTTTAAAAACACCAGCCTATCTTTACACTTGATATAATACACCCTACGACAGTCTTTACATGTCAATTTTATACATCTGCATCATATCAGCTAGTTTTACACGCTAAAATCATAGATATACTATACTTCCCAACTAGATTAATGTTGTGATTATTTCAAATAATTTATTGCTAGCATTGTTGATATTGTTGTTATTGTTCTAACTGAATGCCATTACTACTACATATAATAGCCTGTATATTCTTTCCATGCCTGTATATTCTCTTCATTCTCGCAAGCTACGATGAACTGACTGGTTATAATTTTGTATTGACGATCAAGTAACGCGAAAATAAGCGGATGGCGATCTCTAGACCTACCAGTTCAGAGAAACAATTGTCAGCAATGTCATTAAAAACCTTTTTTGTATAGCAAACCGTGTCACTCTTCTTTCCTGAAATATATATATATATATATATATATATATATATATATATATATATATATATATATATATATATATATATATAAGATCAAAAGATGGTTAAAGGAGTTCCATATATTTTATTATGCGCATTTCAAAAACAAACATCATCAAGCAATAATATTTGTGTTTTCATCAGATAAAACAGGAGAACATGATATGAAGGCTAAAAAACACTTGTGGATAGTGCAGTTTTAAATCAACATATGAAAAATGGTTTTAGATTGCTGTGTGATATTGGGAAAAATATTTTATTTAGAGAGGGGGGGGGAAGATGAAAGGGGAGGAGATGAGAGGGAGAGATGGGTGATAGAGAGAAAGAGATAGTTTTTATAACTGAGAGGAAATATATTTTTTACATAGAGAGGTTGAAAACCGTTGGAAGATACTGTATAAATTAAAAATTTAGAAAATTAACGAAGGGAGGATATGTGCGAGGAAAAATATTTTATTTAGGGAGGGGGGTGTGGAAAGGATGAAAAAAAGGGGGGAGGAGATGAGAGTGAAGGTGGAGAGGGAGAGATGGGTGATAGAGAGAAAGCGATAGTTTTTATAACTGAGAAAAAGATATATTGTTTTAATATAGAGAGGTTGGGAACCGTTGGAAGATAATGTATAAATTAAAGGAATTTGAAAATTAACGAAGGGAAATTATGTATGAAGATAGAGAGAGAAAAAAAAAATAATAATGATTGTGGGTGAATATTCTAACGTCAAAAGAAGAAATGTATGTATTGTGGCAATTTCAAAATTAGCGAAGAGAAAAATTGTTAAGGTTTGTGTGTAGAAGGATTTGAGAAAAATAATGTGAAGTTAAAGTTTGTATATGATATGTGCGAATAAAGAGTTAATATGTATTAATAATGAGTTCGTTGATGGGGAGAAAAAAATAATAATAAATTAAGGATGAAATTGAGATTAAAAAGATTTATGATAGAGAGAAAAAATAATAATGATTGCGGATGAATATTCAAATGACAAAAACAAATGCTATGATTTTGCGAGAAGATAGAATGAGGGTAATGAGTAAACGAGTATTATAGAGTGTATAATGCCCTTTAAAGTAAGGTAGATGGGTATATTTTAAAGAGGTGTATGTATATGTGCCTTTGAGAAAAGATTCTAAATTGATAAAGAATTGAATATTAACTGTATACTTTGTGAAAAGTTCTATGGAATTTATGCAGGCAGATAGAAAACAAATCTGAGCGTCTATTTATTATAGAATCTAGGTTAGAGATAATGGTAAATTTTTCATTTAGGCAGAGATTACAGATTTTAGATAGAGAGCTGTTCAAGTATGAGGATGCAGAAGAAATCTTCTTCCAAAAGATGGTATATTTAATGTTTTTGTCTTTTAAGGACCATATGAGTTCTGAGAGAGCAGTGTTAGTTCTTTTAAGTTTGTATTTGAAAGATGAATGATGATTATAGAGACGAGCTTTAAAAGAGGTGGAAGTGGAGCCAAAATAGGTGAAGGAATTGGTGCTAGTTATAATTTTACATTCATAAATTAAGTTTTTATCGAGGCAATGGTTGTTGAGAGGACATTTATTTTTAATGCGGCAGTTGCAATTAGAGAGATTATTAATGAGTGATCTAGTGTTATCTATAGAAGGAATTGGATTGGAGAAGTTGTTTGCGATAGGAATAATAGGAATAATAGTTTCTTGATTTAGAGTTGCATTATGAACATTTAGCGAAGTTGTGTTTGACGTTGTATTTGGGTTTACAGAAGTTAGCCTAGGGTTTACAATGACGTCGGGAGTACTATTACTGTTATTATGAAATTCAATATTGGAAGGAAGAGATTTAGTATTTAATATTTTGTTGTTGTGTTTAGAGATGATGTTGGAAATATTGGAGGATGTAGAATACGAAAATTTGATGGTGTGTTTGTTAAATATTTTACTATAGATATGTGAGGGAGGGAAGCATTTATTTAAGGCACTAAAAAATAATTTAGGAATATTGTTATTAATAGAGATGGAGAAAGGAGCATTATACCAGATTATGTTTTTGTATCTAGGTCTTTTATTAAAATTATTGGAATGGTTATGATTAATTATTCTACTGTAAGTTTTTCTAGAATTTGTTTCTTTATTATATTTGATTTTATCTGGATAGCCGGCTTTAGAAAGTGCGTTATTATAGTAATTGGCGTTAGCATCAGATATGTTTTTATTAGAAGATATGTTAGATATTCTATTTCCAATATTATTAACTATAGCATTCTTGATATTGGTAGGATGGTTAGATTTAAAGTTAACATAATTAAGGTTCTCATTGTTTTTATGGTAAGGGTAATATAGGCCAGTGTCAAGATTAAGAGACACATCCAAGAAATTAGCTAGTTTGATACTATTATCAAATTCAATTTTTAGGTTATGTTGGTTAAAGAGATTACGTATATTGTTCTTAATAATATTAAGTTTAACTATATTGCAATTTAGGATAGTAAAGAGTCCATCGTCACGATAAATCCACCGCGAAGTTGAGGAACTAGCGTGACGATGGACTCTTTACTATCCTAAATTGCAATATAGTTAAACTTAATATTATTAAGAACAATATACGTAATCTCTTTAACCAACATAACCTAAAAATTGAATTTGATAATAGTATCAAACTAGCTAATTTCTTGGATGTGTCTCTTAATCTTGACACTGGCCTATATTACCCTTACCATAAAAACAATGAGAACCTTAATTATGTTAACATAAAAACAATGAGAACCTTAATTATGTCTCTAACCTAGATTCTATAATAAATAGACGCTCAGATTTGTTTTCTATCTGCCTGCATAAATTCCATAGAACTTTTCACAAAGTATACAGTTAATATTCAATTCTTTATCAATTTAGAATCTTTTCTCAAAGGCACATATACATACACCTCTTTAAAATATACCCATCTACCTTACTTTAAAGGGCATTATACACTCTGTAATACTCGTTTACTCATTACCCTCATTCTATCTTCTCGTAAAATCATAGCATTTGTTTTTGTCATTTGAATATTCATCCGCAATCATTATTATTTTTTCTCTCTATCATAAATCTTTTTAATCTCAATTTCATCCTTAATTTATTATTATTTTTTTCTCCCCATCAACGAACTCATTATTAATACATATTAACTCTTTATTCGCACATATCATATACAAACTTTAACTTCACATTATTTTTCTCAAATCCTTCTACACACAAACCTTAACAATTTTTCTCTTCGCTAATTTTGAAATTGCCACAATACATACATTTCTTCACCTACAATTATTATTTTTATTTTTTTTTTCTCTCTATCTTCATACATAATTTCCCTTCGTTAATTTTCAAATTCCTTTAATTTATACATTATCTTCCAACGGTTCCCAACCTCTCTATATTAAAACAATATATCTTTTTCTCAGTTATAAAAACTATCTCTTTCTCTCTATCACCCATCTCTCCCTCCCCACCTTCACTCTCATCTCCTCCCCCCTTTTTTTCATCCTTTCCACACCCCCCTCTCTAAATAAAATATTTTTCCTCGCACATATCCTCCCTTCGTTAATTTTCAAAATTTTTAATTTATACAGTATCTTCCAACGGTTTTCAACCTCTCTATGTAAAAAATATATTTCCTCTCAGTTATAAAAACTATCTCTTTCTCTCTATCACCCATCTCTCCCTCTCATCTCCTCCCCTTTCATCCTTCCCCCCCCTCTCTAAATAAAATATTTTTCCCAATATCACACATCAATCTGCAATTAAAACTGCACTATCCACAAGTGTTTTTTAGCCTTCATATCATGTTCTCCTGTTTTATCTGATGAAAACACAAATATTATTGCTTGATGATGTTTGTTTTTGAAATGCGCATAATAAAATATATGGAACTCCTTTAACCATCTTTTGATCTTATATTATGCATACTCCAGTCCCACAAACTGTAGAGTGCTTCTTATCCGATATCTGCATTGCTTTATTGTACTACAATAAAACTCACCTCCTACATATATATATATATATATATATATATATATATATATATATATATATATATATATATATATATATATATATATATATGGTGGCTGCCAACTCGTTTTCGAGTACGGCCACTACTTCATATCCATGTAGGAGAACCCCTACTGATGCGCTGAACGGGTGTGACATTTTAGTCCAGCCAGCGACTTGAAAACTCTGGTACAAACACTGAACTTGTGACAATTATATATACATACATACATACATATACATATGTATATATACAAACACACACATATATATATATATATATATATACATATGTATGTATATATATATATATATATATATATATATATATATATATATATATATATATATATATATATATATAAATATATATATATATATATATATATATATATATATATATATATATAGAGAGAGAGAGAGAGAGAGAGAGAGAGAGAGAGAGAGAGAGAGAGAGAGAGAGAGAGAGAGAGAGAGAGAGAGAGAGAGTGAGTGTGAAAGACCAAAGGTCATTATTGAAAGTATCTGGATTTCGCAAAATACACATTTCTTATTGGGGAAGTTAAGATATTTTTCCGCATAAATGTGATTGCGCTGTTTTGTTTGCACTTATGTATTTTTTGAAAATTGTTATTTATTCATAATAAAAAGTCAATGATAGCATTCTAGATGTATGTGAGCCCTTTTCATTTATAATTACGAAGAACAAAATCCGAAGATTATATATATATATATATATATATATATATATATATATAGGGAAAAGTATATATAAAATATATAAATCCATAGAACAAATATTTATAATAAGTACAGAATAAAATGTATGCCAAAATTTTGAGTGAAAGCAGAAATTCTTTTAACAGCCTAATTTTCGTTGTTTTCCTCATCGGAGACACCTTTGATAGGGAGTCTCGGACCCTCCCTTATGACTACCTATCCAGATGTCGACATGAATATCTGTGTTCATAAAACTGACAAGATACAGGAAATCATCCAATTCCCAAATCTTCGAATCATAAAAAGCAACTATTTATTTATTTGACGCAGCATTGAGATGCTAGAAGCTTATTTTGTCAGCATTAAAAAAGAGTCCATTTGACTTATTGCAGCCTCCATGTTATGTTACACGCGTTCTGTTTCTCGGTAGGTGTTTTCAAGCAGGACTATGTCATTCGTATAAGCTGTTTCAGGTAGAGCTTCCTCTTTATGTCAGGCACTCCGTCGGCGTGTCAGCATTATTCTGTCTGATAGTGCAATTGCATTACAGAGTGCATGGCCAAGACATATAAAAAAAGGACAGGGGGCAAATGATCTCCTTGGAGGAATGCGGTATCAAAAGAATATAGGTCTGAGAATCCCTCAGACCTAAATCATGAAGTACCCTTATACAATGCTACCAAAGTATTGTGTACCTTTTTGAACTATAGTTATCTCCCCATACCCATGGGGATTCCGTGCAAAATTAGATATATATTTTGATGTATTGCATTTGTGTGTCTGTGGTTATGTTTCTGTTGTTCACCGTATATATGAATCGTATCGTATCAGTTCTACAAAATGAAATCGACAAAGTACGTATCAGACTTGAAAAGAAACAATCTATCAAGACTTGAAAAAAAAACAAACAAACAAGTAAGAAGGTAACCTTAGTCCATCCATATTCATTTTATTATACGTATTCCGAAGAAGAATGGCTTTTGTATAACATCTGCCAAGTTCTCTTCAGATAAAACCAACAGGAGATAAAAAAAAACCGTTGATATGCCTCCGGTCACACGAGTTGTTCATTTAGGCGGCTGGCCAGCATATTCCTGGAAAGACTTCACAGTAGAACTAACAGGAGTGGGTGATACATCTTATAGTTGGCGTTGCTGTTTGTGAACTGGCCGCCATAAGTGTAATAAAACTTGATAATTCAAGAATATTTAGCAGGACTAAACCAGCCATTTGAACAAAGACCCCCCCCCCCAATCACTGACCACTCCCGAAGAAAAACAAATAGAAGGAAAAACAAGGGAACTTTTAAGAATTTTTTTGGGTTAGAATGTCTGCCAATATATGGATTAAACCCCTTGAGGAGTTAAACTAGATTCCCACTGCTCGAATACTGGCGCTTTAGTTCTGAGCAATCTGTCGAAATAGCCGAAGCACAGGCGTTGGGTCCTGAATTTGTTCATATTACCACTCTACTACAGCAAATATCCGGTACTCTGGTGGGTTATTGTCTCGATGGATTTTACCACACCCTATCTGATATATATATATATATATATATATATACATATATATATATATATATATATATGATATGTATCTGATATATATATATATATATATATATATATATCTGATATGTATCTGATATATATATATATATATATATATCTGATATGTATCTGATATATATATATATATATATATATATATATATATATATATATATAAAGAAAAAGGGATGAAATCGAAAATGCAACTGAAGTCTTAATTTTTTTTTTTTTTTTAAATATATATATTTATTTGGTTCCTTTACCGGTTTCGCAGTTCTTCTGCTTTTCAAAAGGTGAGTTGAGATGGAGGGTCTGTGGTTTTTCTCACATCTGGTTGGTCTCTAAATGTTACTTGTTTTATATGGAAAAACTGGCTCGAAAACCAGGTTTTTCGAGAAGTAATTTGATTGGTTTGTCAATAATTATAATAAATTTCGCGCCAGTTCGCGTTACAATAGTTCTTCAAATAAGAGAGGGGGGGGGGGTTTGTCACAGGTTGTTTTTTCATATGAGTGTTTGAATTTCTTTTTACTTGAAAAAATGAGGCTCACGAAGGCTTTTTTTTGGTTGGTTATAAATGAAATTTGGCTGTCACGTGAACAAGTTTTCATTACATTTTTGCGCCCCTATTTGGAAAACTATTCTGTAGTCTTTATAGTGAATGTTATGACAATGGAGAGATAGTGGTCAAGGGAAAAGGGATTGGGAGAAATGTTCTGGTTCAGTGAATATGGCAGCTGTCAGAGTTCAGGTGTCAGAGTTCAGATTTTCTATTGAGACTGAAGATATGTGTTTATTTGTGTGCTTGTGTGTGTGTATATGTGTGTGTGTGTGTGTGTATGTGTGTATTGGAAGATGATTCTATTAGTAGAGATGGGGAGGGAGTTGTGTGTGTGTGTATATGGGTGTTATGTGTGTGTGTGCGAGTATGTTAGATAGAGAGAATATATATTTTTTGTGTGTGTGTATATATATATATGTGTGTAGGAAAGTGGTTCTATTAGTAGAAATGGGGAGGGTGTTGTAGGTGTGGGGTTTTTTATGTGTGTGTATGGGTGTTATGTGTGTGGGAGTATGGTTAGCATGTTAAGATGTAGAGAATATATATATATATATATATATATTGTGTGTGTGTGTATGTGTGTGTGTAGGAAAATGATTCCTTTAGTAGGAATATTTTTGAATGAACATATTTTCCTGACTTTTTCGTGTTTGCTGTTGTATTGCCAGTGCAAACGTATGTTTAAGGTTTATTTAGTTCGGGTTTTTATTTTCTAAAGTAGGTGTTATGTGTGTGTGTGTATGTCATATTGTGGTGTTGACATAATGTATATTAAACCTTATTTAATGTTGGTCTATATTTTTGAATAAACATATTTTCCTTATTTATTCGCATTTGTTCTGTTGTATTGTTAGCGCAAAGGTAAAATGGGAAGACTTGGAATTTGGGTGTCTTATTACTTGCGCAAATGTCTAGATGTGCACTTCGTGGTATTTGTCTCGTGGTTGGATCTCGTAATTGTTGGCGATGAACTGTCATTCTGTTTCTGAGTGTGAGTTTAGTTTGTCCTATATAATCTTCATTGCATCCTTTACATTTAATGGCATAAATTAGATTTTTTGATGAGCAAGTGAAGTGATTTTTTACAGTAAAATTTTGTCCTGATTTAAATGTATACGTGTTGCCTTCAATGAGGTGAGTGCAGGTTCCACAATTAGAGCGACCACATTTTTTGATACTTGGTTGTGGGTTTGTGGTAGGTAATTTGGCATTGGTGAGTAATGTTTTCAGTGATTTTGGTTGTCTTTTGCTTTTGATTATTTTGTGTGTTTCAAGGGTTTTTTTCATTCTTGGGTTTTGTTTTAGTAGTGGGATGTTATTGTGAATAGTGTTGTAAGCTTCCGCATTTCTTGGGTTGTGTGTTGAGATATATGATAGAATATTGGACGTACCTTGAATTTGTTTCTGTTTCCGTAATTCATCAATGCCTATTGCTTTAGCCCTTTCTATTCCATTATTTATTAGTAATAGTGGGTACTCTCTCTCAAGTAGAATTTCCTTTAATTCTTGAAGTCTTTTATTTCGCGTTTCATAATTGTAGACAATTGTGCAAATTCTTCTTGCTAGGTTAAAAGGAATGTTCGTCTTCGTGTGCTTTGGATGGTTGGAGGTGAATAGCAGATATTGTTTGGAATCTGTTGGTTTGTAGTGTATGTCAGTTTCGATATGTGTGTCTTTTTTTTTTATTAAGATGTCCAGAAATGGGAGTTGATCTTGGCTGTATTCCATTGTGAATTGGATGTGGTTATTGATGCCGTTTATTAAGTTTTTGAAATCCTTCAGTTGGTCGAGTGTGTGGGACCAAAGAATGAGGCAATCATCCAAGTAGCGTTTCCAATTCTCTGATAAATATTTGTGGAAGTATATCTGGACTTCTAAGTATGCCATGACTAAGTTGGCATAAGTTGGAGCGGCTTTTGTGCCCATCGCAGTCCCCGATATTTGCTTGTAAGTATTGCCATCGAAATCAAAAAAGTTGTTCTGTAGGATGAATTTTAATCCCTCGGTGATGAAGCTTTTTTCTATTCTGTCAGGTATCTCATTGGGATATTTCTCTAGCCAGAATCCTATTGCTTCTAGTCCGTATTGGTGTGGGATCGTTGTGTAGAGATTCACTACATCGAAAGACACAATAATAGTGTCGTTGTTGACATGTTTGGGGAGGTGGTTTAAGAGGTCCAGATCGTCTCTTACAAGGCTTGGTATGTGTTTCAGTATTGGTTTCAGTAGTATGTCTATAAAGTTGCTCAATCTGTGTGTTTCACGTTGTGGGCCCGCTACAATTGGTCTTAATTTAAGGTCTGTGGGGTATTGTGTGTTCACGCAGGCTGAGGTGGATTGTTTACAGGCATCGTTGATTATTTTACATTTGTGGATCTTCGGAAGTCCCCTGCCCACACAGAGCCTGTTCCAAAACCATAGATCCCAGCCCACACAAAGGAACCAAATCTACAACCCGGACTATCAACAAACCGAACCTCAATACGTCCGAAACTTCTATACAAGACCACACAACAACAGGGGAAATACCATTAGATATAATAATACCAATGAAAAAACATTCCAGAAAAATCATTTTTTAGACCAAGGCTACAGGACTCACGACACCCGGTGGCACAAACCGATTTTGAAAAACCGAAAATAATTAACATTTCAAATACAAACACTCAGCCCAACAAGTAAAAATTCTCTCCAAAAGTCTGAAATTCACACCAACACCACAATATCCTAACCCCAACGAGATAAATGACGATATCTCACACTTCTGTAGAAAATTACGTCTCACAGAGGAATTCTTTGACAAGGAGAATAACGACGAATCAATTGTACGGAATAAAAGCAGCTACAACCCAACAAAAGGTAGAAACAGAGTTCTGGACAAATTTTGTGACCACATAGCTACCTTCCCATACCATGAACTACCGCAACCTAAACCCAAACCCAACACAAGTCGAAGGGAATGGGAGATTATCCATGAACTAAAAATCAATCCGGACATTGTAATTAAGGAAGCGGACAAGGGAAGTACTGTTGTCATTATGGAGGCTGAAAAATATAAAAATTCTATGTTCTCTCTCTTACAAAATGCTAATGACTATGAAAGAGTAAAAAACTACCAGCAATCAAAAATAATGACCAAATTAAACACACTGATTTATCGATACCAGGAAGACCTAACTAAAAAGGAACGCGATTATTTAACAAATTTTGAATACAAAACCAGCAACCTTTACGGACTTCCGAAGATCCACAAATGTAAAATAATCAACGATGCCTGTAAACAATCCACCTCAGCCTGCGTGAACACACAATACCCCACAGAACTTAAATTAAGACCAATTGTAGCGGGCCCACAATGTGAAACACACAGATTGAGCAACTTTATAGACATACTACTGAAACCAATACTGAAACACATACCAAGCCTTGTAAGAGACGATCTGGACCTCTTAAACCACCTCCCCAAACATGTCAACAACGACACTATTATTGTGTCTTTCGATGTAGTGAATCTCTACACAACGATCCCACACCAATACGGACTAGAAGCAATAGGATTCTAGCTAGAGAAATATCCCAATGAGATACCTGACAGAATAGAAAAAAGCTTCATCACCGAGGGATTAAAATTCATCCTACAGAACAACTTTTTTGATTTCGATGGCAATACTTACAAGCAAATATGGGGGACTGCGATGGGCACAAAAGCCGCTCCAACTTATGCCAACTTAGTCATGGCATACTTAGAAGTCCAGATATATGAACAGTCCAAATCAAAATACGGATTGAACTTCCACAAATATTTATCAGAGAATTGGAAACGCTACTTAGATGATTGCCTCATTCTTTGGTCCCACACACTCGACCAACTGTAGGATTTCAAAAACTTAATAAACGGCATCAATAACCACATCCAATTCACAATGGAATACAGCCAAGATCAACTCCCATTTCTGGACATCTTAATCAAAAAAAAAGACACACATATCGAAACTGACATACACTACAAACCAACAGATTCCAAACAATATCTGCTATTCACCTCCAACCATCCAAAGCACACGAAGACGAACATTCCTTTTAACCTAGCAAGAAGAATTTGCACAATTGTCTACAATTATGAAACGCGAAATAAAAGACTTCAAGAATTAAAGGAAATTCTACTTGAGAGAGAGTACCCACTATTACTAATAAATAATGGAATAGAAAGGGCTAAAGCAATAGGCATTGATGAATTACGGAAACAGAAACAAATTCAAGGTACGTCCAATATTCTATCATATATCTCAACACACAACCCAAGAAATGCGGAAGCTTACAACACTATTCACAATAACATCCCACTACTAAAACAAAACCCAAGAATGAAAAAAGCCCTTGAAACACACAAAATAATCAAAAGCAAAAGACAACCAAAATCACTGAAAACATTACTTACCAATGCCAAATTACCTACCACAAACCCACAACCAAGTATCAAAAAATGTGGTCGCTCTAATTGTGGAACCTGCACTCACCTCATTGAAGGCAACACGTATACATTTAAATCAGGACAAAATTTTACTGTAAAAAATCACTTCACTTGCTCATCAAAAAATCTAATTTATGCCATTAAATGTAAAGGATGCAATGAAGATTATATAGGACAAACTAAACTCACACTCAGAAACAGAATGACAGTTCATCGCCAACAATTACGAGATCCAACCACGAGACAAATACCACTAAGTGCACATCTAGACATTTGCGCAAGTAATAAGACACCCAAATTCCAAGTCTTCCCATTTTACCTTTGCGCTAACAATACAACAGAACAAATGCGAATAAATAAGGAAAATATGTTTATTCAAAAATATAGACCAACATTAAATAAGGTTTAATATACATTATGTCAACACCACAATATGACATACACACACACACATAACACCTACTTTAGAAAATAAAAACCCGAACTAAATAAACCTTAAACATACGTTTGCACTGGCAATACAACAGCAAACACGAAAAAGTCAGGAAAATATGTTCATTCAAAAATATTCCTACTAAAGGAATCATTTTCCTACACACACACATACACACACACACAATATATATATATATATATATATATTCTCTACATCTTAACATGCTAACCATACTCCCACACACATAACACCCATACACACACATAAAAAACCCCACACCTACAACACCCTCCCCATTTCTACTAATAGAACCACTTTCCTACACACATATATATATACACACACACAAAAAATATATATTCTCTCTATCTAACATACTCGCACACACACACATAACACCCATATACACACACACACAACTCCCTCCCCATCTCTACTAATAGAATCATCTTCCAATACACACATACACACACACACACACACATATACACACACACAAGCACACAAATAAACACAAATAAACACATATCTTCAGTCTCAATAGAAAATCTGAACTCTGACACCTGAACTCTGACACTGAACCAGAACATTTCTCCCAATCCCTTTTCCCTTGACCACTATCTCTCCATTGTCATAACATTCACTATAAAGACTACAGAATAGTTTTCCAAATAATGTAATGAAAACTTGTTCACGTGACAGCCAAATTTCATTTATAACCAACCAAAAAAAAGCCTTCGTGAGCCTCATTTTTTCAAGTAAAAAGAAATTCAAACACTCATATATGAAAAAAAAACCTGTGACAACCCCCCCCCCCCTCTCTTATTTGAAGAACTATTGTAACGCGCACTGGCGCGAAATTTATTATAATTATTGACAAACCAATCAAATTACTTCTCGAAAAACCTGGTTTTCGAGCCAGTTTTTCCATATAAAACAAGTAATATTTAGAGACCAACCAGATGTGAGAAAAACCACA
>OZ024742.1:177114268-177136768 GCA_964016885.1 Eledone cirrhosa
AGAAAGACCGCCTATCCTTCGTTTTTGAAGAGGAGAGGCGGCTTGATCGTTACAATAGACTCGGTGGTTAACCGGATCGATCCCTCCCTTGACAGCAGTTGTTCGACATAGCCCCACAGATCGGCAATGCCCGAGCAGTGTACCAATGCGTGTGCATATATATACTACCAAAATTAGATTAAAGATGCCATGTCTGAGAATATCAGAAGCATGTGCCATACCACCTGTGGAATAAGCTCAAAGAAACATTTAGAGGGAAGAAATTGTAAAGAGGAGTTAACATATTAAAAAGTAACAAGAACCTTGCAATAATGAGTAATCTCCCTTGTAGATATTCCATTGAAGAGATATATTTCGCCATTAATCGGTGAATCATAGATGTCAAATCTTGGATCATCGGCAAAGGAGAAGATTTAACTATTTATGATTACACGCAAAAAACAAATCAGAGGATAAAAACGAAACGCAGATGTGGTTTTAAAAAAAAAACACATCGCCCCGCCGTCAAGCCAGTGGCGTGAATAGGGTTACCGACAGCTAGAATTAGCAACCGCGTCCTTTCAACATGAAAAGCTCTACTAACAGAGTTAGGAGCCTTAAATACTACAAAAATTAGATTAAAGATGCCATGTCTGAGTATAGCAGAAGCAGGCTCCATACCACCTGTGGAATTACTGTTAGTAAGGTGAGAACATTTCAAGAACACATCCTCAGCTCGTAAGGAATTTAAAACAGACAGAATATGCTTCAAAGGTTAAAGTTCTTGTTGAGGATAGTACAGGCACCAGCACATTAAATTTTAAAATAAAGAAAAACAAAGTTTAACAACCTAAATCCATTCCTTTAATTTCTACGTACGTTTCAATACAAGGGACAACATTACATGCATATATAAACAATAAGGGAATCGGAAATAGTTAATTAGAAGTTATTTACACGAGACATAATACATATGAAAACTCGATGTCTTCATGAAATATAAGAAAGAACAAAGTTTGCCAAATTCAAATAATAAAAATAAAGATCATATCAAATATTATGCGTAAGGAAAGCATTTAAAGAAAACTATACATGAAATAGTTGTAAAGAGCACAGTTGTAAGATATTGCGATTAACGTCATCCTCTTGTTCCAGCGGTAGCAGAGGGAAAAACAATCCAAAATTGTTTCGGAGTTATTGCCCCTTATCAAGACTATATTTCCCTCTTTTCTGTTGCACACTGCATCTCTTGAGAATATATAGCATTCTCTAAAGTATACATCGACTGATAAGCTTTATTTGCATACCGAGAGATTTTACGGCTGGCTTTGTCCAATATAAGAAACACATTTTTTTTACGCTCTAAAATGGCAGAAACGTAAATGCATTCGTGAGTGAATAAAAATAATATAATAATATTATCAATATTCGATTCGTTTGCAAGCAAACAGCCTCATTAAGCCTTTTCTTCTAGACGACTAACGTTATCCTTTTGTTCCAGTAGTAGCAGAGAGAAAAGCAATCTACACCTGTTTCGGAGTTATCGCCCCTTATCAAGACTTTGCATTTCTTTATTTTCTGCTACTTCTTGAAACTACTCAGAATATATAGTAGACCATATAGAGGGGCCAGCAGTAAAAGTCAGTAGCAGCGTAGTAAGTAAGGCAATCAAAGATATGAAGATGGGGAAGGCAACCGGTCCATCGGGTATAGCTGCCGAGATGCTGAAGGCATCTGGGTCTGTAGGTCACACTATAACCACACGTATCGTTAACCAGGTAATACTAGAAGGTGCCATACCAAATGATTGGTGCAGTAGCATCATTCTCAACTGCTACAAAGGTAAAGGCGATGCACTAGATAGAGGAAACTATAGAGGTATCAAGTTGATGGACCAGGTCATGAAAGTAACAGAAAGAGTTATAGCACGGCTGATTAGGGACCGGGTGAAAATAGACGAGATGCAATTTGGGTTTGTACCAGGAAGAGGCACCACCGATGCCCTCTTCCTTGTGAGGCAATTACAGGAAAAGTACCTAGCTAAAAGTAAGCCACTCTACTTGGCATTTGTCAACCTTGAGAAAGCCTTTGACAGAGTTCCACGTGCTGTAATCTGGTGGGCTCTTAGAAAACTAGGAGTAGATGAATGGCTTGTGAAAGCGGTACAAGCCATGTATAGGGGAGCAGTCAGCAAAGTTAGGATTAGCAATGAGTATAGCGAGGAATTTAGCGTACAGGTTAGGGTCCACCAGGGCTCTGTTCTTAGCCCTCTCCTGTTCATCATAGTCCTGCAGGCAATAACGGAGGAGTTTAAGACCGGATGCCCATGGGAACTCCTGTATGCTGATGACCTCGCATTCATAGCTGAATCTATGGAAGAACTAGAGAATAAATTCCAAACTTGGAAGCAGGGACTAGAAAGGGTCTCAAAGTCAACATGACAAAGACTAAGGTCCTTATAAGTAGACGAGAAAACAGAAACCAGATCCCCTCAGGGAAATGGCCTTGCTCAGTATGTAGGAAAGGTGTAGGTAGGAACTCCATTCTCTGCCCCAAATGCAAACAATGGGTACACAAGAGATGTAGCGGGATCTCAGGAAGCTTAATTAAAAATGTAGGATTCACATGCAGCAGCTGTGCTGAGACAGCAAGCAGCAAACAGCCACAGGAAACAAGTACCACCAATCTCTGGGAGGGCCCTGTAGAAACAGTAGACAGCTTCTGCTACTTAGGTGACCGAATTAGCAACGGAGGTGGGTGTTCAGAAAGTACAATAACTAGGGTAAGAACGGGATGGAAGAAGTTTAGGGAACTACTACAACTGCTAGCTGCAAAAGGCTTCTCCCTCAGAATGAAAGGCAGACTGTATGATGCGTGTATCCGAACAGCGATGTTGCATGGTAGTGAGACCTGGGCGCTGAAGGTGGAAGACTTACGTAGATTAGAGAGAAACGAAGCCTGCATGCTCCGATGGATGTGTAACAGTAATATATGTGAACGACAAAGCATAAATGAATTGAGAGAGAGACAGAGCATAAGAGGAATCAAATGCTGTGTGCAGGAGAGGCGGTTGCGCTGGTATGGACATGTGATGCGTACGAAGGATGACAGCTGCATAAAAAGGTGCAGAGCAATAGAAGTTGAAAGAAACCGCTGAGTGGGGAGACCCAAGATGACCTGGGATGAGGTGATAAAAGCCGACCTTACCCAATTACACCTTTCAAAGACAATGACACACGACCGTGACTTCTGGCGTCACGCGGTAATACAGAGTACCCGACCTCCCATGGGTACCAGCTGAAGCATATAGACAATATGCCCCCACACACCCCACCGCAAGGTGGTCGTGGAGGTGCCACGGCAAAAAAGGACCCAGCACTCACTGTAAATGAGGTTGGTGTTAGGAAGGGCATCCAGCTGTAGAAATCAAGCCAGATCAGTTCCTATATGAGCAAGGCATGGTCAGCCGACCAGACACTGCCCACAACAGGACAACCCGTCTAACCCATGCTAGCGTGGAAGAACGGACGTAAAAGGGTGATGATGATGATGATGATGATGATGATGATATACATATATTCCTATATAGTAGATTGAGTATGCAGTAATAGCCTGTATTTCTAGGCTCTACCAAATATATTCGTTTGGTGACAGAAAAAAATATATGGGTCCAAGGAAGTAAATGAAGTGAAGCAAAATCTACAAAAAGCAAGACATTATTTTCAACGTTCTTATTCGGGTAATATTCTTTGAACTTTGGCGTGAAAGAGATATCATTCGTGGAACATTATTGTGGTGATAAACGCTCTGGTATATTTGAACACTCTATAATAAGGTATTGAGATTTAGAATAGCATTTCAGAGATACCGATCTCTAGAAATACCAAGCAGAAAAATCAGATTTGAACACAATTGAAATATACATTCGGAATAAGTTTTGTTTCGGCATTCGTTTAAAAAACAACTCTGTTTCATCTACGGGAATATATTGATGAGGTGTGTAATCTGAACGAGAAACCAACTAAAAAGCAATCAACATATAATACAGAATTTGAATATATTTGTTTAAAAGTATAGAAGTTTGGCTTATTCATGTATTACCAGTGGGTTTCCTAGACGTAAACGCGACAAACACTTCCGATGATGCGTTCATATGAACCGGCTTTACTAGACAGGTTTGAAAAGCTTGTAGCTTAGGGGAAACTTCGAGGTAAACAGACAATATTGATAACAAATATTGTATTGAATCTATAAACAGTTTATACATACTTTATTGAATGTATCATTCGTGTATTCTGTAGACAAACACAATAACCAATCCCCCCCCACCACCACCACACATGCACACACACGTATATATATATACATACATATATATATATGTATATATACATATATATATATAGATATATATATACATATATATATATATATACATATATATATACATATATATATATATACATATATATATACATATATATATATGTATACATGTATATATACATATATATATATGTATGTATATATATATATATATATACATATATATATATATATATATATATATATATATATACAGACATATATATATATATATATACATACATATATATATATAAACATACATATATATATATATATATATATATATATATATGTGTGTCTGTGTGTTAGTGTGTGTATTTATATACACGTTTCCGAGTGTCTATGTCTGTTTGTCGTCATACGTGTACATGTGTTATATGCGTTTTGTGAGCTTCATTAATGTAATTATTACTCCAAATAATGTTGAACGAGAAGCGACGGCGACCGTGTCTCTCCTCTGGTAAATCTGATTATGTCACGGAACCATTTCTAGTTCACACTTTACCCATCTTCCAAACACGCTACAAAACACAAGACTAGTGGTATAAATACAGAAAGAAATATATATACACACATATATATAAATAAATATATATATATATATTTATATATATATGTGTGTGTATATATATATGTGTGTATATATATTTATATATATATATATATATATATATAATTGTGTGTATATATATGTGTGTATATATATACACACATATATATATATATATAAATATATATATATATATATATATAAAGAAAAAGGGATGAAATCGAAAATGCAACTGAAGTCTTATTTTTTTAAAAATATATATATTTATTTGGTTCCTTTACCGGTTTCGCAGTTCTTCTGCTTTTCAAAAGGTGAGTTGAGATGGAGGGTCGGTGGTTTTTCTCACATCAGATGTGAGAAAAACCACAGACCCTCCATCTCAACTCACCTTTTGAAAAGCAGAAGAACTGCGAAACCGGTAAAGGAACCAAATAAATATATATATTTTTAAAAAAATAAGACTTCAGTTGCATTTTCGATTTCATCCCTTTTTCTTTATACTTCCACTCGTGTAGGACACGTCGGTTATTTTTCATTTTGTAAAAAAAACCTCACTTTCTAATATATATATATATATATATGTGTGTGTGTGTGTGTGTGTGTGTGTGTGTGTGTGTGTGTATGTGTGTGTACAGGCTCGTGCTTAGTGGTAGCGTTGTTGGAGCTACGATAATAATTTCGTGTGTTCGATTACTGGACTAGTTAGTGTGTTGTGTTCTTGAGCAAAGCATTTCATTTCACGTTGCTCCAGTATACTTACCTGAAAATAAATATCAGCAATAACTGGAACTTTAACACTATGAGTCACTGGCATCCTATCCAGAGAGGAAGTCATGTATTCTCAGACGCTTCAAACCTCGGCAACTGGGATAAGCCCTAGTCCGAGGAAGTTCCAGACTGGAGACATATTTATATGTATATATATAATATAAAGAGTGAAATAGAGAGATAAATAGAGAAAGAAAGAGAGATGGAAACAATAAGATGATATAGAGACAGAATTTGAAAAGGAATATGCTAAAGAGCCTTGTATACTTAGGATATAGAACTCTCCTCTATTGCAATAGATAAAACGGGCTCATATCCCATGACACCAAAGCATTGCTGCTGTATATTAGAAAACAAATTATGTTGTTACTCTTTCCTTCCTAATAAACAGAGAATGTTCAATTAGAAATGGTAATGACATGCATACTGAATTTAACAAAGAACTAGCTATTCGTGTTGCAATGTTGGTTCATCCTATTCGTTTCAATAACATGATATAATTGGGTGAAAACCAACGGTACTTATTTTGTTTAGTCATCTTCTTCGACTGATCCTACTGGGTAACATTTGATTTGAAATTAACTGATAGTAGGATTAGAAGCAATAATTGTTTCTACTTTAGGCACAAGGCCAGCAAATACCCAGTGCATTACTGGTACTTTATTTTATAGACCCCGTAAGGATGAAAGGCAAAGTTAACCTCGGCGGGATTTGAATTCAGAATGGCAAGGGCCGTAACTCTATGCGTCAAAGCATGCAATAATATAACATGATCTGAAACCCCCATCCAATATACAAATACAAATATGTCATCAGAAAGTAATTTACAACAGCCTGGCGAGCACGTTATCCATGGACATTTTTCGGTTTGACAGATGTGTCTTCCAGGTGGTCAATCACAGAAAAGAACTGCTTGTGAAATTAGCGTGTAACTGGCTAAGCATTCTACGCACACGTGTAGCCGTCATGTAATTTACAGTAAGATGCAGCGTGTCAGAATATGTGACAAAGGTGGCGCGTTGAATTACTGGTACAAGTCATACCACTGCCTTTTGAACACTTTCCGTCTACCCAACTTCAATCACAAATTTGATTTGACTCGGAAAGCAAATTATTGCATAGCAAACGTCTTAAACATTCAGCCATGCTGCCCTCACTGAACACATTATATAATTAAATTATTTAATCAGAAAATCGTCTTAGTCACAATTGTTTCAATTGAATCACTTTCAATGATAGATGTAAAGAAATCACGCAGTCTATTAAACTGTTGAACTACAATCACTCTAGATAACCTTTCTAGTAGGTGATGCATCGGATATCGTTAAAGCAATGACACCTTCTATATTTGGATAATTTTGTTTTGCGTCTTATTCATTTACATCGTTGTTGCTAACCAACAGGTCGACACTAATGAAATAGACAAGAGTTCACCAAACATTGTGCCACTCGATGAATTCATCCCACATACATTAATTCATCTAACCCATTCAGACTTTAATTCATCTAACATTACAGTCCATCCATCCTGCAGACGTCATATCATTCAGCACACAACTTCATTATATCCAGCCCAGACAACTCATTTTATCATGTTTTCAGCTTCAGTTCATTCAGCCCGCATATATCATTTCATCCGGGCCACCACTTTATGTCATCCAACTCGCTGACCACATATTTCACTTCATCCAGCCTCCAAGTTTATTTCATCCAGCCCCTTCAGACTGTTGATTTCATTTCTATCAGCCCATCAGACATACAGATTCAGTCCCTCCACTCCATATTATTTAGCCACAGACTTCACTTCATCCAGCCCAGCTAGTCCACAGAAAGCTTCAATTCATCCAGTCCATTTAGTCCACAGAAATCAATCAACCTGCCTGTAGCCTCATTTCATTCAATTTCCTTCAACCAACAGCAATTATTTCATCCAAAGTGCATAATTTATTGGTTTTTTTTTATTAAACTTACCTCGGTTGAACTTACCTCGATTTCAGTAGAAAAAGTTTGTATCCTCACTTATATTTTCTTACCATGTGCTATCCACTCATCCAACCACCAAGATGTTTGCAATCGACTTTTTCGTCGGTAAACGGTGGGGGTGCGCTGGTATCTGAGAAATCATTTTTTACAAAGCTTTGCTAACGAGACTCTGTGGACGAAAATTATTTTTCATGAACGGTACACACACACACACACACACACACACACACTCACACACACACACACACACACACACACACACACACACATACACACACATATATATATATGCGTGCGTGTGTGTCTGTGCATGAAATTAACGTAAAGAATTATGTAACATTTTCTCTTAAAATTTACTTCATACATAGAAACAACTGACCTGGAATGCTCTTACCTTCTTACTCCTATTTATCAGCGAGACATCGCAACGCAACTATTATGGATAAACAACAAATTAATTAGTAATATATATATATATATAGTTCTTGTCTGATGACCCTATATGTATATATATATTCATTTATTAAGGCTAAATATTGAGACTTGTTACTATGGATATTCGCCTTTTTATTACATGGTCATCAGACAAGAACTATATATATTACTAATTAATTCTGTACATATCTGTATACAGTTATGCTTGAAGCGAAATCCCTTTTCTATTATATATATATATATATATATATATATATATATATATATATATATATATATATATATATATATATATATATATATGTAGGAGGTGAGTGTTATTGTAGCACTCAACAGTTTATAGGACTGGGGTATAAATAATTGTTTCCACTTTAGGCACAAGGCCAGCAATTATCCAGTGCATTACTGGTACTTTATTTTATCGACCCCGTAAGGATGAAAGGCAAAGTCAACCTCGGCGGGATTTGAACTGGCGTATAAATAATATAAGGTCAAAAGATGGTTAAAAGCGTTTCATGTATTTTATTATGCGCATTTCAAAAACAAATATCATCATGGGATGATATTTGCGTTCTCATCACATAAAATAGGAAGACATGATATGAAGCTTAAAAAACACTTACGAGCAGTGAAGTGTTAAATCTACATATGAAAAATAAAATAAGATGGATATGTGAGATTGGGAAAAAAAGAAGGAAGGGGGAAGGAAAAGGTAAGGAAGAAGAAGAAAGAAAATAAAGGATGACGGAGGAGAAGTATGAGAAGGTAGGATGAGAGAAGATGAGAAATGAGTGAGAGAGAGAGAGAGAGAGAGAGAGAGAGAGAGAGAGAGAGAGAGAGAGAGAGAGAGAGAGATAGTCTTTAATACTGAGAAACACTGTCTCACAGAGAGAAATTAAAAAAACGTTGTAAGATAATACATAATTTAAAAAAATCTTGAAATTAAAAGTTAATGAGGTTTATGAATGGTGATGTTTATGATTAAAGAAAAAGGAATTAAGAAAATTTAAGGAAGAAAAAATATATAACGGAAAAAAAATGTAAGGAAGAAAAAATATATAACGGCAAAAAAATATATGTTTACAAAAAAATTACTAATGGTAATATTAGTATATATTAAAATTATAGTTTGTATGGCCAAGAATATAAGGAAAATGCTATAGTTAGTAGTAATATGAGTTAAGAAGTAATTGAGAAGTAAAAGTTACAGATTAAAAATTAGAAATTAAAAATGAAAAAAGGAGAAAAGAAATTGCCCTGTTAGAACTAAATGTCCTCTTAATAACCAATGTCTTGATAAAAATTTAGTGTATGAATGTAAGGTTATAACTGGTACTAATTTCTTTAGCTATTTTGGTTCCACTTCCACTTCCTTTATAGCAAGATTTTATAATCACAATTCGTATTTTAAATACCTACTTAAAAGAACTAACACGGCACTCTCAGAACTCACATGGTCCTTAAAAGACAAGAATATTAACTACAACATATTATTACTGATCTGAGTTAAAATCTCACCGAGGTTAACTTTGCCTTTCATCCTTACGGGGTCGATAAAATAAAGTACCAGTAATGTACTAGGTAATTGCTGGCCTTGTGCCTAAAATAGAAACAATTATTACTAACTATAGCATTTTCCTTATATTCATAGCCATACAAACTATATTTTTAATATATACTAATATTACCATTAGAAAATTTTGTAAACATATATTTTTTTGACGTTATATATTTTTTCTTCCGTAAATTTTCTTCTTTCTTCTCTCCTTTCGTGCTCGTATTAAACCTATTATTTACTTTTTCATATTACAATACATAGAAACAAATTTAGACCCTAACTAATTCCTCTAAGTTCATAATTCATTTAATTTCTTCTTCATTCACCTTATCTCCTTAATATTTTTATTTTAATAATACATATTAATAAATTCCCTTTCGCACATATTATTAAACCCTTCAATATATAAACCTTAAATAAATACTATTCTTAATTCCTGTATCTTTAATCATAAACATCACCATTAATTTCAATTTTTTTTAGATTATGTATTATCTTACAATGGTTTTTTTTAATTTCTCTCTGTGAGACAGTGTTTCTCAGTATTAAAAGCTATCTCTCTCTCTCCCTCTCACTCATTTCTCCTGCTCTCCCATCCTACCTTCTCATACTCCTCCCCCGTCATCCTTTATTTTCTTTCTTCCTCTTCCTTACCTTTTAATTCCCCTTTCCTTCTTTTTTTCCCAATCTCACATATCCATCTTAGTCTATTTTTCATTTAACACTTCACTGCTCGCAAGTGTTTTTTACGCTTCATATCATGACTCCCTATTTTATCTGATGAGAACGCAAATATCATCCCATGATAATATTTGTTTTTGAAATAGGCATAATAAAATACATGGAACTCTTTTAACCATCTGTTGATCTTATTCCTATATATATATATATATATATAGGAATAAGAATTTGAACATGAAATTTTAGTCTCTAAGAAGAATTACTTACAACGAGTTATAACTTTACTGGTTTCACTAGTTTCGTGATTTTCAAATGTTAAGTGAAATGAACAGATATGCCGCCACGTAACTTGCATCAAACTAATGTTCGAAAGTTCTTCCTGTTTTATGTAAAAAAATGTGCTTGAGATTGCTATATGTTGGAAGTACAATTTAATAGGTTGAGGAATTCGTGTGTTCAAGGGAAGTTGGAAGTGCCTTTGCTGCAATGGTAAACGTTTTTAAAAATACAGGGATTTTGCTTATGTATATCAGCGTATGTGTGTTATTTTTATTCGAATCAGATGCCAAAAAAGCTTTGTTGCACCCTGTGTCAAACTGAATATCTTTGAGACATATGGTACACGGGTCTATAGAATTATCAACGATTGCACATTTATCCATACGACCAAATTGTTTGTTTGATCAAGCAGCATGTTCGAAACCGGCGGAAGTCCCTCTCGTATTAAAATGTATTTAGCACTGGCTTCCCGTAAGGACATAGACATACAACCTGCATTTACGAATCAGCAGAAGTTGGCCAATTGTGTCATTCCGATTAACAATATGCCTTCATTAATATAATTTCACATTGTTACAGTTGAAAACACGAAACCAATTTGAAAATAACTTTTATTCCCGGTTGTTAAATTCAGTCAATTGCACAGTATGTTAATGTAAAACTATGTATATTTCAGCTGTTACAACCAAAGGAGAGATAGCGCATTGGAAGAATTTTGAAATATTGTTAAATAAATGTAGAAACCATAATGGTCAGTCAATTAAAAACACCTTACATTGAATCAAGTGTGTTCGTCAGTGTTAAAGGTTGCGAAAATTCGATTGTCAGAATTAACAATTTGAAATTGGTATCTGTCAAATAATTCTCATTCCTTTCATTGAACGTCTTGTAATATTTAACAATTTATCTGGAGGGTTTAAAATATGATAAATACCAACGAATGTAATGTCAAATCAATTTTCAACATATATTTACTTACGGCAAAATATTACGGCATATTTCATGTAAATTGAGGGTGTTGATGTAATGAAACCTATTTTAATGACAATTTGATGCGTGTTTCAGAAATTCTTAGAAAATGTTTTCCCTACGTCTCTCAGCAATATTCTAATTTTGCAACTCGATATTTCAATGAACATTGTCAAGGAACGTCGGCTAACTTGCCTTGTAACACTCTTCATACCAGAAATGTAATACATATCCTGATGCCATAGCACTCAGTTTAATGGTAGATATGATGTATTCTAATGGACGCAGACATATTTGGGTGGTTAAGAATTTAGCATTGCCATCATGAAGTCCCGAGTTCGATCCTATTATGTAGAATCTTGGGCATGTATCTTTACCTCAGCCTCGATTTGACAGAATACATATGTGTGAAATTGAAATTGGGGAGAAGTTAGAAGGAAAAGGTGAAGCCTGTTGGATTGAGTGTACCTATAAATCGAATGTCCAACAGCAACATTTTTTTTCATTAAAAATGAGACTCCTTTGCAGTATTCCCATTTTAAGCAGTAATTCTTAATTAATAATTTTTGTATTTTTAAACCTCTTATATATTATTGCTAAAGTGTACCAATACCTTATGATATCCAGTATATAACTCAGACAAGATACAATATCAATACAATATTCTTTAATGAAAGGCTTTGACTTGTTGCTCTGTGTACATACTGGTAGGCAGAAAACACAGAGAGAGAGAGAGAGTGAGAGAGGGAGAGATTTGTATAGATTGCCATATTAAAACAGCAGCAGCAATAAATACATGCGTTGTTTTCATGACATAATGTGTATTTCGAGGAAAATGATAACTGAAACTAGAAAAACAGTGGCAAAGCAAAAAAACTGAAATTCTGCAAACAATTTAATTTCGTAATGAATTTTAAAAAAGTAAAAGTACATATCACATACATATTTTCATAGGTATATGTTCAGAGATCAATAGAAATAACTCTCTAAAATGCATATATTCAAATAGAAACTAACGTCGCAGACTTTTATCTAATATGAGAAGAAAATAAAATGTATTTCCTAAGTGAATCTTTAGACATCTTAGCTGATTAAATCAGCCAAACATTCACTTGGACATTGCTAATGTTGAAACTTGTTTATATGCTTTCAAATAACCTTCAGCACCTATATAGAATATTTGACATATCAGCTCTTTTAAATATTTTACGAACATCACCATACAATTGTGTTATATGTAAAAGAAAATAAATTATAATCTTCAGAAATCGTCGATATATGTTCTATTTCGTAGTATATATAGGTAGGGAATTATCAGAGTCTCTAATACGTCGGGTTAAAAATGTATCTGTATTTGTTCCGGCTGACAGGGTTCTGATTTCAAATGCCTTCGAGTTCAACGTTACCTTTACACATTTGAGGGTCGATTAATCACGTATCAATCCAGTACTGGAGCCGATTTTTCTCTCTGTCAAGCTCGCTAATTTTGATTTGTTTATGAATCTTTTTTTAATTGCCGAGAGAATATGATCATGAAAACAAACGGTTGAAATAGAGTTCTTACGATGGGTCATTGGAGTAACGTTACTCGATAGAGTGCGTAGCTAGGAGATAAGGGAGTCCCACCAAGTAGAATCGCTACAGCTCCAATATTACGGATATGTCTGCGGAAAGAATCGCTGGACAACGGTTAATATACCAACCAACAATACCAACCAGCAATAGATCAGGAGAAAAATGGTTGTATAGCTGGTCTCGCTTGGGGATCCAACCGGATCAATTGAAAATAGATGCTTCAGACAGCGCCCACCGTAATGTGTATTTGAAGATACTACCCCCGTGACACTCCCATGAAGAAGAAGAAGAAGAAGAAGAAGAAGAAGAAGAAGAAGAAGAAGAAGAAGAAGAAGAAGAAGAAGAAGAAGAAGAAGAAGAATGAAAATTTACGAGAATTAAAAGAGACCAATGTGGTCAGTTGAACGTTTCCTTATTATTGAATTTTTCAAAAGTAAACCTTTCACATTTACATTTCAAGTAAGTTATAGTGATCTACGTTTTCCTTTATGAATCAAGGCATTACCACAAACTATGTCACCATTCAATATCATATGGTTATACCTCTCTACTCTTCTATCACTTTCACATAGGTGCCAACACAAACACACACACACATACAAGTGCGCATAAATATAAATATAAATGTTCGTATATATTTGTAAAGGCCAATATGAAAGCCTATATATTATGTCTATATATAATAAACACACATATAATTTTCTATGGTATATTAAGCCATGATCATAGCCATGTCACAGAAATCTCAGTGGTTATCTAAGAAGATCAGACACCAGTGTTTCAAGAATGTTATCCATATCTCGTAACATTTACTCATTCGGTACTAAGTTTAGGATGAGCTCTCGTTTATATATATTTACAAACGAGACATTTGCTGGTGATGGTCATTTACATACAATGCCGGTTTCCCAAGCTAATATTAATTAGCAGTAACACTAAAATAGCGTAATTCATAATATAAGCGTACATGAAAATAAATACAATATTTATATGTACAATAAACTTACAGAAGTCATTGTATGGAAACTTAAGTTGTAATCAAGTAACCATGAGATCGACAGACCCTAGTGTTGGGAGATTCATATTCATCTTCAGTGACGTTATACATACAGAGAGAGAGGGGGGAGGGGGAGATATAGTGAGATAGAGAGGGGGAGAGATAGCGAGATGGAGAGGGAGGGAGATAGCGAGCGAGAGAGAGAGAAAAATAGAGAAAGAGAGGAGGGTGCATACGATGCACCCCCACAAATGTACCTGATTCTCCACAAATAGAACTGAATTAAAGTAGTACGGGATACCCAGTACAGAGATTTCATTAAACGACCGAATGTCTCTAAAGGTAGTCCAACGACATATGCCAATAAATACGGTGCATACAAACACACATTTTTTCCAATTAACATACGGTGTTAAAACGTTCATCAAGAGAAACGACAAATCTCTAGGGCATCGATAAAAGTAAAGTTAAATCTAATAAAGATAAAGACCAGCGTGCTCGAAATCTTAATGGCCAGTTTTCACGCAAGTCAATAGATAGAGATCTGAAATAACAATGGCATTTACGTTTTCACAACTCCCCATTGTCTCTTTTTCTGTCTATGTATATATATATATATATATATATATATATATATATATATGTATAAAATATGTAGATATATATATGTGTGTGTGTGTGTGCATCTGTGTATATATATATATATATAATAAAATTCATGACGTTTGAATGATAATTCTCCACCTGAAAGTCAGAAGATTATTTGAATGTTTTTTTTCAATAGTCATTAATTTATAATAATGACGTTTTTTGTTGTTGCTTTTTTAATTCTCTCGTGATGTCGTCATATTACTCTCCTAAAATACATTGAGATAGATATTGGTGAGGTGGCAGAATACGGGAATAATTGCCTTTGTAGTATATATTTTTGTTTTTCAACTGTCAATGTCAATGACCGTGTCAGTTTCACATGTAATGCAGTCCCTATATGATCATTATAAGTTATATGCGATAATGAATTTCCACTGGGACAAAGCTCGTGATACTAAGAAATACGTAGTTATCATAATGGTTTGCTTATTTTAAATATACTTTTAATGTATGAAATCTAAAAGAAGTAGCTAATATTATTTTTACATCATAACTCGTAAATCGAAATACAAAAATCTAGTGAACATTTTATGTTGTATTTTTGAAGTATCGTAGCCTACTGTAACTACCTCAACGCAAATCTAGCTATAAAATAATTGAATTTGGGCAGTACTACCCATTGTTCTTCTTTTTTAACGGTAATTCCTGGTAGAGGCACCGCCGTGAAAATCAGTGTTTCGCAGGCCCCTTTTTAAAACTTGCCGAAGCCAATCCAGGTCTGAACACGGCGGGTTTCTTCCAGAGTAAGAGAGGGAATTATAGAGACGAGGTGAGAAAGATATAAAGGAGGAATTAACGCCAGTACTAGATTGTTATTTTTTCAAACTCAAAAGGTAGAGTTGACATCGGTGGGATGTGAACTGAGTGCAGAGTCGGAAGGAATATGGTCAAGCATTCTAATCAACGTTTAAATGACTCTCCCAATTCTCCTTCAGATAGAGACCCCTTCAGAAGGAGAAAATGAACAGATATACCTACGGATATTGAACTCGCATCTGTTGTAAGCCGGACTGCTGTATACCATTACCGTTGATGAGAATTCGTTTTACGGTAGCGACTTCTTTCCCATTTGTCTGTCTACAACTAGTTTCTAGTTAAACATGTCTTATAGCCGCTTACGGTAAGGTAAAATAATGTTACAGTTTAAATTTGGTCAGAACTTTGTAAACTATAATTTTGTTTACTTCATAGTGTTGTTAGAGACAATATATATGGGTTTCCTATCATCAGTGTCTTCAGTTTCAGTAATTTATTATATTCCCTCTTGCTGTAATGCACACACACACACACACTCTATCTCTCTCTCTCTCTATCTATCTATCTATCTATCTATCTCATTATGCCAATCACACACTGATAATGTGCATTTATAGCGATAACGTTTAACATATATGGACGTATTCAACTCCGGTTCGTTGTCATTTGTCGAATCGCCCAAGTAACCTTATATAGCTGAAAACTGTATACTATTCTGATTAGTCGATGTTCTTCAATTGGTTGTCTTCACTTTAGTTCATCGAACGTTGCGAGTTCAAATTTCGCGTCCTTAGCCTTCTATTACCTCCCAGCTGCTAACACCAGTCAAACATATTATGGCATTTGGTCGAACTGTAGATAAGTGATATGAGCTAATGAAAATTGTATTGGCTTTTCAGTTACCTTTGGTGAGATACACACAGCCAATTAAATTATTAAATATGAAGGTATCAGTCTATCAAATGTATGAATTTCTATTTTCAGAAAGTGTACTTAACCTGAGGTTTTAAGCCTCCTAATCTTTAGATTGACTTATTCTTCTGATAAATATAGAATATAGAAACGTATCCATTATATTATAGTAAGAAAATTAAATCCCTCAATATTATGTATGTATTTCGTTTTGTATATACCCTGTAATTAATATTCATACTTTATTCGAAATGTTCATAGGAAAAGAGTAAAGCTACAAAATAAAAAACACGGAATTATGCACATTTATGTCTCTCTATATTGTACTTCTCCAAACGATTAGTCAAAAGACGGCATAGAAAAATATTCATAATATTAATTGAAGTCGGGCTTCCATAAATCCTTATTATAATGTTTAATCTGATAATTAAGACCCATTGCTATATTAACTGGATGTAAACTGTATTAAATGTTAATGATAGTTTGTTCTGAGGAATACTTAAAAGATCACATTTTAATAACCTGCCGTTGAATAAATCCTTGTATTAATTGTCACATGACACAGCTTGTGGAAGAATTGCATTTAATTCCTAATATCAAATGCAATTTCATTCTCGCTGTTTCTTCTTTTGTAATTAAAGAAAGACAATTGATGGGCTGCACAATCCTATTAGGTTACCTCATCCTTCATACACACACACATACACAGACACACACACACACGCGCGCGCACGCACACACACACACACACAGACAGACATACACACACATACACACACACACACACACAATACTGCAGTTTTTTTCATTAAGAGTCGTTTTTTTTCATTTTACTACAATCGGTATTTACTGAATAGTATTCATCCCCTTCTCTGGCGCAATTATTGCAGTTGAAATGAATAAAGCAGCTCTGAAAATGGAGTTGTCGTATTGCCTCACGATGTACAATACTATACCTCTGTCCAAAAGTTGTCCAATTCCAGTGGCTTTATTGCTCAGTAAAAATATTTCTATTCAAAAGCAATACTTCCCATTCATTCATGAAAAACAGACATGAACTAATTCAAATTGAAACCTAATTTTATTACCTGTAATGAATCGTTTCTATTGTGAATTGTGAATGAATTTCATTTGGTTGTTACTACTGCCAATGGTTTCAATACGAACGAAGCCAAAATTATATTTCCCTTGGCTCACATAATATCCAAATGGCTTCCTATTTATAATGTAAATATAGAATAATAATTTCATGTTTTAAGAAACACCTTTATTCTGAAGAACAGGAAACAGGAACTTCTAATTGCTCTCCTTTTCACCATGACATGAGAACAGCTTTGGGTCAAACCACGTGTACTTTAACAAGATGTTTGATCCATCGAAATAAGTCTATTTCATACAAATATTTTTTTCCACGTCTCGAGTTGCAGGTGCACCAATTTTCCACTATAAATATATAGGGTGGCCAAGTGGAAGATTATTGAGAACGCCAGATATATAGCTTCACACTTTTTGGTCTGGCTCTCTGCGCTCTGAGTTCAAATCCGAAGTCAACATTGATCTATATGTTTCCAATGTTGATACAATAAATATCTAGTCAAGTTAGACATAATCGACTTTTCATTCCATTGTGCTACCATGTAGAAACCAAAAACATGTAACCCAGAATGTAAATTCTCTGCAAATAGACCTAATCAACATGGCACCAGAGAAATAATAATCCATTTATGATGGAATAGCAATGTTCATGAATACACTACTAGAATCTATTTTGAAGACACTGCTCTAGCATGGTCTTCTCATGTTCTAAGGAACAACATAACTAAAGAACATATGATTCTCTGAAGTTCCGCCTTTATATAAAAGGTATTTGGGAAATAAGTGAAAATGTGACATATGGAAAACGAAAGTGGGATCAGCAATTTATTACTATCATCTGCTCCATGAAAAGCAGCACCGCTCGTTTCGAAAATGACTGTTTAAATTTTTCGATCAATGGAATAACTTACTTATGAAATTAGCATATAAATGTCTGAACATTATAGAGACACGTGATTCCTGAATGGAATTTCATGGATATTCAGCATGATAATATCGATGTTTGGAATTATAGATACAATCCATCCGACGAATTCCCAAACTGTTTATGTCTACCTATTTTCACTCACAATGCATGGATTGATCCATGCATACGATAAGTGACAAATACCAGAGACACCAAGCAGAGGGATCGAACCCGGGGCCTAACGATTGAGAAGCAAAGAGTTTAGCCATTCTACAATCCTCTGTAACATAGGACGTGTTCTAATGACCAATAGTAGAAGAAAGGGAGGAATAAAGATCTATAGTATATATCGTGGGAATTGTCAGTAGAAATCATTCATAAAATAGTACCGACGTTTGTAAAACGGATAAAAGAAAAATAATAAATGCCAAAGGGCGAAAGACAGAACGTGTTAAGTTGTCAAAAGTAAATTTTGGCATTGATGTTATGTCTAAAATTGAATTAGATGTTTCTGCTCTGAACTGAGGAGCTAAATATATTACAAAATAGTTATATAAATTCTGTCAAAACCTAAAAAGGATTCTTTTTTTTTGTTCTTTTTTTTTTATTTTTTGGCTTGGCTGAATATCAATGAATATGAAATATAAATATAGTGTATAATCTAACCCTTCATATTTCAAACCTGAAACAATTTTACAAGGTTTCCTAGAAACTGTCAGACATGACAAATTGACTAAACTCAATTAGACCATTACTTAGCTAGCTAATGATTACAATCGAACTATATTATCTCACACGATGATAAGATAAGACAAATACTTGAAATCAGTAAAAAAGAATAACTTTGTGCAGGACAGTCAATAGAAATTTTGGAAATTCTCCAATTTACATAAAACTCACCCGGTAAGTAAAATAATTCTATTGATGAATCCGAAATAGATTTTATTCTGAAAGAAAGAAAAAAAATGAACAGTCTTACTTTACACAGAAACTGTTCATGAACATTACAAGTTAATCAACATTTGATTTAATAAGTTCCTCATCGTGGAGAGTTATCTCCCTAAAGATTCAGATTCTTTTATTGTTATTTTTTGCTTTATTTTTTCCACTTTGGAAGCTTTTCTAGTTTCTTTAGGAATAACGAACAAGATCTCAGAGAATTTGTCTAGACGTTCCAATAAAGGTTAAGTAATGCTTTCTCCCCACTCTCTCTCTCTCACACACACACACACACAGATAGATAGATAGAGAGCGAGCGAGAGAGAGAGAGAGAGAGAGAGAGAGAGAGAGAGAGAGGGAGAGAGAGAGAGAGAGAGAGAGAGAGAGGTGATAATATTAAGAAAATAGATAGGAATAAAAAATATCGTTCAGCAAAAAACGATTATCGGCAATATATAATAATAATAATTGTTTCTATTTTTGGCACAAGGCCACCAATTATCGCAGTATATTACTGGTACTTTATTTTATTTGACCTCGTAAGGATGAAAAGCAAAGCTAACCTCGGCGGGATTTGAACTCTGACCGTAAAGGGCCGTAACTCTATGCTGCAAAGCATGACGTCCAACCCTCTACTGATACTGCCAATCAATAATAATAAGAGTAGTAGAAGTAGTAGTAGTAGTAGTAGTAGTAGTAGTAGTAGTAGTAGTAGTAGTAGTAGTAGTAATAATTTAGGCCCAAAACCAGCAAATTTGCGGTAAGTGCAACATTGATTAAATCGACCTTCGTACATACCAAGTACATTCTTTTTCTAGAAGAAAAACCTCTATATTCAACTCATTCAACTGCAACCAACATATGACTATCTTCGCCACAGATTCCACATGCTCATTATTTTCAGAAGAAGGCGTTGTTTCGATTTCTACAAGAGGATCGGCTAACAACAGAAGCCGTCTTGCATTGGATACAAGTTGTATCGGCATCAGTACAGAAATCAGCTACCCACAAACCCTGGATGATTGTGTGCCAGACGATTTCATCATATTGCGCGGATGTCGGAAGGGTTCAGCTACTGATAACTCCAGAACGGTCGTGCGTGTAAAGTTTATCTTGAACGAAGTCAGTACTAGACCAGGGAGTTTTGGAAATCATCCATAATATCCGACAGGAAAGACTTCCAGAAAATACTACTAAGATTGCCTTGGCCGATACCTGAATCGCTGTGAGGCTATCAACATTCATGCCTTCATGTAATTCTCTAAAAATGCGGATATTTTCTTCTCGGCGACTATATGGTTCATCTCATAAAGAACAGTGAGTTAACCTGCCAAATGCCCTTCGATATGGTTTGCTTGATTATGCAGCACAGAAAAAGAGATAAACTGCTAAAAAGTGTGTCAAACGACGAATGTAGACAACACCTCTTCACCATTGTCATTATCCCTATCAAACTGAACCAAGTGCGTTAGTGGTACTTTATTTTATCCAGCTTGTGAGGATGTAAGGCAAATCTAAACTCGACGAGATTTGAACACAGGACAAAAAGGACCGAAACTATATGGCCCAAAGCATATTGTCCAACGTTCTATGATACTGCAAGCCGCCGCCCTTAATAATGGATTCTGGTTTAGTTACAAGACCAGCAAATCGTTACTGGGGATTTACTTTATCGACCCTGTAGTGTTGAAAGTCAAAGCTAACATCGGTGGGATTTGAACTCAGAAACTAATGTAACTATATGCCGCAAAAGGTTTTGTCTGACGCTCTACTGGCATAGCCAACCTCGACCGCTCATAATAATAATAATAATAGTTTCCAATTGAGTTGCATCAATAGCAACGTTTTTATGGGTGCAACAAGTTGATTAAATTGACGCGAGAACATACCGACCCTGGTACGATGGAAGGTAAATTATGTGTGTACATAATAAATTATGCATCGAAATATTTCGCCACCTGAACGAGACAAAATATATTCTTGTAGAGAAAATGATGTATCACTGTCTGCATAAGTTATGGTGGGTGAAGAAGACTCCAATTAACCAAGACTATCCCCACAATTTTAGAGCTAAACCTCTTTTAAGTGAGTTTAGTTAATGAAAAAAACTCCCAAGGGAGAGAACTTCTATCACCTTGGTTGATTAAGTCTTCTTCAACAAGTATATACTATGAAGAAGCAGTGGATATTCAACTAGGTGAAAACAAATGACATGCTTCTGCCTTATTAGATCTCGCCAGCGAAGCTTATTTACATAGACAGCTGGTTAGATTAGACAGCCATATATAGATTTAGTGAAGGAGAAGTAGTGCACATAATATGAACACTTTCATTTACGCTGAAATGCTATTACATAGGAAGGGTTAGAAAATATTTAAGAAATGTTATCAACATAAATATTTGTTGACTTCCCTCATCGACTTAAATATTCATATATTTATAGATCTTCGTCTATCTATGTATGTATCTATCTATCTAGGTAACTAAGTAACTATGTACACAGCACACACGCCTACACACACATACACACACACACACACACACACACACACACACACACACACACACACACACACACATATATATATGAAAATATAATTATATATATTTATATATATGAAAATATAATTATATATATATATATATATATATATATATATATATATATATATATATATATATCGTATATTCTTATACACGCACGTCACAAGCATTTTACACAAAAAACATGCATTATTCTACTATCCCACCACTCTTTCTTTCTCTCACTCTCCATCTATCTATATGTGCCTGTACGCATTCTATATGCACTCATACACACGCATAATCGAACACATATCTATAAACCACAATTACATCTATTATTTCTGTTTTTTTTTCTGGTTTCCATAGAAAAATAGCGAAGTTTTCAACGAGATAACTTGATAGTGAATATTTGTACGTTTCCTTTTTCTTCTTTATGCCCACCATCCCGTTTACATGCAATCGATTTAATTATCTCCCTTGCCGGCACTCTTCGTTGTTTTTGACTGAGAGGCATACACATAAAGATTCTTAACCACAAACTGTTGGAACAAAAACAAAATAATAAAAAACCC
>OZ024742.1:177141768-177164268 GCA_964016885.1 Eledone cirrhosa
CCTTTTCCCTTTGACAGGTTTTGTTTTTAGTCCTGCAGGATGTCCAAAGTCACCCTCCTCACCAAGAAACCTTGGTGGGGTTGCCAGTTTACTCGCCAGCGACCCGACCATGAGACAGGTTGTACTGGGATACATGTTACCTGTAGCACCAACTGGGGACCTGACATGAATATATATAGATGCATACATACATACATACATACATACATACATACATACATACATACAAACATAAATGGCTGCGATAGCTGGCGCCTTCAAAATTTGCAAAACATTCTTGCGATTCAAGTGATGACAATTTCTTTTCTTTTACAACCTTGCCACCAGGAAGGTGGCCGGTCAAAAAAATATACTCGAAATTAAGAGAAAGAGATAACATGATGATGCTGGCTGCAAATCAATTTTCCAGTAATGCCATTGCTTGATACTTAAGCATGAGCATCATATGCGTGGCTTTTTAGTACTCCTAGGCACCTGCCTATGGCCAACAATACTATGCATTGATAAGAATGTCACATATCAAGCGGTGCCTGTGCTTGAAGCTCCTTTCATTGAGGAAAGGCTTTGCATGGAGCTACTCCCATCCTCTGAACATCGAATGCATTTGCCCAAAAAGAAGAATTGATCTACAGAATTGGATGCAAACGAGGTTTTATATCAGAGTGACCTTCTTCTCGAGAGATATCTATTTGACGACTCGGACTCTCTCGCTCCACAAAAAAAAAAAACTTTACTGGATGGCCGTTGGCTCTCCTGTGTTCCCCTCCATCTGAGGGGTTTTGTTTTTCATCCCGCAGGGTGTAAAAAATCCACCTCCCACCATGCAAGCTTGTTGAGGTTGCCGCTTTAGTCGCCGATGACTCGACCATGTACAGGCTGTACTGGATAACATGTTACTAGTAGCGCTGAAGTGCCACCATGCATACATACATATATGGGGAATGCTTCACTTTCACAAATTATTGCTCTTACCTTTTACAAGCTCATCACCATTGTCTCCAACAACAATCCGTAGGTGACCTCGTAGAGCGTTTTCCATTCCAGCTGTACACTAGCTTGGTCTGTCGGAAAGATTACAGACAGAAGATATGCTCTCCGGGGGATTGATTGGATTAGTTTGTAAGATGTCTTGTTTTATATACTCTCATATGCGATTTGAGCCCAGGAATTAGTATGCTGACTATTTTCACACCACAAAAGTGGTCTCTTCCGCTCTTGAAAGGGGAGTGCTGTGTACAAGTGGTCTTTTATGTGAGTTTGAATGAGTGAATCAACCAGATTTAGGTATCTGAATATGTTTCATATATCTAGCTCCCTATATTATTGATGTGGTTCATGTTATCTGCAGTAAAAGAACGGCGCTTAAGTCATTTGTGTTAAAAAATACTGCAGCTGTTCCTCAAATGACTCCTTTTTCTAACTCTGTCTAAATCTTGAACATCAAGCTGCAGATATTATTTTGACACTGGATATTGTGTATACACCAGAAACACTTTTGATGAAGTGTCCAAGCGCACTGAGATGTCTACGATGTACTGTTTATGTTTCGAAACAGTTCGAAAGAACAATTAATGTGCAAATTTTGTAAACTCAAATTTTGGTCTTGTTAGTGATGCCACGTTTTACCCATACTCTCTTTTCCAATTTTTCAAACGCAGCAGAATATTTCTGTATTTTTGCGGCTACCGAACTATCTCTCGAAAATATATTGCCCAGGTGAACTAATTTTCATTTTATATATAATATTCATCTTATTTGAATTAGAGAAAGAAGGTAGTACTAAATCATTTCATGACAATGCCCTAACGCGGCCAGACTCTTATAACTGAAATAAGTAAAGGGCTACAGTAATAAGAAATGAAAAAAAGTATATATAATTGTAATAACATTCATTCATGTAGCGTTAATTTGAATCATATTTGAATTGGCGAAAGAAGAAGTTTGTAAGAAAAGACGAATGAAAAATAAAGAAAAAATATATATGATTTGACGAAAAAACATTTTATGATATCAATATAGAATACAAATGATACAAAACGATATCCAAGATATATATCATGATTTTTTAGTGAAGAAAAAAGTATTTTTAAAATATAGACGATCTGATATCACTTGCGGAAATATGATACCATCATTATAGATTGTTCGAGCAAGCCATTTTACTTCGGATTGAAAACTATATTCATATAAAAATGAGAAGAACACAAAATATAATCCAGCTCAACATATCTTCTCAACTGACATAAATTAACATTGTTTTCTTATCTGAAGTGTGGAGGTAGCTGGTGGGGTTGGTGATGCTAGGGTGCTGGTTGTAGTCACTGCAATGGATGTGAAATTGGTGGTGATGGTGCGCTACTAAGTGCTGTTCTTGTTGGTGGATACGTGTGCTGGCGATGTTGATAATGGAGAGTGAATTATATATATATAAAACAGAAGTACTTTTTATATATATAACTGTTTCTACTTTTGGCACAAGGCCAGCAATTAGCCAGTACATTACTGGTACTCTATTTTATCGACCCGGTAAGGATGAAAAGCAAAGTGAACCTCGGCGGGATTTGAACTCAGACCGTAAAGGGACGTAACTATGCTGGAAAGCATGGCGGCCGACTCTCTACCGATACTGCCAATCCACCCCCCTTTTATATATGAAACATGTTTCAGATAGGATCAATCTGGAGCCAAATCAGCTGAAGGTAGATATAGATACGTAGAAATCGGTTGTCATACGTTAACATAAAAGAAATCAGCCGTCAAATGGTAATCTGTAAGTATATATTAAAATAGTATAAATAGGTATTTGTAGCTATGGATATTCAAGTATTTATAAAAGACAAGAAATACTAAATAGGGATATTTATTGTCATATATTTCAGGGAATAAGATCTCAGTAGAAAATATGTTTAAGTGTATATATATATATTCAGCGCTACACAAGGTAGATCGGAAAACAGACGCATGCACATACGCGTTAACACATACATACATACATACATACATACATACATACATACATACATACATACATACATGCATACATAATACATACATACATACAGATATACATACAGAAAGAAAGACACAACTAGTGAGGAAATTACAAGTACAATCCATTAATGCGACAGTAAAAATATGTAAATCATTCCAAAAATGTTGCATCTAATAACTGCATATACACATGTACAGATACAAAGCATATATACATGCACACATACAACTCAAAATATACACATCCACACATACAATAACATCCATATCTACACATGCATGCATACATACGTATCTACCTAATTGATGTTGTGTAAATTCCAATGACAGAGTCTTGTGTCTATGTTAGAAACCGACTCTCTCTCTATTGGTAAAACTTTGTGAAATTATAAAACCAGAAGAACATACAACCATACATACACACACACATACACACACACATACATACATATATATATACATATATCCATACATGATGGCTGCCCCCTCGTTATCGAGTATGGCCATTGCGCGATATTACGTTATTAATAATTGTCAATTAATGCTATCATGCAATGCCTGTGCGTGATGATTTTTTTTTAAAGTGAGGAAAGACTATGAACTGAGCCAATCCCACTCTCTAAGCGAGAGTAGCTATAACCCGAAAAGAAGAAAAGATCAACATCATCGGTAACTACTGAGCCGCAGGTTTTATGTCGGAGTTAGCCCAGTTTCCTGAGTTGCCTTCTCCTAGAAGAATGCCCTGACAAATGCTAGGGGTCTTTCACTACCAGTGGCTTAATCAGGTGATCGGGTATCCAGCCCGATTATTTCTATGTCCCTGTACATATACATACACATGCATACATATATATACATATATACATATATGTATATACGCACATACACATGCATGCATGTATGTACATATTTACACATTTTGGGATCGCCCATACATGCATACATACTTACAAAGAAGATGCATATATAACAGGGTGGTCAACATTAGCCGAAACAATATTTGTTTCCAAGAACAAAGACACCCACATGGCAAAAACATAGATTTATAAAATTATACAAGAAATAAAAATTGGAAGAGAGGATTGATAATTTCTCAGAAATTCAGTTTTAAAATTAATTCTTCTTAATACGAGGTAAAATATAATAGTAATTACAAAGCCACTTTGAATCTAGATATATGGTTAATTTGTAACTTAATTATTTATCTATACTAACATCCTTCACTTCCGATAGTTTAAATTGATAACAATCATTATAACATTATAGTCTCATATGTATACATTTTATACAAACTTTTGCAGAACACTCGAATATATAAATCTATTTAAGTCACCAAACAATAATTGTTCAACTATCTATCTTCCTGTACTTATACATTTATTGATATCTGAATGTATTCTAAGATAATACATATATACATACATATATATATATATATATATATATATATATATATATATATATATATATATATATATATATATGTATATGTATATATATATATATATATATATATATATATATATATATATATATATATATATATATATATATATAAATATATATACATATATATATATATATATATATATGTGTGTATATATATATATATATGTATATATATATATATATATATATATATATCTGTATATATATATATAATTAAGTATGTGTGTGTCTGTATTACATATAGGGGCCTACATCTTCCGAAAGATTTTCATGAAACTTTACAGGCTCATAAATTAGTCATCGTGGAGTGTTTTCTATATATCAGCGTATCATTTTTTTTATTCCGGGGTCATTCTGCAGATAAAAATCAATAAGGGGGGGGGGGGGCACCTTATGGTGTCGAAGTATAAGATTGTTGGCTCTAGCTCCCATATTTTGCCAACAATTTCGTTCAAATTTTAAAGCACATCCTGTAATGGTTTTAGATTTTGCATTTGTTGTTCAGGGACGGCGTGGCAGCCGCTTAAATATTCAAAAATACCACTTTTAGACTCAAATTTCAACTTTTTCGGTCCAAGCGCCCACATTAATCAACCTACTTTGTTCAAATATTACACTACGCTAGATCTGATTATCTGATGTCTTCAGGTGACTTTATATTTTGGATTTTTTGTTGAGGAAGGGCGTGGCAGCTGCTTAAATATTCGAAAATACCAACCTTTCGCTCAAATTTCCGCCTTTTCGTCTCTAGCTCCCACATTTTTCAACCGATTTCGTTCAAATTCGTAACTCCCTCGCCCAGCATGCGCCTTCGTCAGTCACCCGCGTTTCTCAGTGGTAGTCATTACCACCCTCTCCAGCAACGCCTGTGTGGCCATTCATGATTTATCGAGAAGCAGTCGCTAAGATCAACACATTTTCATCAAAGCAGATATTATTTTACCTACCCAGGCAACGCTGGGTACTGCTGCTAGTATATATATATATATATATATATATATATATATATATGTATATATATATATAAAATTGGTGTTGGATGCTTAAAGAATGGAGATGTATCTGAGGATCTTGCGATTTTAGAGTCAGGTTCAATCATTTTATCGATCGTGCCACGAGCTGGTCGCCAGAGAAATGATTTAAATATGTATACTAAATTTTATTCGTGGCACCACTGATTCTCCGTTTCTCATTTGATATATATATATATATATATATATATATATATATATATATATATATATAGAGAGAGAGAGAGAGAGAGAGAGAGAGACAGAGAGAGAAAGAGGGACAGATAGATAGATAGATAAATAGATAGATAGATAGATTTCTTTATTAGCCACAAGGGGGCACAAGAAAAGGGGACAATACAAATACATGCCGGGGATTTTACATACAGTCGTGTAAAAAATATAAAAACAAACAATTACAACAATCGAAATCCCCAATAGGGGGGAGGCGCCATAAATGGGTTGTTTAATACCCCGTCGATAGAACAACTCTCAACTCCAGGAGCGTGTTGTGCAAGTGCTTCTTTCTTCCTTTTGCTCTCTTCCTCAACCTACAGGCTTATAAACAGAGAAGGCCCTATCACTCGGGCCATTTTCGCTTCATTCACCCACCTTTCAGTAAATTTACTGGGGTGCAGTGGCCCTCTCTCCACCCTGATTCTCCTTCTAAAGTGATACTTAAAGAAGGGAATCAATTGTTGGCAGGAGAGAAAGGCATTTGTCCTCAGTCCTCTCAACCTCGTCTACCATATAACTTCTTTCACCATAGCCACCGTACAGAGGAAAACCGCCTCTCTTTCGTTTTTGAAAGAGGCTGGCGGTTTGATCCTTACTATGGACTCGGCAGTCAACTGGATTTATCCCATACGCGACAGCTATTCTTCTGCATAGTTTCACAGGTCGGTTACGCCCGTGCAGTGTACAATTGCGTGCACGACTGTTTCAATGTCCTGCGCGCATCTTGGACACGTCCTCTTGGAAGGATCCCTGCCGGGGCGCCCGTGCCTGTGGATCTTGTCACGAACTGGTAGAGTACCTCGGTAGCACTGCCAAGTCAGGGACTTCTTGAAGTTGACAATAGGTCCAGGGCGGAAAGTCCTACCAAACAGACTGGTGAACTCATCGTCTTCTACGCCCAGAGTCTCTCCGAGCACGTCGTCGGCCTTGTAACGTACAATCCCTCTATAGAATGTCGAAGTGGAGTCTCCACTGATTGCTGCGCCCGATTGCCAGAGGACTGTGAGTGCCTGAGCGCATTCAATATGCCAGGCGCCCATCGTTTTCAGTCTATTCTTGACCCAGAACTGCAGCTCCGTAAGCGAGACGAGCTGTGGGAAATCCTGTCTCACAAACGGTGACCACACCGGTTGGGGGTCGATGAGGAATACCTGGAGATGCCGCAGCCTCAGTGCATGTTTGCGCATCATCAGAAGGCATTCCCAGCCCTCCGTTGGAAGGGTGCTGACAGCAGACGGATCTCCTCACCAGCGGAGCCTGCTTCTTCCACAGAAACTGAAAGAGCATGCGTTCTATCTTGGCGAGGTGTTCACGGGGACAAGGCACGACAGCCAAGCGGTAGTAGATGACGGACGCTATGAAAGTGTTCGCCACTTCCGCTCGACCTTTCAAGGACAGTTTGGACTCTGCCCACTTCTGGGTGAGTACAAACACCTTGGCCGTGACCTCGTTCCAGTTTTTCTCCTCCTGGAGGTCTGGACCGAACCAAACCCCGAGCAATTTCACCGGTCGTCTGTCCAGCGTCCAACGACGCTGTCGGACACCATCGGTTTGCCTCTCCACGTACCGAGTTGCAAACCGACAGATTGTCCGGTTTTAGTTTTTCAATTACGTCATAATTAGGAGCGGTGAAAACAATTACACGCAAAGACAAAATCACGTTTATGCTATAAATCAAGTCGTAGACTAATATTCTACTAGGTGGTGTGTGGAGACGTTCTCTGGCAATGAACGGAAAAAACGAAGATAATACGTGCATGTATATATTTAATATTTGTTGATTTCAATTACGTCTGTAATTTATTTACATTATTCTTAACTCTGAAGCCGAGTAGAATTTTAGTCTACGACTCCATTTATACCATAAACGTGTTTTTTTCTTTGCGTGTAATTGTTTTCACCGCTCCTAATTATGACGTATTATCTTCATTTTTTTCCGTTCATTGCCAGGGAACGTTTCCACGAACCAAAGTATCGTCTTCCTGCCTTTGGTTGCAACGTTTTTCGAAATATTTACTTGTGCTTTCACAGATTGATATTTTTAGTTTCAGAAGATCCCGTTAAGGGTGAAAGCAGCGATTCTTTGCTTAAACTTTAATCCGTTATTTTAATAAATATTTGCTCTACGGTTCTTATATATTTGATATATATTTATCCGTATCGAGCCCTCTTTGGATTTTAGTCTTCTAATTTATTATTATTACTATATATATATATATATATATATATATATATATATAAAGACTTAGATGGCGTGCCTTCCATTTCGATAGAAAATCACATGAAAAAACAAATAAATACAACTTCGATATGATCTTCATATCCAAGAAAAGTCCACCTCACAACAAACTATTAATGGAATTTGAAAATGAAATAATATCAATTATACAAAACATCAATTCAAGAAAAACCAATTCGTAGGCCTTAAGAAGGAATACCTTAAAGGCCTTAAGAATAATATAGAAGGTATTGAAAAAACTGAGAAAGTTCTCGTTAAATCTGACAAAACCAACAATCTATATGGAATGCAAAAGGACGAATATAATAATCTTATATTGAAGGAACTAAGGAAAAACTACAAAATAAGAACCAATGAAGAACAACTTGAAATGCTAAATAGAGAAGCTTCTGATGTAATTCATAAATTAGGCATCGAAAATAGGACCGAACCCTTTATAGCTTGAAAACCAAAAATTTATTTGGAAGACCACAAAAGAAACTTTGAAATAGAATTACAAGTTATACTTATAGCACCATCTAAATCAGACTTAGGCATAGTTAGTAAATATATATTAGATAGAATCATACCGCAACTTAAAGAGATACCTTACTTAAAACTATGGAACGGTACTAATGAAGTTATAGATTGGTTCAATAAAATAAAATATAAGCATAACAAAAAATTCATACAATTGGATATTGCAAATTACTACTCATCTATCACTCCTAATTTGATTAATAAAGCCCTTATCTACGCATCTAAATATACTGATTTATCTAGTGATGAAATGCATATCATTTTAACTGCACGGACAACCTTAATTAAATTCAACAACCATCACGGAGATGACCGGTGGTTGATATCGTGATGATATGCTGCTGTTAATTGAAAATAATAATAATTGTGAAATTAATAGAAAAAGAAAATCAATAATACAATTTTTAATAGCTATTATCTTTAGTTAGAAAGAGAGAATAACTATAAAATTGTTAACTTTTTAGACGTAACATTAAACCTTAATACTGTGCTATACTATCCATTCCATAAAATTAATGAGAACTTAAACTATGTTAGCTTGAACTCTAATCATCCTAGATCCATTAAGAACACTATCGTAAATTCTGTACAACAACGTATTTCTCTAATCTCAGCGAATAAAAATATATTTGAAGATAAGGCACAATATTATAACGAAGCTTTAAGTAGAGCAGGCTATATAAATAAAATTAAATACCATAATATTAATTATAATTATAATAATAAACCTAACGTAAACTCTAAAACTAACAGAAGAAATAGAACTAGAAACATAATCTGGTATGCTCCTCCATTTTCACTAAGTATTAAAACACCTTTATCTAAACTATTTTTTAAAGCTCTTGTTAAATGTTTTCCCAAGGCCCATAGATATTACTCAATCTTTAACAGACATACAATTAAACTATCTTACTCTACTACTATGAACCTAGCACAAAATATAAATAGAATCAATAATAGAAATCTAAACCTTAACCAGAATAGCACTAATACCTGTAGCAATATCCAATATAATAATACTGTTCCGAATAATATAAACTCTGATAAATGTAATTGTAGAATTAAATCTAACTGTCCTTTAAAAAATAACTGTTTAGTTAAAAATGTGATCTATAAATGCAATGTCAAACCAATGATAATATTTTTAACTATGTTGGCTCAACCTCTAGAGACTTTAAATCTCGTTTCATTAACCATAAATGTTCGTTTAATAATATTGGTAAAACATCTTTAACTTCTCTATTCAACTTGATATGGAGCTTAAAATCCAAAAAGTAGAGACTATTCTTTAACTTGGAATATAATTTCAAAGCACCCGCTTACTCAACTTTAACTAAATTTTGCAAATTGTGTGTTGAGGAAATTTTCTTCATACTTAAATGTAAGAAATCCATTAATATACGTAACAATTTATTTAGTTCTTGTAAACATCGCCAAAACTCAACTTTTAGATCTATATATAAAATATAATTACACGTTTAATTTTTTTACATAATGTTAACTTTATTCAAACACCTATAATTTCATTTCTTAAATTATATGCATATATGTTTATAAATTCTAAATCTTTAAATTTAAATTTAATGTAATTCTAATTTTAATATCCTTTACTTCTTAAATATATATAATTTACTTCTTAAATCTTTACTTTTTTATATTTCTACTTCTTAAATATCTTTATTTTTTATATTTATTTTATCTTACTTCCAAAATATCTCATAATCGTTTTAGAAAAATTACTTAAATTTTTTTTTTAAATTACTTATTTAAAAAAAAAATATTTTTTAAGGATTATTTGGGTTATCTTAATATTTTTAATATATTTTTTAGGATTTTTCTAATATTTTAAAATATTTTAAAGTATTTTTAAATATTTCTTAATAATATTTCTTTATATTTTCTGAATAATTTTAGGGTTTTAATTATATTTTCTGAATAATTTTAGGTTTTTAATTAATTTTAAAGATTTTTTAAATGTTTTTTCAGTATCTTTGGAGTCCTTTTGAGATCTTTTAAAAATCTCTTTGAAAGTTTTTCCAGGAATTTTCAAGAATTTTGTCTAGAATTTTTAATATTTTATAATCTTAATTTTTCAATGGTTTTAATATTCTCTTATACTTATAATAATTTTTAATTTTTTTATTATTTAATATTAGAGTTATAACCAATAACTAAATCTGGCTAAATATATCTTTAAACATATTTTTGTAAAAATTATCTCATAATAACTAATAAATAAACAAAACTGAGATTTTCAATATGTTTCCAATATAAAACATTAAAAACATATAAATAATCTTATTAACTCAGTTAATTTAATTTAATTTAATTTAAATAATTACACTAAATATAAACTAGTATCCCTTATAATTTATCATCTATAACATGATATACCCATCTATCCTTATATCTATATGTTATCCTATGCTTCTACTTTATATCTAAGTATTTTAAATCGATTTTTTAAAATATTTTAATATATTTTAATATATTTTAATATATCTTTATTTTTTCTATATATCTAATTTTCTATATACTTATAATAGTAAATAAATATTTATTATAATAAAATTCTAACAATTATTAGTAAATATACGTAACATAAATATCTAACATAAACATAAGACTTACTTACGTTATATGAGCTCAATCTCGGATAAACTTCTTTCTTCGCTCTTTCTTCACTCTATTTCTACATATACTAATACTTTACTTTTCTCTCTCTTCTTCCCATAGAGTAATTTAAATAAACGGTTGTTTTTTTTTCAATTTTTCGGACATGCATTTGCATATTCACACATAACTTTCAATTACCCTTAATAAATTTTCACTATCCAGCGAATTTTCAACCGTCAAGGTTGTTTTCCATGATTATGTCACTATTTATAAAACAAATTTTGTATTTTATCTCATGAAAGTGCACCAAGATTGGCTTGGTCGGCCTTGAAATATATATAATAAAATAATTATGGTTTTATAAATATAGATTCCATTTATTAATATATATATATATAGGAAATAGTTCAAGATCCCGACGGCAGAGCTCCAGCCGTTTCGACAGCTGTTTCTGGGCCGGAAATAGCCGTAGAAACGGCTTGAGCTCTGCTGTCAGGGTCTTGGACTATTTATTATATATTATTTACAATTTGTGTGTAGAAAGGTCTCTCTAGAAATAGGCGTGAACGCAGTGAGAGTATTACGTGTCCATGAGCGGGCGTAGCCCAAAACGATTGAGAACCTCTATGCTAGACTGACAAAAAATAGTCGGTTTTACTCGTAAATTTCTCCAACCACGGTTCTGGAATTCAAGAATAGGAATAGCCAATATTAAAATAATAATAATGATAATATATATATATATATGTGTGTGTGTGTGTGTGTGTGTGTGTGTGTGTGTGTGTGTGTGTGTGTGTGTGTGTGTGTGTGTGTGCGCGCGTGTGTGTGTTTGTGTCTGTATGTGTGTGTATGTGTGTGTGTGTGTATGTGTGTATGTGTGTATTTATATATATAAACTTAAGAACATTAACAAAGAAAGGACAAAACAACGAAACGAAACAAAACAAACCGAAAAACATCTAAAGTCAAAGTGGTTTGTATCCTTGAACCTGAGCATAGAGGTATCAAAACGGTTAATTATGTCCCTTCCTTGTCTATCCATGCGGATTAAAATTAAAGCCAAATAAATTTATTTCACAAACGAATTTAGTTAGTATGAACATGTGATATTTGAGTAAACGTTTAGTGAAGTGAAATACAAACGTAGACGTAGCCTTTGAGGAATCTAAGTCTTAAAATATCGCGAATGTTCATGTCATACATGCTGTAACGGACTATACACATTTTTATGTTGATTGTAAGCATTCCAGATTGAATGTTGACAAAAGAATCTCCAACGATTTTAGTACAAAATATGAACTCAGTCACTTACATTCTGAGGTGAATTAATTAATCAATTCTGTACTTGTCTGGTTCTCTTGTCATGTAAAAAACACGACCGTTATATAGATAAGAAATATCGTTAATTGTGAAGAGAAAAATAAAATAACGTTGAACCATTTGTTATATTATACTGTTTATGTTTGGATATGTTTCAATGCAATGTAGAACGACACTAGAGATTGTTATTGGGCTTGGGAAGTGTGCTGGTGAGTATCCCGTGGATTTGAATACCACTTATGCTTAACAGGCAATACTTATTTTCTATTTGATCTTATACATTCCAGATTCAATATTGCTAAAATTTAATCTTATAAGGAAATTCGTACACAGTATGCCGTCATTGAAATACTCAGGTCGTTTGATAAATCGACTCAGTGCTTGAATGGTTCTCTCATAATATGACCGTGTGCTTATATAAGAAATCATTAATTTTGAACAACGAAACACAACGTTAAGCCATTTGTTCTTTGATTCTGTCTATTTTGGCAACGTTTGAAATAAATTGAATTATTCAGTTTGGTTGTCACCGTAATGGTGCAAGAAAGACAAATATACTATTAATTGTCTCTTTGTTGCGCATATAACACCTCGCATCTCATTGAGAAATTCCTTTAGAACTTTTCACGATAATAGCTTAAGTCATTGGGAAAAATTGGCGAAAACAAAATAACTAAATTTCCGATAAAATGAACAATACAAAACAAAGACATATTAATTTTTAAAAGCGTGGAAATCCTAAAATATTCCGGTCAAATCCTGAGTTTCAATATTTAATTGTGCGAAACACAATCATCAGTGCAACATAACAAGGAATTATTACCAAATCCTTCCAAAAGGAAATTAATTCGTAAAGAAGTAGAGATTAAAAGCTTTGGTGATATTCACATTCTTTTACCCTCGACGTCTTATAGATGTTTGCTGTTCTTGTTCTTGATGGCATTGTTGCTGTTACTGTTGTTTCTGTTCATGGTTATTGAGTTGTTGTTTTTATTGTTGCTGTTGTTGTTGTTGTTGCTGGAGATGTTGTTGTTGTTGTTATCGTTACTCTTATTATTGTTGCTGTTCATTTATATAATTGTTATTACTAAATCAGTTCGGTCTTTAAATTATTTAATCCCTAAATCACAGAATTATTTTCCAGCGATAATATATGTGCATTCGTGTATAAATTCTTAGTTACGTTTTGCTATTCTTTTCTGCTACAATATCACACACCCCTGCACCGATTAAGCAAAGAGTTCTAATTATAGGCACGAGAAAGTTTATGCTCATACATTCTCATTATATACCTGTTAATATTTAAGATATTATTATATAATGTTTGTGATGGATAAGGATCGTGGGTTGGCAGTATCGGTAGAAGGTCGGATGCCATGCTTTGAGACATCGAGGTACGCCCCTTTGCGGTCTGAATTCAAATCTCTCCAAGGTAAACTTTGCCTTTCATCATTACGGGGTCTATAAAATAAAGCACTAGTAATGCACTAGGGTAATTGCTGGCGTTGTGCCAAAAGTAGAAACAATTATTATATAATGTCTATTATATTACAATTACTATGTAATATAATTCTTTTCTTATATTATAAATGGAATCATTACTTCCTATGGAGTCGTAGGGGCGCCGTAGAGACATTTTGCATGTCATGTGTAATTTAAAACTGGTGGAGCTCATCCCACTCTCCAGGTCTTCACACAGAATTTTTTCCTTGATCTCGAAAGGCGGAAAGACGAAGTTGACCTCAGCGTATTTTTTAACTCAGAGTCCTGAGAGTCGGAACAAATACCACAAAGCATTCTATCAGGCGATCTGACGATTCTGTCAATTTGCCGTGTATTTTTATGTCATAATTTTTATTCATAAATGTGATTATTATTAGGCTTTCTTTATATAATATTTCTTGTTAGTTCTTTTATATTATAATATTTTATATGATATAATGTTCGTCCTTGAATTATTTTAGTCACAAACTTTGTTATTATTTTTTATATAGTGGTGTTAGTATTGTTTTTGTTTTATTTCTGCATAAATAAAATTATTTGCAATTAAAAAAAAAAGACTGAAAATGTTATTATTTTCTTAGTCCAGTTTTATCTTTATACTAAAATCGTTTATTCATTATTTTTTAGTATTATTGATCTTAGTTTCTCTTAGTTTGTGGAGCAGTTAAAGAGGACATTATGTGCATCCATAGTAAATGATCTTTAAAAAAATAATAAACTTTACGTTAAGATTATACCGGAGATGGAAGAAGGCAGGACAATACAAAGACGACTCGAGTCACTCACACACACACATACATGCACACACACACACATAGAAGTAGACACACGCACACACACACATACACATATACAAGTGACTGCATGCCAGCACACATATACCTTCTCGTTCTCTACCACGTACACTATCCTACATAAATACACATACACACACATTCACTGTCTCTCTCTTAAATACACTATCACACACACACCATTTGGGTTTCTGACGCCGAAACACACACACAATTTCTCTCACACAACCTATCTCACGCATACACATTCTCCACTATATTACAAAATTACTCTCACGCCTACACAGAACAATATTAAAATAGAGTGTCTCACACATACAGGATGACATAAAGCTACACACAAACACGCACTTACACGCACACTCACACACACCCAGCGCACTTCGAATATATAGTTTCGAACATACACACTATTACGCATATTATCTGAAAATAATACAGACACACATACATTTAAAAAAATCAAATCATCATGGAATTCTGAACTCAACAAGAAAAAAAATGTTAACAATAAATAAACGATATTTCTTAGATTGAATTTTTTGGGTTTTTTTCTTTTTTGGCTAAATTTTTATTTCGTTAATTTTCTTTAAATTCATTAGGATGTGGCAAAGTCATTCAGGAAATGAAAGAACGATTAATGAAAGATAGTCTTGATAGTGCAAAACAGATTCTTAAAACGCAAAAGAAATACGTTTAAAACAAAAAAAACAGTATAGGTCGTTTTAAAAAGATTAAAATTACTCCGTAAAAGCGTCAATAGATGTCATGATGAGATGAAAGAAAAGACAAGTGAGAAATGAAATAATCACTCTAGCTTCGGTGATTGTCTCCAAACCAAGCTTAATAGCTGTTATAACATCCAACTAATGCATCTTCCACTAAATCATTTTGAAATCATCGAATGTTTATCTAGATGACTTGCGTATTTCTTAACATTGTATGAATTTAATTTAAGTTGTTAGATTATTCTTACGTAAACGACCCTGTAAAATATCTTTCGAGCTAAGTTGTTTGATGGTATTTCACTGAATGAAATTTAACATATTTGAAATTTATATATTAAAATTTGATCATATGTGTCGAGAGGAATGCGTCTATTTTTCAACTCAGCAGAATCAATAAAATAATAATTGTTTCTATTTTAGGCACAAGGCCAGCACTTACCCAGTACATTACTGGTACTTTATTTTATCGACCCCGTAAAGATGAAAGGCAAAGTTAACCTCGGCAGGATTTGAACTCAGATCGTAAAGGGACGTAACTAAGCTGGAAAGCATGTCCGACTCTCTACCGATACTGCCAATTCGCCCTAAAATAATAATAGTTACTGATTTAGGCACAATGCCACCAATCTTAGGGGAGGGGAAATTCGATTAATTCGACCCCAGTGCGTTAATGATACTTTATATTATAGACCGCCTAAGGAGGAAAGGCAAAGCTAACCGCGGCTGGATTTGAACTCAGAACGTAAACGGCCATAAGTACATGCACGCGAATATTTAATAAAAGGTCAATCATGGCGCTAGATAATAAGGCGTTGAACTCATGATTATAGGGACTTGGAAACGATTCCAGAACAGAGTAGTTCATTGTGACTTTGAGCAAAATACTTCATTTCCTTTTGCACCTGTCAATTCAGCTGGCAACATTGTACACCAGCAGAAAAGGTAGGGCAATCACTGTAGATGACTGGCGTCCAGACCAAGAGGCTGGTCGTTCCATATCATTACAGTATCCGTGAAACCTGATATGACATGCAACTTTCTAGAAGGCCTGCTATACTTACATTAGTATGTGTTGAGGCAGCAAGGTATAAATTTATCATAAAAGCAAAATCATCTTATACTTCTAAAAGGATCCTCGTGTGTTTAGATATGTTGTCTTATTGCGGTTGGCTGATTAACCCTAATAAGTCTATGTAACCAAAACTAACCGGAATTCTTAGGCATTTTACCTTATTTCTTCTGTCGCTGTGTCTGCTAAAGTAGAGCGTATTTCTTTTCATGTAAATGCTCATTTGTTGTTAAACTTTTCTCGTCTCTAATAAAGAAACTCCTATGTACCTAATCTAATTGTATCCAGGCTTTTTGGTTAGTATCATATTCAAAGGATATGAGATTACGTGAAGTCCGTCAACCAGTCCACTTTATTAATTGAACTAAGGGCAGTGAATTGGCAGTATCGGTAGAGGGTTGGACGCCATGCTTTTTAGCATAGTTACGTCCCTTTACAGTCTGAGTTCAAATCCCGCCGAGGTTAACTTTGCCTTTCATCCTTACGGGGTCGATAAAATAAAGTACCAGTAATATACTGGGTATTTGCTGGCCTTGTGCTTAAAGTAGAAACAATTAATTGATCTATGTTCACTACAATTTCACAATTAATAACCTTGATTTCAAATGGCAATATTAATTTAGGAGATGCGGTGAATTGTTAGAGCCGTTAGAGCGTCAGATAGAATGGTTGCGGTATTCATTCTCGCTTTCTGCTTTCGGAGTTCATGTCTCGCTGATGTCGACTTTACAATTTATCTGTCAAGGTCGATAAAAATGAACCAGTCCTGTACTGGGATCGATTCATCCATTATATCTGTCTTCCTATCTCTATTTCTCCTGGAAGACATTGTCTGTGATCTGATCTGGCGAGAGGATGTGTTCAGCCAGGTTTAAAACGTCCATAACACGCCGTATGTCATGATGGTGCCCCAATGAATCTATCATGAGTTACGGACCCATATATGCGCACATGGGCTTATGAGATTGTATGACACTAATGCTGTCTATGAAACTCATTACACAGGCTATATTGCTGAGAGTCTACTTCCAGGGGGACATGTAAGTTTTATAGCGCATATCACCTTTATTACACAAACTATAGTATTAACGAAAGAGTATAATTGTAAATACTTCGGTGCTTGAATATTTTGGCTGTAATTGCATTGTCTGCAGACGATGTATTGTATGAAACATTGTTGCTCTGATATTGTCATTAAACATCTTTGTCTTGGATATTAATATTCACAGGAAATGACGGGAGAATATTGCGAATTATAAATTGTTCTCAGATCTCCCAAATGAAATACACCCGCATGCCTACACATTCACACGCATACACTCCCATAAACTAATTAAATACGCAAATGCTAACACTTAAACTGACAGACTCACAGACAAACTCACATAGACATACGAAATACGCAATTACATTAATATGCACAAAGATTATTTAAACGCATTCATAATCCTCTTCCGTTGAGAAATATACACACTTATTAATATAGAAACGTACACTTAGACTTATAAATGTATCATTTAAATAATTTCGAACATTTAAAACTGAATGAAACACATCTATTCCTTCATACAATACACACAGAAGACATATGTGATACATACACAGTTATATTCGCTACTAAATTAAAGCATACGCGCAACATAAGAGAAGTTCTAATAATCCATGCATACATTGAATGAATAGAAGTGCCTGTTCATTGTTAGACGCCTTGCTACACATTGCTGCGAAGAATTCCGACAAACGACATTCTATCATCATAAAATAGATAATGCAAACCTAGATACATTGTGTCTTTTAGAATTACGGATAGCCATGATCGGAATGCCTTTAGTCAATTGTTCCTTCAAATGAAGGTGACATGCGTTTAAACACAAAGAAAAGCATACTCATACACTGGCTTCTTTGTTAGAAATGCCATACATACAATACCATCGGAAATATATTTGCTAAGATGTTGTTAGAGTAAAGTATTTGTGGATGACGTGACATGTACTGTTAATATTTGTAGTAGAAAACTCCTCTCTAAAATCACTTATTTCAAACGAGCTATGGGAAATCTTCCTGTGTAGTCACATTATGTGCCAGATATAGGAACTTCCTTTCTCTCAAATGGCACGAAATTGCCTTAAATAAAGAAATGGCACCATAGATAATATAGTTCTACGTGATATTTGGTTCATATTATTAATATTTTGGTATTAATATATTTAGATATTCAATCTAGATGCATCCGTCTTACTATTTATTTAAAATGTTTTTAATTATTTCATTTATTGTATTATTGTAGTATTATATATTATTATATATGTTCTCAAGTGTGATCTAAGTGACTGTTACCTGGAACTATGTCCTCTTTCAGAGATACTTGCTTCACTAAGGATTTGTTGAGACAAAGCACGTATTGCAGTTAGTCCACGTATATGTTGGCATAAGTATTTATGCATATACGTAGGTATCTATGACTGTCAGTTGCCTTAACCTAAACATAATTCCATCTAGATCAAACGAAAGCCTTTCAGGAATTCAAGCAAACGTGTTCTTTAAACCTAAAATCGACCCCACCTAGCAGGCCCTTACAGGGCAAGGAAAACATAAATCACGCATATCTTTGAAATTCATATCCCAACTCTTCCGACAAAACAACCTCCAGCCTGTAAAAAGTACTGGTATGCGTGTGATTGATCATCAGACCACTATTGTCGTATTGCTTAGTTTCTATAGTTATCGTCAGGGACTATGACCTCATTGCGTAATTATTCATAAACACAATTAATGTACACGCAATTAATGTATTCTGCCGAAATATTCCCGAAATATATAAATCAACGAATCTCATCCACTGGAATAAACGAAAAGTTCAATAAACCAAACCTAAATTACCCAAATGGAAAACATGTAATCACGCTTAACATATTTCAAAACCTAACCCGCTTAACACGGTGAAACTAACGGAGAGTAGCTACATGGGCAGTACTTAAATGACCAATTAAACCCAAATGTGGATTGTGTTTAACAACATGAAACCACATATCACCTTATCACAACATAGAAAAAGCCAACATGAGTTTAAACCCAAAAGATATTAAATCAAACCAAGTTAACGTAAAATAATACAAGGAAGAAAAACTGGAATTTGAAACAATCCTTACAAAAATTAAATTACAAACAAACTCGAAAGCATAATGCAAAACGTACTATTAATTAAAGAGGGAGAATGAGCATGAGTAGAGGCATATATAATCTGGAACATCATTACTACTTCACATATATATATATATATATATATATATATATATATATATATATATATATATATAGATATATATATATATATATATATATATATATATATATATATATATATATATATAAAATAAAATAAAATAAATAAGACAAATGTTTAAATTTGTCTTTGTTTATTACTGCTATATATATTTCAGTGACAGCCATCTTTGTATGTGACCTCTTCATGCAGTCCGAATTATTGTGGTAGAGACGAGTACACATGTCGTTGATGTGTATAACTTTGTCAATACTCTGATATGCCCAGTTCCTGGTTGGGTTGTTGTTTCATTGAGGAACTGGAATCATATGAATTTAAACAAACGAATTTCAGCGTCAGAGGACATATTCTGCTCTCATTGGTCAGTTGTGAGAACATTCCTCAGTCAAAAGTCTATAGAAATTCATTCTGAGGCAAGGCAATCTGTAGTGGTTTTTCCTTGTTATTGCTAAATACATCTGAGCTCTACTCTTATGTTGGTAGTGGTGTTCATGTTAGAATCAGCTCAAAAAATGATAAAGTGGTAGAAGGAATAAGGTAGTAGAGGAATCAAATAAATAATCAAATAAAATTGTGTGTGTTATAACCAATCTCAATGTTATAAAAATGTGTAAGTTCACTCTGTGAGTGCTCCAATCTGAATACTAAGGTGTTGGTACATAACCAACATATACACAAAATTTATATATATATATATACATATATATATATATATGTATATATATATATATTTATATATATATATATATATATATCAAGATAAGCAGAACAAGTAAAATTCAACCAATTTTTCAAAATAACTAAAAATTAATATACAATTAAAATTAATCAAAATTAAAAAATATAATATAAATATTTACGTATTTAAATGGCCCTAACTGTACAGTTTCACGTTGCAAAACATTAGATATCACGTGGATATTAACGGAAAAGCAAAGATCATCAGAGAAGCATTTTCCTATCCTAGGGTTAAAAACCCCAGGAACGACAAAATATATGACCTCACTCCAGCTAATACAGGTCTGAAAGGTCGTGAAAGTGACCCATAAATACGTTGGTGTATAGTGAAGGCGGGAAATCGTAGACCAGCCGTCTATGATCGCTACCAAAAAAGATTTTTAGCAACTAAATAGAACGACAGGATTTTTCTCTACATACTGGATAATATTGAATAAGGTTAATATATATTTGAGTGTACAATGTACCCCCGGAAATATATAGTGTGTCTATGATTTAAGGTGGTTCTATGGTAATAATGTGTTATACCAGAACTTAATATCAAGATAAGCAGAACAAGTAAAATTCAACCAATTTTTCAAAATAAATCAAAATTAATATACAATTAAAATTAATCAAAATTAAAAAATATAATATAAATATTTACTTATTCAAATGGCCCTAACTGTACAGTTTCACGTTGCAAAACATTAGATATCACGTGGATATTAATGGAAAAGCAAAGATCATCAGAGAAGCATTTTCCTATCCTAGGGTTAAAAACCCCAACTTTATTCTATATATATATATATATATATATATATATATATATAAAGGTTTACATATATATATATAAAGTCATAGATATATATGTGTTTTGCAACGGGTCACTTTGTGGCTCAATGAAGAATTAATAAATTAAATAATCAGAGCTATATATCATAAAACATGTCTACAGAATCACAAGATAAAATATATACCGTTTCCTCTCCCAATTAGCATAATTAACCATATAAAAAATCAATTAGATCATGCTGTCGAAATATTCGATAAATACTCCGTCATAACCGTCGCGAAGGGGCTGCTTTCGGTTATTTGTCGGAGATTTCTTCATAGGAGCCTTTATTCTTATAGCTTGATCTAATTTATTTTTTATATGGTTAATTATGCTAATTGGGAGAGGAAAAGGTATATATTTTATCTGGTGAATCTATAGACATGTTTTATGATATATAGCTCTGATTATTTACTTTATTAATTCTTCATTGAGCCACAAAGTGACCCGTTGCAAAACATATATATCTATGACTTTATATATATATATATATGTAAACCTTTATATGTAATAATCTCCCGTTAGGTTGAGATACAATTTGGCTGTATTGGGCTGCGCTTTCTAGCAAAAAGCCTACCAGCCGTAAGCAACTAATCATATCCTTTCTAACTTGACCGCTGCCACGTCACGATTCTTAGCCATTTTTGAATGTATTCTTGGCGCGATCACTTTGGAAAATTAATTGTCTAAATTTGAGCTAACTGCTGAAGAATCCGAAGCTCAAGATATCCTATGCTATCGGATGTCTTAAAATGCGGATGAAACCATGGTAGAGGTAATTGAATATGTACACTTTTCTTCTAGTTTAATTTACACCTAATTCTGTTTAGTTGACTGTATATCTGGTCGATTTATACATGCTGTCAAAACATTCTATAAATACACCGTCGTAACCGCCGCGAAGGAGCTGCTTTCGGTTATTTGTCGGAGATATCTTCATAGGAGCCTTTATTTTTATAGCTTGATCTAATTATTTTTTTTTATATGGTTAATTATGGTAATTGAGAGAGGAAAGGGTATATATTTTAACTGGTGATTCTATAGACATGTTTTATGATATATATATATATATATTAATTCAAAATATTGACAAAATAGATATTCTTGTGATCAAGTATATTTTATTATACATATTTCAGAGATACTGAGTGAACTTCAACAGTACGTCCTCATCAGATAAAATAAGATGA
>OZ024742.1:177166768-177179268 GCA_964016885.1 Eledone cirrhosa
TATATATATATATATATATATGTATATATATATACACACATATATATATATATATGTATATATATATATATATATGTGTGTGTGTGTGTGTTTATGTATGTATGTGTGTATGTATCCATACACATATACATACATACACACACAATATATATATATAAATAGAGAGAGAGCTATGCTTGTTTTTCCACACGTTCTCTCTTCCCTCTCTCTGTCTTACCCCGAACAACTTGTTATTTCCTGAAGAACTGACGCCCGATACGTCGAAAACCTTATTTACTTCATCAGATGTGTGACCATAAACAAACTGTTTTCCCATCCCTGTGTTTGTGTTTTTTTTCTTTTTTCATTCTTGAACTATGAAAATTGAAGTACCTCAAAGATCAATCACAAAAGAAGATATATGGCATGACAGGCCTTGACTATTAGGTTCGAATAGAAGAGCTCAAACTCTATTCTCTCGAACGCCGCCGGGCACGCTACATTATCTGCATGATGTGGAAATATTTAATCATGATTGCCCATATGATGTTGGCTTCATCTTTAAAGTACACTTAATGCTTGGGCACCGCTCACAACAAACATCAAACTCGCATCTCATAACAACATTACGGCACAATTATTTCACCACAATTTAACATTACACCAAAGGACATTAAATTAGAAACAGATCTCATGATTCAACACGTCTTTGGATAAATTGCTTCAAGAAATCCCGGATAAACCTCTTTCACCCGGATATGTCTTCGTATCAAATAACTCTCAACTGCAATGGGCCATGCTATCCAAATCCGGACTTGAAAGACTTCGCCTGGTGGTGCTATCAAGGTAGACATGGCCTAGGCCAATACTGGCCGAAACCTATCAAAGTTATCAAAGTCATATAGTTATATATGTATATGTATACTATATATATATATATATACATGACGGCGATGGATTTGATTTGCGAGGTTTTTGATATGATATCGTGTGGCGAAACATATATATATGCACATATATGTATGTGTATGTATCTCTCTCTCTCTCTCTCTCTCTATATATATATATATATATATATATATATATATATATATATATATATATATATATATATATGAGTGTATGTGTGTGTGTGTGCGTGTGTGCGTGTGTGCTATGCCATTGTTATTGTGGCTATAAAAATACTCCGTAACATTTCCAATTCAAATCCGACCGCAATTCTCTGAACCTTTTACCCAGGCAATCCCTCGTCTCTTAAGTAAGTGTAACGTATAATAATTGTCTAGTAATTGTAAGCTCAGTTTCATATACATGGTAGACAGCCCTATACATTTTGCTATGTTATATTTCGTATAATACTCCCGAAGCATCTGACAGTGACTTTACAAAGCTACCTCTGTAGGCAACTAAAAGACCTACGACAATTATTATGAGACACAAATAGACGTCCTTTTCTTGTTAAATATTGTTTATGCTCTCTAGAGACGGATACTCTATCTGGCAAAATATAAATGTGCGAGCCTGTCAATTTTACTTTAATTTTAGTTCTACCAAATCAGTTGGTTTCATTGAAGAAACGCAGGCAAAACTGCCACTCTCAAACATATTTTGTTCTATTGGCGTTGTATGTGTTGAAGTGAGTGGAAAAGATAAAATAAAAAAAAAACAACAAAACAAATCATATTTCTGTCTATACCCTCTAGGGATAGACATTCGAGACTGTTAATATTTAGTCATCAAAACATAGAAATTGATTGTTGAACTGAAGTGTACAATGATGACTGTATTTTTAAAAAAATGATTTAATTAATAAACAGGAAGAGAGTGTGTAACAGAAAAACAATGGGACGTAATAATAAAATAAGGTGACAGTATATCTTAGCTAAGCCCCTTGAGAAACATGGACGTAAGTATTGGCGCGGAGGTCAGCCAGTAAAACCCGACGCATGACCCATTCCTAATCACGGGATTCATTCCATAGGCGGGTTACACTCATCACTAATTTAGATATACTATGACTTTTCTCAACACCCTGACGCGTATGTGTGTATGTGCAAATACATACATTTATATGTATGAGTATATAAATATAAACGTGCAAACACAGACACACTTACAAAAATATACACTCAGACATACATTCACACGCACATGCATTCAGACAAACACACACATACATTCACACAAACAGACATACTCAGCATAACAAATGGGACGCCAGCCGCTGTTAAGCTATAGTTTTTTCACCTCCACCTGCCTTCCTTTTACACACACATACATTCACACAGGCTGCAGGCGTAAAGAAAGAGGAGTAGTATAAGGTAGTCAAACTATTCCTTTCTCTTTACGTGTTGTGACAGAATCGCAGAGATTTATATATAGATTCATCAAAATATGTATGATCCTATTTCATACTCATCTCTTCAATTTGTTTTGTTTTTTCTCAGTTATTTGTCGGTTTTGTTGTTTCACTCTCTGCTGTTATATTCGTCAATTCTGATGTATTAATATTTCTGCCAGTGCTCCTAATTGTACAGTATTGTCAATGTTATGACGACAATTAATGTGGTTTTGTTTCTTGTTGGCAGTATTCTTTCAATGGTGTTAGCTGTCTATATTTTAACGGTCTTATTGTTGTCGGTGTTGTTTTCCTTGTGCATTCTGTTGAGGTTTTTCATGATGATGTTCTTATATCATTTTCGATTTCTATTGAAAATATTGCACTCATATTTTGCTAAATTATTTTTTGCGTTGTGAAATCAATATTAACTCTCTACGAGTTGTGATTTTCTATTAACTTCTTGTTTATTGAAAATGCTAACGCAGCTTAACATCGCTGAATATGTGCATTCGTTTGCTATATTTCGAAGTTTACACAAGGGCTTATAAAATAAGGAATCAGTTCTAAGTAGAATGAAAACATGCTTACATTATTAAATCTGTTGGGAGGATCTAGTAACAACAGTATTAAATATGTATTCGCACCAAGACACAATGACATGTATTCATCTTAATGTCGGTAAGTATATCCATGTTTAAATCTATGTAATCTAAAGATAATGCAAGTACACATACGCGCACTCGCATATATATATATATATATATATATATATATATATATATATATATATATATATATATATATATATATATATACATATATATATATATACATATATATATATATATATATATATATATATATATATATATATATGTATATATATCTATATCTATATCTATCTCTCTCTCTCTCTCTATATATATATATATATATATATATATATATACGTATTGAAATTTCCGTTGTAAATTGAAAAAGTCATAGGAGTGAACAGTGCTCTATGTAAGTACCAGTGCAGAATTTAATGTATAATAAACAATACAATCTAATTACCTCATTACCAGAGGTTTCCCGAATAAGACGAATACGAAAAACGTCCTCATTCGTTCGTCGGACAAGCCAATTTAAAACATAGTGAAATATTTGAAAAGTCTCCTCAAGAAAGACAAGAGTTTAACGGGCAAAAAATATATAAATAAAAGTAATGGAAGAGATATATTAAAAAAAAGAAAATATAATTAGGGTATGTGTATATGTATATACACTCACAAATGTACATATGTGTGTATGTACAAATGCATGTGTATGGTGAAAATGTGTGCGTAAGTACATATATGAGGACAAGTATATTTGTGTATATGTGACCACGAATACGTATATAATATTTGTTGAAAAAGAAATTGTAAGATAATATAGTTGACGCGCATCCAGATACAGGTATTAAATACACATACGTGTATGAACGCACGCGTATAAACACACACACACGCGCGATCACTTATATGCGGAAGATAAAGAGGGAAGGGAGTGTAATAGTAAAAAAAGAAGTGTCATTCTCGATATATGTATAAGATGAAACAATATATGAGAATGAAAATTTTGTTTTAATCAAAGAGAAAGTACTCAATTAACACTAGAAAAGAGAAAACAAACATAGGTACGCACGTACACACACATATATATATAAAAATATTTATACACACAAATTCGTACAGACAAAAGCGCATACGTGCGTACATACATACACACGAGGCACGTACATATATATATATCGCCACATGTATATCTAATCACACGTGCGTACGCGACTATACATATATATACATATATAAATACACACCCATACATACGTATACATACACACACACATACATACACATAGACATACATTCGCCCGTATACACACACACGTATAAATAAGTATCTAAAAAACATAGATATAAAATCACACATACACACACATATATATATACGTACGCACGCACACTTACGGAGGCGTTCGTATACATATACTGAACATATACACATACATGCACACTCACACGGGTAGATAAGATTATAAACCAGCCGTATGAATAAATGAGTACAAATATAAAATCGGCTGCGAAACAACAGAATATATCTGTAGTGGAAAACGCAAGTGACCTGCGAAATCAGTTAGTGAAAGAAAATGGGGAAGTAAAATGTGGAATATGAAGATATTAGGTAAGTGAATCGAAAAGTAGGGGGGTACTGGTGAATGTGAAGTAAAAATAAAAATAAAAATAAAATTAAAAATAAAAATAAAAATAAAAATAAAAATAAAAATAAAAATAAAAATAAAAATAAAAATAAAAATAAAAATAAAAATAAAAATAAAATTTAAAATTAAAAATAAAGTTAAAAATGAAAGTAAATCAGAAAGAGAAGTCTGTAAAGAGGATAATTTAAGGAAAGTTAAGAATAAGAGTTTATGGAGGATAAGTATCTGAAAGTGAGTTAAGTTTATATGAGCTGGAAAGCAAGTGTGATTTCATGTGTGGGCAACTGGTGAAAATTTCTGTTTATATATATATATATATGCAAAAGTTCTATTTAAAATTGTTGGTATACAACAAGTAAATATTTTTATAACTGATATAAAGCACTCGACAAGTATTTGGAGTAGATATACGATATTAATAAATGGAAACTATATTTACAAAACCATATTTATTTCATTATACTATTGCTAAACTATTCTTTAAAGCTCTTGACAAACGCTTCCCTAGAACACATAAATATTACTCATTTTTTAATAGACATACTATAAAATTAACTTACTCGTCCACCAAAAATTTAGCACAAAATATTAATAGAATGAATAATAGAAACTTAAAACCTAACCAAAATACCAATAATAACCCAAGCAATATTCAATTAAATAACTGTAACTGTAGAAATAAATCTAACTGTCCGTTAAATAACAACTGCTTAGCTAAAAATGTAGTGTACAATTGTAATGTTAAAACTAATTTAAATCCATTTAACTATGTCGGTTCTACCTCTACAGAATTTAAATTTCGCTTCAATAATCATAAAATTATTTCACAGATCCAAACAAAAAATCTTCAACTTCGCTCTCTAGCCTACTATGGGCCCTAAAACGAGATAATGTTAAATATGCGATGAATTGGAATATTATTTCACAAGCTACTCCTTTTAATTCCTCTTCAGAAAATTGTGATCTTTGTATTGAAGAAATATTCTTTATATTAAAGTCCAAAAATTCCCTTAATTTAAGGAATAATTTATTCAGTTGCTGCAGACATAGATTGAACTCAACATTTAAATATAAATATAAATTTAAAATGTAGTAAAATTAATTAAGTAATTTATTTAATATATGAAACCTGTCGATAAATTATTAGATTCCTTCACCTTTTTCTTATTAAATTTTCTTCCTAAATATAAACATAGATATAATAAACTACTCTAAAATGTAAGATAAATTTCTATACTAAATATATTAAAAATATTATTTTAGCTTGAAGTATTCTATGGTTTTAGAATATTTTAAAATATTTTAATTTTTGATATCTGTAGAATCCTTGGGTTTTTTAAATTTTAAAATTTTAAAATTTTAAAATTGTTTAAACTTTTTAAAATTTTTAAATTATATTGATATAATATTTATTTAACTTTATTTTTATTTTTATTTTTATTTTTATTTTTATTTTTATTTTATTTTTATTTTTATTTTTATTTTTATTTTTATTTTTATTTTTATTTTTATTTTTATTTTTATTTTTATTTTTATTTTTATTTTTATTTTTATTTTTATTTTTATTTTTATTTTTATTTTTATTTTTATTTTTATTTTTATTTTTATTTTTATTGATTTTTATTAGGTTTGTTTTGATTCTGATAGCTTCTCGTAATTTTCATAAGTCTACCCTTTCAATATCTTGATTGAAATATACGTAGGATAAATTTCTATACTAAATATATGAAACATTATTTTAACTTAAGATATTCTATAGTGTTTTAAGGATATTTAATGTTTTGATATTTCTAGAATTCGTTTGTTCTTTAGACTATACTGATATAATTGTATTTCCAAAATATAATCCTTTGGTATTTTAAATTTATATTGTTATAATTATATTTCCAAAGTATAATCCTTTAGTAATATATTGATATTTGATTATCTCTCTACAAATATGTATGTGTGTGTATTAACACGCATATAAAAGTGTTATATGTTTTTTTTATGATTGTATATCTGTCTGTATGTGTACATGAGTGATGCGGGTCTAACAATTGGTGAAGTCGCACGCAAATATTTATTTATACATATGTGTATGTGTATATATATATATATGTATATGAATGGGTGTGGGTGAGAGTTATGTGTGTGCATGCCTACCCACGCAGTTTTGATTGCAGATATGTATAATTTTAACAGAATGTTAAATGCATGAATGGCAATCGTATATATGAAGGCATGAATGTTAATCGTATATATTTATGTATATATACTGTGAACTTTTTATAACACAAGGAATGTATAGCAGTGATTAAGAGAAATCATTTGTGTTTTGTATGTCTATATTGTAGGCTTGAGTAGATAACATTTCTATTTTCAGGATGTGCGTATATATATATATATATATATTTGTGTATCTTTTCCGTAAGATAGTGGTTTCTCTAGCAATGTGTACATTTTGGATGCTTAAATTCAAATTTTAGTATATTGATCTCAATTTTTAAACTAAACATATAATCATTATTAAACAATGTTTAATTTCTCATATTATATATTTATGTCCCATTCTTGAATATTAATATTTATATTTTTATTATTCATTTCATATAAATTGATAACTCAACTTAATATGACATGACGTAAAGTTTTCATTATTTCCCCCTCTCTCTATATATTATTTCTCTCTCTTGAGTCTTTCTATCTGTCTGATGGTTTGATATCTCTCTGTTGCTTTCCTCTCTTTTTCTTATTTCTTCCTTTTTTCTTTTTTCTTTCTTTCCTCCTGTCTTTATTTATCTCTTCCTTTTTTCTCCATGCATTTCTCTCTCTCCGATATGTCTCCACGTTTTTTCTTTTTCTTTTTTCTCTCTCTCCCTCATTTTTCTTTCTCTCCGTCTTTTTCTAATTGTCCTTAACACTAAGACTTATTAAAATAATTGTTTCTACTTTAGGCACAATGCCAGCAATTACCCAGTACATTACTGCTACTTTATTTCATCGACCCCGTAAGGATGAAAGGCAAAGTCAACCTCGGCGGGATTTGAACTCAGATCGTAAAGGGACGTAACTATGCTGGAAAGCATGGCGTCCGACCCTCTACCGATACTGCCAATCCACATAAACAATTCACTATCCAGATGGCCTCCAAAAATAATGGTCGCATTTTAAAAGGGTACGTCAAAGCTTATTTGTAAAACTGTTATATATTGTATTTTGTCTGATGAAGGCATACCATAATTTAATATGGTATCCCTGAAATATGCATAATGAAATAAATATGGTTTTATAAATATAGTTTCCATTTATTAATATCGTATATATATATGCATGTATATATATATATATATATATATATATATATATATATATATATATATATATATATATATATATATATATATATATATATATATGTATTTTTGTATGTATATATATGTTTTTTTGCCTTACCCTTCACATACCAAACATTTTTATATTTTTTTATTTTTTTTATTTTTAGATATAAATTTTTTTATATAATGGTTTTGTGTGTTTTTATATAATAGCCTCAGAAAAGGCTTGAGCTCTGCCGTAGGGCCAGGCTTCTTCCTATGTGTGTGTATATATATATATAATTGTATTAGGGTGTATGTATGTGCATCATTATATATAGTGATTTGTTGAATATTTTCATTGATCTTTTGCCCCATGAACTTGTTGTGTGCTCTAGGTCTGCTATGGACATTTATACCCTTTTCTAAATATATATATATATACTTTTATTTATTACTTGTCAAATTTTTATATATAAAATATTTATTTTATATTATTTTTGTTCTTTCTCATATATATATATATATTGAGTTATATATGTATATGTATGTGTGTGTGTGTATACGTATGCATACGTATGTGTATGTATATATGTGTGTGTAGGTATATATGTGTATGATAATAAGTATGTATGTGTATGTATGTGTATGTATATATATATATATGTGTGTGTGTGTGTGTGTATTTTAGAGTTAAATAAGGTTCATATGAATTATCTAAGAATGAGTTTTACACACATATATATATATATGTGTGTGTGTTTGTATTTGGTTGTGCCTGTTTGTGATATGTGCGTATTTGTAAGGTGTATAATTGTATGGCTATGTATGTATGTGTGTATATATATATATATATATATATATATATATGTGTGTATATATATATGTATATATATATATATATAGTTAAAAGAATAGAGGTGTAACACACAAGTTATTATATATTGGTAAACGGAATAGAAAATGCTGACAAATTGTTCACAGTTGAAAAATGGTTTAATTAGGAATAAAAGAGTATTAGTGATTGTATGGGTTAGTATTCAGTTGTGGTTTTAAGTTTTATATATATATATATATATATATATATATATACATGTATGTATATGTGTGTCTATATGTGTATATATGTGTGTGTGTGTATGTATTTGTGTATGCGTATGTATGTGTTTATGTATTTGTATATGTATATTTATGTGTGAGAGTGTGTGTATGTATTTATTTTTACGTATGTATTTGTACGTGCATTTGTGTGTATTGCTTACCACGTGTGTCTTTTCATTTATTTGTTGCCTGTATCGCTGTCAACTTTTGTCTTTATTATTTTTTTATATATACTTTTTATTATATTTATTTGCGGGTGTGAATATGTAGAGGTGTGTGTATATTTTTCTAATATTCTGCATGCATGTGTATGCATGTATATATGTGTGTATGTATGTGTTTGTATGTACGTGTGTATATACGTATGATTGTGTGTATGTTTATATGTATGTGTGTATGCCTATATATATGTATATATATATTTCTATTTCTATATATATATATATGTATATATATGTGTGTGGTTGTATATATGTATGTGTTTGTATGGATATGTTGATATTTATGTGTCTATGTATGTGTGTGTATATGCATGTGTATGTATATATATACACATATATATGTGTATATGTGTGTGTGTATGTATGTGTGTATGTATGTATATATATATATATGTGTATGTAGATACTCGTGTGTGTGTGTGTATGTGTGTGTGTGTGTGTGTGTGTGTTTGCATCTGTGTTTTTATTTTATTATTATTTTCCTTCTTCCTTCTCCAAATTCACTTTCATATAGATTGCATTTTTGATTTTTAAAATAAAATTCAATAAATAGACCTGGAGTTTTTCATTCTGATGATTGAAAGCAAATTTGTTTGCTTTTAAGAAACCACTGTTAAATGGAATAATTGCCTTATGTTGTTTATTACATAATTATTAAGCTCTGTTACCTACATAGAGCACTCTTTTATCCTGGACTTTTCCGACGGAATTGCTTCACACACACAAGGGTAATTCTGGACTATAATTATGTCCAGAATTAGCCTTCGAAACGGCTTGGGCTCAGCCTTCGGGGTCTTACTTGTTCCCATTACCCACTCTACTACCCTAAGTATTGAATACTTTGGTGCGTTATGGTCCACCTGGTTCCTTACCACTTTTTCTTCGTTATATATATATATATATATATATATATATATATATATATATATATATATATATATATGTTATATATATATATATATATATATATATATATATATATGTTATATATATATATATATATATATATATATATATATATATATATATATATATATATATATATATATATATATATATTTCTATCTATCTATCAATATATATAGTGGATTGGCAGTATCGGTAGAGGGTCAGACACCATGCTTTGACGCATAGAGTTACGGCCCATTCCATTCAGAGTTCAAATCCCGCCGAGGTCAACTTTGCCTTTCATCCTTACGGGGTCGATAAAATAAAGTACCAGTAATGTACTGGATAATTGCTGGTCTTGTGCTAAAAGTAGAAACAATATATATATATATATATATGTGTGTGTGTGTCTTTGTGTCAGTGCGGGTCAGTATGTGTATGTGTGTGCGTGTATATATATATATATATATATTTATATGAATAAAGTTGTCCTTCATCAGTGATTTTCCAACGATCACAGATAATACTTCGCATTAAATACCATATACCTCCGGTTGGTGCGAGCAACGGCTAGAAAAAGTCGTTTGGACACGTAAATAAAGGGGACTGCGAGAGTGCAAACAAACAATGATAGTGAATCAACGAAAAGTGAGGAAGAACGAGTCACGTCCCAAATTTCCATGAATATAAGTTCGGTGAAATCGTGAACGAGAGAGCATAAAGACCATCAAACCTGGTTGGAATGTGAGCAAGGAAGGAATTCCGTACCATTTCACCGAACTTATATTCATGGAAATTTGGGACTTGCCTCGTTCTTCCTCACTTTCCTTTGCTTCACCATCTTTGTTTGTTTACACTCTCGCTGTCCCCTTTATTTGCGTGTCCCAACGACTTTTTTTAGCCGTTGCTCGCACCAACTGGAGGTATATTGTCTTTAAAGCGAAGTATTACCTGCGACGGTTGGAAGATCACTGATGAAGGACCACTTTATTCATATGTAACCCATTTGCAACCACGCAGCACGTTTATTACTATATTTACACATATTTTTATATATATATATATATATATATATATATATATATATATATATATATACACATACATATAACATATATGCAAATCGCTGACCATTTCAGATACACGACTAGCCTTAGCATAATATTCATTGTGATTCAGCATTATATAATGGGTGACATGATTAACTCATTGTATTGCGTGTGTATTCCAATCGATGTGCTTTCAAACAGCTTCCATCTACTCTCTTACAGTAGTCAGGAATCATGGAACAACTGAAAAACTAAGTTAAATGTCACTTGCTGAAGATGCCATGCAGCACCGGAATCTGGTCTGTTATATTATGATTTCGAAGCGAATTTTGCTACGTTAGCTACACATTGCTTAATGCAGTCATAGTGACGAAAGGTGAGTCGCTAGATCACAGGTTCTGAAACTTTTTGTGCCACCGCCCCTCTTACAGCCAGGTAATACTCTCGGTTCCCCCACCCCTATGCCCGGAGAGACCTACCTACTCGCAAATTGTAATTAATATATAATAAATATAAACGTTAATTCATATAATAAATAATATAATATATATTATGTATAAATAAATGCTATACATATTTTATTTTACTATATATATATATATATGTATCATTAGATATTTAATATACTTTTATATCATTCTACCACCCTCCGGTGTCCCTCTAGGCCTCAGCGCCCCCTGGACATTCTCGGTACCTTCCGGGCTGCGGTAGTGAACACTTTGAGAAACTCTGCTCTAGATGGTGATTTATCTGCTGGAAATAGCAGCCAAAACTGTTTCAAATCACACCATGTACATACTAAATAGAAACATATATTTAGATATCGATGCCCTTTTTGAAAAGGAAACAAGGAGGTGGTCATAACTAGAACAGATTTGATAAAATATCTCTTCGATTGATGAAAAAAAAAGTACAGTGTTGGACGTAATCACATAAAATTCTTTCAAGCCAGCCGCAGTATGACAACAGACTACTAACAGAAAACAGTAAACGAACAAAATAATATAGAATATATATGTAACTCCCAACCTAATAATGAAAAGATGGTGACTTTTGTGGGGTTCTGCAGATATAAGAAAAGGTGAGGTGGTGATAAATTTTCAATTGAATACCATTAAAACGAAAACAAAACATAGACGTCAAGTCGTATTGGAGGAATGTTTCTACTCTTTGGTGTTCATGGTGAAAGTTTCCAAATAAAACGTCAAACCATGCAAACGTTATGAAATAAATATTGCTCTGTCGTGTAAATAAATTATTTAGTAGTTGAATCAGGACGAAGAGGCAAATATTATATACTTCACAGGCCGTATGAAGACACTGAACATACGCACATGCACACATAGACACACGTACGAGCACAAACACAGACACACACAT
>OZ024742.1:177184268-177206768 GCA_964016885.1 Eledone cirrhosa
AAGGTTGGCAACATCACCAGCTATGCTGACGCCGATGGCTGCTCCCTCATTTTGGGTGTAGATTTTCTCATTGAACTTAAATATGTGGCCCTTTAGGGTAGTTTTGATACTAGCCCCTATTGCATGTGCGACCATTTTTTTTTTTTTTTATATATATATATATATATAGTGAAAAAATTGAACGGGAACAAAACAGAGAGGCAGTACGAACAAAGGTTTATTAGTTTCACGCTCTTGAGAGTGGGGTGGTGGTGGGGAACGACGTTTCGGGCATAAGCCCTTCTTCAGGGGAAAAGTGTGTGGTAAGGGTGTGTAGGGGAGTGGTGGAGAGACATATAGAAAAATGGGGGTGAGAGGAAACGGTACAAATGAAATTAAATATAAAAGCATAATAAAAATAAAAATATACATGAAGTAAAACAGGTGGTGGAAGGGTGTGGGGAGTATAGGGGTGGTGGTGGGTGGAGTGTGGAGAGGGAGGTGGGGTGTCCGACCGGGTAGGGCTGAAGGTGGTGTGTGTGTGTGTAGGTGTACGTGTGTGTGTGTGTGTATGTGAAAGTAAGAGTTGGGGGAAGAACGGGGTTGCATGTTCAGAAAAAGGTGTGTAGGGGGTGCGGTGTAGGTCGGTGTGAATGTGTGTGTGTGGATAGAGAGGGGTCAGAGGATTCCGGAGGCTGAGTGTGTAAATATGTGGTGGTACGCACGTGTTCGTGGTGTTTATACATTTATTTATTGAAGACTGTAAGGTGTGATTTAAGTGATATTTGACTGCTGTTTCTAGCAGGTCAAGTGACTACATAAGGCTTTCTCGTTGTTGTTTAACCCCAGGACCCCCGGTTAAACAGGCCTATGATTAAAGCGTTAAATGAATCGGGGTTAACAACAACTAATCAACAATGGAACTTCTTACATGGTCGCCCGACCTGCGAGGAAAAGCAAAACCTACTCAAATTATTCTCGTCTTAAATAGAAAATAATACATAGGATAATGTAAACCGAGGTATACCATGCATGGAAAAAGATGGGATGGCCATGGCTGGAATTATGAAATATCGATATTTTCATTGTCACGATTTAAATTCAGATTGTAGATAGACGGTTCTTGTTTATCCCTAGGTCATCCCCGATTGAGCCGACCAATCATCTAAAGGTATTCCAGCCATAACCGTCCTGTTGTGTTGTTGATGGTAGTGTTTTGTGTTGTTGGTGGTGTTTTGTTTTGTGTTTTATATTTGAAGATTTGACTGCTATTTCTAGCAAGTTGAGCGGCCAAAGATTCTTCTAACGTTTAATCCGGTTTAAAATAAAAGCTTAATTTCGTTATAAGTAGGTGGATGTAGGTGCCATGTGGGAAAAAAAATGTTTGAGTGTATGTCAGTGGTTGATTGCTTAAGGTAGTTCCGTAGAGGATGTGGTGCAATGCTGGGTAATATCCTTGGGATGTGGTTGATTCTTGTGAGCGATGTCCAATGTGTGTAATCCGTGGTTTTGTTGGTCGGAAGAGGGGAGATGTGGGGTGCGCGCGCAACAGGAGGTGGTCAGAGGGTCAAGGCAGGAGGAGGGTTGTGTGTCTGTGTGTGCGGGGAGGTGGTCAGAGATTCAGGGCATAGCAGCAGTCCGGTAGAATGGTAAGTGAAGAAAGTCGGTGTGTCAGTGTGTGTGGAGGTGCGGTGGACAGGGGTGAGGATGGGTAGGTGTGAAAGTTGGAGTGAGGAGGGATGTGTGTATTAGTGGAGATGTTAGTGGGATGTGTGTGTGTGTGAGAAAGGGTGTGGGTGGAGCGGGGAGAAAAGGGTGTGGTGGCCGGTGGAGGGAGTGTAGTGTACTGGTGTGTGTGCGCGTGTTCGGATGAGAGTGTGTGGGGAGAAGGGGGTGTTAGTGGGTGTTAGTATACTGGTGGTGGGGAAAGGGTTGAATGCGGGTGTTAGTGGGGGTCAGTGGTGATAGGATGTGTAGAGTGTGTGGTGTAAGTGGGTGTGTGTGTTCGTGTGCGTAGGGTTGGAGGGTGTTAGTGAAATTAGTTTCGTGTAGAGTGGGTGGTGTAAGTGGGTGTGTGTGTTCGTGTGCTTGGGCTCAGGGGGTATTAGTGATATTAGTTGTGGGGTGGTGGGGTGGATGTGTGGGGGTGAGGGTTAGTGGTGGTAGTAGGGTGTGTGTTTAGTGTGAGCGCGTGTATATATGTACCGGTGGGTGTGTGCGTGTGATAAGGGAATGGAGGGAGAAGAAAGGAGGGATGTTAGTATGTTAGTTGGGGAAGGGTGGTCGGGTGTGGGGTGGAGGTGTTAGTATTGTTAGTTGTGGGGTGGGCGGTGAAAAGGAGGAGTGTGTTAGTGGTGTTAGTGGGGGATATGTGTGGGGGAGGGCGGTCGAAGGTTAAAGGAATAAGGGTGGGGAGCTCAGGCCGGGGGGACTGTGGGTCTGTAGGGTGAAGATGATTCGTTGTTCGACCCTGAGGAGAGTGGCGGGTGTTCCGTGGCATTGGAGTAGGCCACAGACTGTGAGGTGGTGCGTGGAATATCCAGGGGCACCAAAGTGGCGGGCGATGGAGGAACTACCACCTAGACGAATATCTCGGAGGTGTTCGGTAAACCGGTCCGCCAGGCGACGTCCAGTCTGTCCGACGTAGGTTGCGCTGTCCATAGACTAGGTTGGAGTGGGTGCAGCGGAAGGCATGCCGGAAAGAGATAGAGTAGCCGTTGGGTCCCTGGAAGGTGGTGGTGTTGGGGATGTGGGGACAAGTGTTGCAACGGGGCCTAGAACAGGGAAGGGAACTGGGGGCGTGTGTTGGGGGTTAGGGAGCTGTAGACGAGGAGGGTGCGGAGAATTGCGTGCGCGTTTGAAGGAGGGGAGTGGTGGGGCTGTGAAGATATGGGAGATGGAGGGGTCGGACTGGCGGCGTCGGAAGAGGCGGAGGGTGGTGCGGTGGCGGGGTATGGTGGAGGGGTGGTAGGTGATGGGGAAGGGGTGACGTCTGGTGGGTGTGCGGTTACGTGGGGAGAGGGTGGTGGAGCGGTGGACAGCACGGGCACGGGTGAGAGCGGTGTGGGCGAGGGGGGGGGGAGTAACCTCATATATATACATATATATATATATATGAATGTATGTATGGTATATTTGGTAACATACTGTTTAATTATAAACATTTTGAAGACCATGCGCTATATTTTTAAAGTAGTGACTATGTGACTTACTTCCTTTTTCAGCAAAGGAAGGGAGAGAAGCTGACAGATCTGTTTCACACTGTTTGTGTTCCCCAGAGCAACGTACTTGCCGACCTCTGCCGAAAATTATAGAGAATGCAAGATAATACATATTTACTCTCAATTTAAGAAAAATTACAAGCGAAAAGAAATCATGTACTGCAAAATTTACCTAATGCGACATTAGTGTAAGTACTATTGTAGTGGTAAAACTGGTGTCATAATAGGATCAGGAACTTCACTCCGTTTCCATCGACAGGCTACAAGAAGCATAAGAGAGGAGAAAAGCATGCGCAAACTTGCCAACCAACTTCAATCTAGCATTATGTGGGAACTTGCTTGCCAAATCCTTGACAGGACTAAAATGCCATGCCAAATATAAACATCCAAACTGTATCAACTGAATAGGTTGTTCGGATCGATATATGTTGAAATCGACGGAAGATTTCGTCAGTCGATCAGTCAGCCGATGAGCACCTCACATCACCTATCTCATGCGCGCGCTTAACGTTGGTCTTAGTCTTACACGATGAAGGCCTTCCTCTCCTGGAGAGCACTTCCATCTACTCGTGTCCCTCCTTGTCACTTTTGTGCCTCTCAAAACGCGTTAATGCGACATCGTGTCATCTCCGTACACTTGTTGCAGTATTCCGAGTGGTTCTGGCAAGGTTTTCCCCAGCTGGACCAGATACGTCAGACTGGTCCATCGCTCTACGGCCTAGAATTGAGGAGCTGTTAACGAAAGCACGTGAAAAAACATACAATCGCTTATTACTATAAATTACTCTTATTACATCTTTTAAACAATAGACTACTGTAATATTATTGTAATATGCTGTCTCTTTCACTGTTTTTTTTCACATTTTTACCTATACATATATGTGTATATCTCGTATATATCTCCCCCTCTGCCTTCCCCTCTATCTATCTATCTCTATCTCTCTGTATAAATATATCTGTATATATCACATATTTATATATGAGTATATATGTACATATATGTGTTTGTATAAATACATAAATGTGATTGTACACGTATATGTATATATATTTTTTTGGTATATAAATAAATAAATATATAAATAACTACACGCACCTATGCACCCCCCCCCCTCCAAACACACACACACATATATATTTATATATATATATATATATATATACGATATAGTAGCTTTACTAAATTTGATTCATTAGTAGATAAGTTGAAGAGGAAAACATTGTATTCCCCTATTAATTGGGATGTAAGATCAAATTCATATCTGGTAAATATCTTGAAAACTGACATTGAAGAACAAAAAGATAAAGAAAATAAGGGAGATAATTATATTAGTAAGAGTACATGGTTATTTATCCTGAATCTAACAAAAATTAAACATGATATAACAGCAGATAAAAATATAAAATGTTGTCAAAAATGAACTGAATTATCGACTTTGATTAAACAAAATAAAATAAGTTCCCTTATGAGTAGTTAGCAGGCAGAGAAACTAGGAAAGATAATCGAATAAATGAATTAAGGACCCAAAGGGACATAAATTATGTTAATAAGCTTCAAGTAATATTTTCCTCGCATCATTATTTTTTTCAAGTTATTAATCGCAGAATGATTAAATTAGAATGTTCACACCTCTCACATCTCGCTAAATATATACAACATAAAATATTTCATTCATGTACAAAAGTTCTATGATGGCCTATTTCAGATGGTGCCGCATCAGGTCTGAATTATTGAATATCAATTCAATATACACGTCTACAAATGTTTATACGTACTTGAGTTTAAATTTGTGCAATGGAGTGTAGATTTATTGCAGAATTTGGGTCGTTACGCAAATCCTAGTTAAGGAAGAATGAAGAGATTGTACATATATATATATATATATATATATATATATATGTTAGTATGTATGCATTTATATGAAGATTATATATATGAGTGTATGTGGGCGTCTGTACGAGAAACGCACGTATGCATATGTATTATTGCTGTTTTAGTTGAGGATGTGGGGGACATGTCTCTTAATATAGCCCATTACGTTTAACGTGTAAACAATGTTTTTCCTTTCAATTTGTTATCCAAATGGTAAAGTTGTTAGTAAAGATTGCAGTCACATTTCTAAACGTTTGAATAAATATCAGGTGATAGCTATCAACAGCTTGCCATCGTGAAATCTATTCCAATTTATCGCAACGCCTAGACGGATGTGGAGTCGGAATACGTCTTCAAATGGCGCCATCTTGGAACAAGTAAACGTGATTTTGACACTTATAAGACTATTTGTTAGTTGTTCAGATTGGCGTTCCATATTTTCTGTTGTCCACGATAATCAATCATTGGTTGAAAATGTAATGATTGTTTATATCATCTTGCTGAGTTGTTTGTAGTTCACGTTCCTTGTTTTCTACTTATAGTTCACTTCAGTGTTTATTGTTGTTGTTTTTCGACTATCTTATATATTTATCTAATGTTTTATGTTTATTTTCTGCAGTCTTTCTCTCTATGTTTTCCTATTTCTGTTTATTGATAGGATATATTGACACAGTAGAACATGCCGGACAGAAGAGGTAGAAGAAAGAACGACATTTACGTGATGCTTATATATATATATATATATATATATATATATATATATATATATATATATATATATATATATATATATATATATATTTATATATATATATATATGCAATATATATATATGTATATATATATATATGCATACTCACACACATATATATATATATATATATATATATATATATATATATAGACACAGATACACACACACACGCATACATATATATATATAAATAAATAATATATATATTGAGTAGAATAATTATAAGTAAACTCATTTTGTTGGGTTTCTTATTTTCCATTAAAGAATTTTTTCTCTCCAGATGTTTTTTTATTTTCCTGACACTATTGTGTGTGGAAACATATATGCCCAAACACACGCACGCGCGCACACACACGCACACACACGCACACGCACACACACACGCACACACACAAACATTCATTCACACACATATATATATACACACACACGTATATATATATATATTAAATATATATATATATATATATATATATATATATATATATATATATATATATATATATATATAAAATATATATATATATATATATATATATAAAATATATATATATATATATATATATATATATATATATATATATATATATATATATATATATATATATATACGATATATATATATCTATATATGTATGTATATGGATATATATATATATATATATATATATATATATATATATATATATATATATATATATATATAAATATATTGTTATATTTGGAAGGGTCATGTTGCCAATAAGAAACAAACGCACCAGTTGCTTTCACTTCAATTTATTATAATAAATTTATAAATTTTCTTATAATAAATTGAAGTGAAACAACTGGTGCGTGTGTTTCGTATTGGCAACATGACCCTCCCAAAGTATAACAATATCGGTTTCAACACACCTTTTCAGATAAAGAATCATGCCAAACAAATTCAGAAACGAAATATATAAATATATATATATATATAGTAATAATAATAAATGTGAAGACTATATATATATATATATATATATGTATATATATATATATATATATATATATATATATATATATATATATATATATATATATATATATATATATATATATATAAGTATATATATATATATATATATATATATACACACATACGTCCACAAATATATTCAATAAACTGTTCAATTTCGCCACGATCTCTATATTCCATTTATATATGCTCCTTCATATAAATGAATACAACCGCCAGAGATATCTTGATCCACTAGAGATATACTAAACATCTCATTCATATCACATGAAATCTTATTAGAAAATAGATAACACACTGGATAATGTGGATAATGTAACGATACTTATAGATACAGGGTTTAGCAGAAGTAGCATATCGAAAAGTTCGTAAACATATACAGAGCTTAACAGAAGCGACATGTCAAACATTTCGTAAACAGATCCTATGTTTTTTAATCACCAGCGTAAAAGAGTTGAACTATATATCGACAATATTCCGGAGACAGGTATTGATGAAACCCTGCTTTCTGGCTTGTGCATTAATTTATGTTCTCTGTTTATTTCATCTTACCATACACGTCCTCTGGTATAAATACGCAAACTCACTGTTTCGAACATTCATTATATATATATATATATATATATATATATAAAGAAACGCACAAAGGTGGAGCAATCATCATCACGGACAAAAACCCCTATAAGCTCCTAGAACAGTTGAATAACGAGGACTTTTACAGAAAAATCAGCACAAACGAAGGAAGAAAATCGATGAGTAATGGAGGCAAACTGACGAGCAAGTACCAAAACAACCTCACACTAAAGGAAATCAATTACTTAACCAGCTTAGAAATGAAAACCTGCAATGTTTATGGTTTACCGAAGGTTCACAAATCCAGAGAAATCCAAAACAACATAAAAGGCAAAAATACATCATATGTTGAAGTACCAAAACCGTCAGATTTAAAATTACGCCCAATTGTTGCCGGTCCAGCCTCAAGCACACAATGTCTAAGCAACCTATTTGACATCATACTGAAACCGTTATGTAAAAAAGTACCAAGCTTCATCATAGATGATATGGAATTCCTGAACTATATCCCCCAGAAAGTACACCATGAAACAATCTTAGTCAGCTTTGACGTAACAAGCTTATATACTAACATCCCACACGACTTAGGAGTTGAAGCTGTTGACTTCTGGATTACAAAACATCCAGACTACATTTCAGAGAGATTCCCTCAAAATATTATTGTGGAAGGACTCAAACTAGTACTGGAGAAGAACCACTTCCTTTTTGATAACGAACTATATTTACAAATAAAAAGAACAGCCATGGGTACCAAAGTGGCCCCAACATATGCAACACTCGTTATGGGCCACCTCGAGGCAAAATTACATTCCAAACTGCCGAAAACATTCAGTCATGACTTCGCCACCTACATTAATCACAACTGGAAACGCTACCTAGACGACTCCTTCATCTTCTGGAATAGAAGCCAAGAAGACCTTCAAAGACCCCATTCCATCATAAACAAGAAATTCCATCATTCACGCAGAAATAAAATTCACCATGGAATGTAATAAAAGTGAACTACCGTTTCTGGATATCCTTGTCATTAAGGAAGGGGAAAATATCAAAACGGACTTATTTTACAAACCAACAGACGCACACCAATACTTTAATTTCCGTTCAGCACACCCATCACATACCAAAAGGAACATTCCTTTTAACATGGCAAGACGCATCTGCACCATAGTAACACACCCCACACCACAGGAAAAAAGATTATATGAATTAAGAGCTCCTTAAGAGACAAGAATATCCCAAAAGCCGCCAAACAATATCTCCCGATTCTCCAGCAGTCCCTTAAATGAATGCACTCATAAAAGACGCACAAATTATATGATAGTAGACGCCAATCACCCAATCTAAAGAAACTGCTTACCAAGGCAAAATTTACGTCTAATAATGAAGGAATGCAAGTTAAGAAATGCGGGGACCCTCGATGCGGAACTTGCGAACTCATTGAAGAGGATGGACAAATCTCCTTTAAAAACAACCAGTCTTTCACAGTTAATGCAAACATGAATTGCAAAACAAAAAACTTGATTTACTGTGCAACCTGCCCACAATGTAAAGAATACTACATTGGTGAAACCGGAACGGTTCTACGTAACAGAGTTTGAGTACATAAACAACAAATTAGAGACCCCTCTGTCAGAAACACCACATTCGGTGAACACTTCGCAACATGTCGGAAGGGAAATTTCACGATTTTCCCTTCAAGATATGGTCGGACAACGAATACTTTCGAAAATATAAAGAAGAATTATTTATTAGAAAATACAAAACACTACTGAACACAAAAATATGATATTCCATCTTTAAGCAACGGGATTCTCCCCCACTCTTTTCTTTTAAAAAATCTCATATTGAAAATGAAAAATAGTTGATGACACCCGTACTTTCAAACATTCGATCGCTGAAGAGAAGAAAAACCCTCAGAGGTACAATAACATTTCATTAATTTCCGCTTCACCACACCAATGTATATATGAACTTAAACACTTGCGTAGATGTGTGTATATGTATGTATAGATGTGTTTTTTATATATGTGTCTGTATGTATACAGATATACGTGTACATGTTTTTGTGTATGTGTGCATATGTGTTTGTGTATATGTATATATATGTGTGCATGTATGCACGTGCGTACGTGTGAGATAGATGTGTCTATATATATGTATGTGTACGTGTATATGTATGTGTGGATATGTATATACAATATTTATATGTATATATATATATATGCGTAGAGTATATATATCTGTATATGTAAAATATATATATGTAGGAGGTATAAAATGTGTATATATGGAATATATGTGTATATAAAATGTGTGGAATATATATATGTATGTATATATATATATATATATATATATATATATATATATATGTGTGTGTGTGGGTGTGTATATGTGTATATGCGGGTATGTATATATATGAATATATATGTGTGTGTGAATATAAAATGTAGGAACGGTGTATGTGCAAAATAATATATATATTTGGTGTGTATAGGATATATATATATGTATGTAGAAAAAATGTGTGTGTATATGTGGTGTGTGTATATATATATGTGTGTATAGGTATAGTATATATATATATAGTATGTGTATATATGTGTATAAAATATATATAAAATGTATGTGTGTGTGTATATATGTGTGTGTATGTATGTATGTGTGTGTATGTATGTGTATGTGTATATATATGTATGTATATACATATATATATATATTTATATATATAACGAAGGAAATGTGGTAAGGAACCAGATGGACCATAACGCACCAAAGAACTCAATACTTAGGGTAGTAGAGTGGGTAATAGGAACGAGTAGGTCCCCGACGGCTGAGCTCAAGCCGTTTCGACGGCTAATTCTGGACTAAAGGAAAACATTTTCATTTAGTCCAGAATTAGCCGTCGAAACGGCTTGAGCTCAGCCGTCGGGGTCCTACTCGTTCCTATTTATATATATATATATATCAACTCTGGATGTCGGTGAGCATCTCCAGCCAACCTCAGTCTCCTCTGTGTCACTTTTGAGCTGACTTTTGGGATGCTCCCATACAGCTCTGAGTTTTTCATCCTCAGTGTATACTGATTAACGTTCAGAGCCATCCTCAGCATTCTCGTGTAGCACCCATCCACCATCTGAGTGAGTCTCTTGGTCAGTGTCCAAGTCTCAGACCCATACAGCAGCACAGACTCCACTACAGCAATGAAGAGGCTGATTTTCAGGTCCCTACATGGACACACTAGAAGAGGAAGACCAAGGTTAACATATGTTGATGCCCTAAGGACAGACACTGGTCTGTTGGAGATGCAGGATATGGCAGCGATAATGAGGGACAGAGACCGCTGGAGAGAACTCGTCCATGGATCTCGGGAATTTTACCCGCCTTAGATATATATATATATATATATATATATATTAAAATAATAGATTAAAGTTTAAGCAAAGAATCGCTGCTTTCACCCTTAACGGGATCGTCTTTATATATATATAAACCTAGCGGAGATATTGTAGATATATGATGTATGTTATATGGTATATATTATATGTATAATGTGTTATGTATGATGTCGACGCCGCTGTCCAGGTTAGTCAAATTGTTCTTAAGTTCAGTCTTTTTTCGTGGCTATGGTCACTGAGGCCCTTCTTTCGGTCGCTGTCTTCATTTTGCAAAGCTGTCTAAACGTAATGTTATAACTCTAGGGTTATATACCCTATCCGAGTGCTTAGCTGCACACCGAAACCGCATTCGTTAGCTTGGCTGCAACCAGGGATTTGTTGATGCTGTACTAAATTATATATATATATATATATATATATATATATATATATATATAACTGAAAATTAGCGAGAATCGAATTTCAGCTCAGAAATTAACCCAAAACACTTCCGTGTTGTGTGGCAAGCGCTCGATAATTCATATGAATTAGAGCTACAACTTACGTTAAAGGCCAAACACACTGAGATGGTGGTTAAACTAATCATCCGCACAGCGAAAAAACGACCAATTAATTTGGGTCAAGCAGATATAACAATATAAAAATATATAAAAATATATATGGTTGAAAATTTACCCGGACCCCTGGAGAGATGGTAAAATCCAGTATTTGGGTTTCTGCGGCTCCATAAGTCATTTACTGTCCGCTTACATAAAGGATGTTAGGCTTCTAGTAGGATGACCGAACTAGGAAGACGCGTTGTCAACGTGATTCAGCTCGATATTCTATACAAGTATGTCTGTTACTGACCCCACGTGGAGTTCAGCAAGGGAGACAACATTTATATTAGGCGAATGAATTCAGTTGTATATAATATATAGCGGAAAATGCAAAATGTCACAAATCGAATAAAGCTCTCGAAAGTGTGGTTAAATATAACAAAACTATTCAATAGTCAATAGAATAAACCAAAAAAAATCGATAAAATTAACCGCCCAATAACTGGATTCTGGAGATTAATACAAGTAAAAATTAGCGAGAATCGTATTTCAGCTCAGGAATTAACGAAACACACTTCCGAGTTGTGTGGCAAGCGCTCGATAATTCATATGAATTTGAGCTACAACTTACGTTAAAGGCCAAACACACTGAGATGGTGGTTAAATTAATCATCCGCACAGCGAAAAAACGACCAATTAATTCGGGTCAAGCAGATGTAAAAATATAAAAATATATGAAAATATATATGGTTGAAAATTTACCCGGACCCCTGGAGAGATGGTAAAATCCAGTATTTGGGTTTCTGCGGCTCCATAAGTCATTTACTGTCCGCTTACATAAAGTATGTTAGGCTTCTAGTACGATGACCGAAATAGGTAGACGCGTTGTCAACGGGATTCAGCTCGATAGTCTATACAAGTATGTCTGTTACTGACCCCACGTGGAGTTCAGCATGGGAGGCAACACTTATATTAGGAGAATGAATTCAGTTGTGTATAATATTGCGAACATGCAAAATATCACAAATCGAATAAAGCTCTCGACGGAGTGGTTAAATATAACAAAGCTATTCAACAGTCAATAGAATAAATTAAAAAAAATCGATAAAATTAACTGGCCAGTAGCTGGACTCTGGAGATTAATGCAAGTAAAAATTAGCGAGAATCGATTTTCCGCTCAGGAATTAACGAAAAGCACTTCCGAGTTGTGTGGCAAGCGCTCGATAATTCATATGAATTAGAGCTACAACTTACGCTATATATATATATATATATAAACGGAAAAAATGAAACGAAATTTCATTTCCCACTCTTAGTACGGCTGTTACTTAAATATAAGTATGTACACGTACATACATATATGTATACAGACGTACAGTAGTATGTATATATATATATACATACATGCACACATATATATATGTACGTAGAGATTCACCGAGCATTTATTATAATGCTCGGTGTGTTTGTAAACAAACATCCCGTATTAAGCCGTAGTTTCCCGCAACCATCGTTGCACGTTTGTTCAACACTGACAAAGGAACGCTCTACTAGTTTCAAGCTCATTAGCTATCGTCAGCAACGTATACCTTCCTGCCAGATTGTTGAACGTATATACTTACCTGATGCCTATTAACGGCTGAGTAGCCCAATTTGCATATCGAGTGGGTTAATCGGCCGCGTGCACCGAAAATGATAAACGGAAAAAATGAAACGAAATTTCATTTCCCACTCTAAGTACGGCTGTTACTTAAATATAAGTATGTACACGTACATACATATATGTATACAGACGTACAGTAGTATGTATATATATATATATATATACATACATGTACACATATATATATGTACGTATGGATTCACCGAACATTTATTATAATGCTCGGTGTGTTTGTAAACAAACATCCTGTATTAAGCCGTAGTGTCCAGCAACCATCGTAGCTCGTTTGTTCAACACTGACAAAGGAACGCTGTACTAGTTTCAAGCTTATTAGCTATCGTCAGCAACGTATACCTTATACCGTATACCAGCTTACATACTTATATTTAAGTAACAGCCGTACTAAGAGAGGCAAATGAAATGTTGTTTCATTTTTTCCGTATATCGTTTTCGGTGCACCCGTCCGATTAACCCGCTCGATATGCAAATTGGGCTACTCATCCGTTAATATGCATACTTATATATTTATATATATATATATAAATAACAGATTACAGTTTAAGTAAAGAATCGCTGCATTCACCTTTAACGGGATCTCCTGAACCTAAAAATATTTATCTGTGAACGCAGAAGTAAATATTTCAAAAAACGTTGCAACCGAAGGAAGACAGGAAGACGATACTTTGGTTCGTAGAAACGTCATTATGTGAAGCGGTGAGAAAAATTACACGTAAAGACAAAACCACATCGAGCCCTCTTTCGATTTTCGTCTCCAAATTTATTACTATTACAATATATATATATATATATATATAATAAAAAGATGTGGAGAGGATGCACATGATTTAGTATATATATGAAAACGTGGAGAAAAAGACGATTATTAGGAAGAAAAAAGTTTTTTTTTACAATTTATTTATTTCTCGCTTTTTTCTAATTAGAAAATGATTAAAACGATATATTTTACTTTGCCCCCAACCAACATCCAAACTTTAAAATTTTCACTATTTACAAATTCATAGACAACGCTACTTTTATCCATCGTACCAATAAAGAAATGTATTCCATTAACAAATTCCAACCTCAACTTAATGCACTAAACTTCTGACTAAACCAAAACTGGAACGAAAAATCAAACATTTACAAATACCTATGTCTCTCTAAAGAGATACCTCCCTACATCCTACTTAATTCTTTTTCTTAAATAAATTAAATATCATCCAGCATTACCTCCCCTGCATATTAACTCTCTAAAAAGGGAAATCATATCAAACCCCATCCACCATTTGCCTCCATCATGGTTCAACTAAGCACTCATGCTATATTAACACAATTTGATCTGCTTATCTTCAAGAATAATGCCAGTAAATAGCATTATTTTTTCTTTCACTTTGACTTATTATGCTCCACATTACTCCCCTTTTTTTCTTTTTTCTTTTTTCTTTTTTCTTTTTTCTTTTTTCTTTTTTCTTTTTTCTTTTTTCTTTTTTCTTTTTTCTTTTTTCTTTTTTCTTTTTTCTTTTTTCTTTTTTCTTTTTTCTTTTTTCTTTTTTCTTTTTTCTTTTCACTTCATAAACCTTGTTTGTAAATAAGAGTATTCTTTTTGCACCATTTCTTTAACATGTCCAACACCACCATTCTACACCAATACACATTATTATCATTTGATAATGCATAAAAATGCTGAAACCGGTAATAGACAATTATTAAATATTTAAATAAATAAATGTCATCGTTAATTAATAAATGAATTTACGAAAAGTAAAATACTTCGTTTTAATCATTTTCTAACCCAGAAAAAAGAGAGAAAGAAATAAAAAGGGAAACAAATATATTTTTCTTCCTAATAACCGTGTTTTTCTCCCTGTTTTCATATATATATATATATATATATATATATATATATGGGTGGGTATGTGTATGTATGTGTGTATATATATATATGTCTGTATGTATGTGTTGATATGTGTTTGTATATAATATATATGGACTGTAGATATATTTACATATAGGGAAGTGAATATGTGAGCTACCATGCCCCTCCCCATACTTCCTCTCCCAAACCAATATCAACAACACATCTTTGACAAATGTTCCCAAACTATCCTTTATTTCTCTTTTTCCTGTCATCCCATTCTTATCAAAATACATATATCTTACACCTCATTAAAAACCAGAAAAGCACTTAAATTCATCTTTGATATAGACATTTGTAGAAGATATTCTTTATGGATTTGGAAGAGTTGATTCAGCTATGCCATTACATACTCATTAAAGGTCAGCTAATGAAATAAAACCAGCAGTAGAGTATGTTTACAGGCACCTTCTTAAACACACTTATCTTACAACCACACCATTTTCTGAGTGTATATATGTTTGTGCATATGTGTGTGTACGTGTGTGTGGGTGTATGTGTGTGTGCTATAATTCCTCTGGACCTTCATTATCATCAACACTCATTAACACCACACTCCGCACCCCAGACACATCCATATCTCACTTATATATAGTCACAAATTTCAACACAACCTGATCTCAGTTTGACAATTGCCACAATTTGACAGACGAATGCGAGAAAGTTCTCCAACCCAATTAACCAGGAATCTCTAAAATTCTTCCCACCGAAGTTAACAAAGAACTTACTGGATCTAACAACTCATAATATTATAATATTATAAAATTAAATAAAAATTGTTTAACACTACAAGTGAAGTCATTGTTTTCCTTTTTTTGAATATACCTAACTGTACCAAGGATCTCACACATTTTCCAATATATATATATATTATATATATATATGTGTGTGTGTGTGTGTGTGTGTGTGTGTGTGTGTGTGTGTGTGTGTGTGTGTGCGTGTGTGTATGTGTGTGTGTATGTGTGTATGCGTGTATGTGTGTGAGTAGGTGTGTGTGTGCTTATGTATGTGTGTGTGTCTGAGTACGTGTGTGTGCGCCCATACGTGTTTACGTGCGTGTACATATATCTTTATATATTCCATGTTCGAAACTAAGTTGTCTTTTTTTAAATATATCCCACACTTTTTAAAATATATGAAAAAGAAGTTGTAAATGAAATTGAAATTTTGAAGGTTTATTTTCAAAAACCTATTACCGGTTTCACAAGTTTCATGATTATTAAAAGTTAAGAAAGATATATGGTTATTCCGACTAGTAAGTAGAAGATGAGCGTTAGAAGTCGGCATATCCACACATTTCTTCACCTCTCTTAACATTTGAAAATTATGAACCTTGAGAAACGTTTAATGGTATAAGTTATATGAATAAACTTCCCTAAAGAATCCAATTGTATTTACACATTCTCTTCACCCCCATATATATATATATATGACATTCCCAAAAGTAGAAACAATTATTCAATATAGAAAAAGGTCGTGCATTGGCAGTATCGGTAGAGGGTCGGACGCTATGCTTTCCAGCATAGTTACGTCCCTTTACGGTCTGAGTTCAAATCTCGTCGACGTTAACTTTGCCTTTCATCCTTACGGGGTCGATAAAATAAAGTAATACACTGGGATAATTGCTGGCCTTGTGACAAAAGTAGAAACAATTATTTAATATAGAAATGGCTTCTAAATATATAGAACTGTTTCATTCGTATGAAATCATCAGGAATACCAAGTGACATAGAAAGCTATTGATACTTATGTTTCCTAAGGGTTGTGGAGGGCCTATGTTAAGAAGTAAATATATAGTAGTGGATTAGAGAGGGGTGGGAGAAGATGGAAGGGGTAAAGTAGGAGGAGGTCTAGAAAGAATGGGAAGAAAGCAAGAAAGTTCTTTGAGTAGGTGGAAAAGAATTTCAAAACATAGGATTCTTCCATGTCGCTAGAGTTTATCCCGAACTAGCAAAGTTCCCCTCTACAATGTCCATGGTAATTATCCATGGCCTCTGGGCTGAAATTCCTCTGGAATAGATTGGCTAGTTGATTTTAATCGACATCTAGTGTCTTCCCAAGTAAATCGTCGTTTTTATCCGCAATTAAACCTTTATAGAAAACTAAGGTTGATTTTCACCGATCGCACTGACTGATTGGCTAAGAACTTTGAGTGCTTTGGACGGCTTCCAGTGTCTCTGTGCTTCTTCACAGTATGCGCGTGACCCAGGACGGCAGCTTTGTCAAGAAAACTAAGTCTAGCAAACGGTGACCAAATTATATATCTTTTGTCGCATCATCAGTGTGAAGAGCAGATCGACACTGGAGTCGGGTCCAAACCCTCTGTGAAACGCACGTAACATCTCGAAATTAATATTTTTCATATGTAATCGAAATTTCCTCGTTTTGTTTTCTATTATATACACTCTTCCTGTGAATAGAATGCTTGATTTGGTACCAACACCAGTATTTCATCGTACTACGTATACTATATATATATATATATATATATATATATGTATGTATGTATGTATGTATGTATGTATGTATGTGAAGCTTTTATAGTGAGCAAAGGCACTGCACAAAGCCAGTCCCACTCTCTTAACCAAGATGATATTTACCAAAAAGAAGAATAAGTCAACATCATTGGATACCATCAAGGTTGCAGGTGTTATATCAGAGTTTTCCTTCTCCTAGAATTCTGCCTTGACAAAGGCTAAGGGGTCATCTCTCCCGGTGATTTTGGATGGCCATTGACTCTTAAGAGCTCCTTTAAAAGCTTCACGGCACAGGCATTGCTTTATATCTGGAGATCTCTCTGCACTTGTCCTCACATGGTACCATGGGCCCAGCACTATGTGTCAATAATTGTCACAAGTGTAGTGTTTGTACTAGAGTTTTCAAGTCGCTGGCTGGACTAAAAAGTCACACTCATGCAGCGCTTCGGTAGGGGTTCTCCTACATGGATATAAAGTAGTGGCCGTACTCGAAAACGAGTTGGCAGCCACCATGTATGTATGTATGTATGTATGTATGTATGTATGTATGTATGTATGTATTCTATATATATATATATATACATATATGGCTAAAATATATATTATGTAACGTGGAGGAAGACGTGTAGTGTATCGATTCTAGCCTTTGAAACCCATACGCTTTGCTGAAGCCGTGGGCATTCAGGAAGTTAAGTACTTTCATAAAGGTCGCAGCATCACAACGTGTTATATGCCTTTTATTTAAAGACTATTTAAAGGCAGCGTATAAAAGTATCAACAACAATATAAGAAGAAAATATCGACATATATGGCGAAGATTTGATTATAAACCTATTTGAGGAAGATGGATATTTTGTATATACGAATACTATTTGTATTTGTGTAATATTTCATATTTAATATTTATTACATACGTTTTACTTGAAGAAACATGTTATTTATATAATACACACACACACACACACACACACACACACACACACACACACACACACACACACACACACATATATATATATATATATATGTATATGTGCACACACACACATATATATATATATGTATATGTGTGTGTGTATATATATGTGTATATATATATATATATATATATATATATATATATATATATATATATATATATATATATATATATATATATTTATATATATATAGAAAGAGAGAGAAAGAGAGAGAGAGATACAAATATATCTATATAAATATATATATATATATACGAATACATATACATAGGCACACGTACACAACACATATATCTTTGAATGCTTGTGTCTTATGTTTCATGCTATCCCTCACGATGATTCAATATTCTCCTATTACTATGTATGTATGTATGTATGTGTGTATGTATGTATGTATGTGTGTATGTATGTATGTGTGTATGTATGTGTGTGAGTATGCATGTTTATATAGATATGTATACATATTTTTATATAAATCTCTCTCTCTATAAATAAGTATATGTATATTATATTTGTGCAAGTGTGTGTATGTGTGTGCACGTGTATGTTCTCTCAAAGAAGTACTTTTAATGTATTTTCCATTAAATCTCTGCTGTACCTCATCTCTACGAAACTTTTTACCGTAACTAATTCTGTTATAATGATTACAAATTGCTAGACCTTCAGCTATTTCTATGGCAAAATAATTTTGTTGCATTAACATCAATTCTTCTCTTTGCTGCAGCACTAACTTAAAATCATACTTAATTCTCCTTGTAGTAATAGACTTTTCCTTGTCAAGACATACCTTCATTGAAATAATCGTTTTACTAAAGATATTACTTATGTCTAGAATTTAGTAATAGTTTTTCCTGAGATTACTATTTTTTTCTTAGTTTTGTGTTAGCAATTAGAGTTCTTTTTAATAGTCTTTGATTTGGTAAGCTACTTAGTGCACTTTTTCACTCTAATAGTATTAGAAAGAAAGTTGAGTCGGACAAAGCTGGAATCGAACCTAGTGGGTTAGTTAGAGGAAGCAAAATGTAATAGAAATGTAATCAAAGCTATAATATCATTCAAGACTGATTTCAGATGTATTTATTGAGAGTTCCGTACTTACAGTTTAACAGCGATTCCAATTGTCAGCACTCGCATATACAGATAGCTTTATCATTTACTTTGTAATTCTATCTTACATCGTCTACTACTTAAGTTGGACGCATGTTAAGCAACGTCTTTCTCACCCTTTCCATCTCTCTATCAAGATATGTATAAACTATCTATGTATTTTTCCATCTAACAATTTTCTACACTTTACACAATGCTTCAATCAAATTACAACAACCTCTTATATATATTATATATATATATATATATATATATATATATATATATATAATCACATGCAATTCACACACACAGAAACACACTGACACACACACACACACACTTATATATATATAAAAGGATGTAATGTGTACTTATCCTAAAACTGTATACCCGTTATATTAGTTGTATATCTATCTATCTATAAATACATACATACATACATACATACATACATACATATCGATTGACATATATATATATAAAATAAACATATAAATTAATTTTTGATATATATACGGCCTCTTAATTGTAGAGCTAACTCAGTTGAATGGACTCGGCTGCTATTTCTAGCTGTCGATAATCCTATTCACGCCACTGGGATGACGCTGTGCGATGTGTATTTTTTAAAAATGCAACACGTGGTTCGAGGCATTCACAGATTTGCATTTGCTTTGTAAACGCAGATAGTTATTTTCTTCTCCTTTGGTGACCATCCAGGTTTTGACTACTGTGATTTACTGATTAATTGGTGAAATATATTTTTTACTTAAAGAAATATATACAAAGGAGATTAATCATTTTAAAAGTATCTATATTTGAAGTTCTAGTTAAACTTTAATTGGTTACCTATCTAGCTATGTGTGCTTACATTATTTACAAATTATTCCCTGTGATTGTTCCATATGAATATTTTATATATATATATAATGCCCCAGCATGGCTTCAGCCGGATGGCTGAAACAGGTAAAAGAGTAAAAGAGTATATATATATATATATATATATATATATATATATAAATATATATATCATAAAACATGTCTATAGAATCACAAGATAAAATATATACTATTTCCTCTCCCAATTAGCATAATTAACTATATAAAAAAATCGAATAGACCAGGCTATAAGAATGAGGCTTCTACGAAGAAATCTCCGACAAAAAACCGAAACTAGCGCTTCCCGTCGGCCGTAGCGGAATATTTATCGAATATTTCGACAGCGTAATCGCCCAGATATAGTCAACTAAACAGAATTAGGTGTAAAATAAACTAGGAGAAAATAGAATACATTTAAATACCTCTCCCATGGTTTCGTCCGTATTTTGAGTTTTCCAATAATTATGTAATAATTATATAAACTCGAGCGCCGGATTCATCAGGAAGCTCGCTCTTAGCTAGACACTAAATTTTCCAAAGTAATCGCGCCAAGAATTCATTTCAAAATGGCTAAAAATCGTGACGTAGTCGCGGTCAGGTTGGAAGGGGTGTGGTAGTTGCTTACGACTGGTGGCATTTTTGCTAGAAAGCACTGCACAATACAGCCAAATGTGTACCTCAACCTAATGGGAGATTATTACATATAAAAGTTTACATATATATATACATACATATACATATACGTGTTTTGCAACTGGTCACTTTGTGGCTCAATGAAAAATTAATAAATTAAACAATCAGAGCTATATATCATAAAACATGTCTATGATTGTTTAATTTATTAATTTTTCATTGAGCCACAAAGTGACCAGTGACCAATCATTGGAATCTTTGAGCTTATTCTACAGTGAATATGGCGCATGTCTCTCAGACATGGCAACCCTTAATTTAATTTAATTTCATTTTGTATATATATATATATATATATATATATATATATATATATATATATATACAGTGTTCCGCCACTATATATATACACATATAGGTGTGTGTAAAGTGTTCTTGATTTAAAACTGTGTATCCATTATACATTTCGGAATGTGACATTAATTATAACTACCATCAAGATAGAAGCCATGTATTACTGAAGACGGAATACAATTCGTGAATACAACTTTTTTTAACCGGTCTTCAATTAAGGACACCAAATGTATGAATCTAAATCATATTTATTATCATTAAGTTAAGGATTTATAATTATCTTGTATATCCTTTGAATTCTGGGCACATATGATGATTATTTCGAAAAGAGTTAGCAATGAATCGATTATATTCTTACTCGATATCTATTAAATACACTGATTATGTTTTCCAGTGTGGAGTTTACTTTGTTTTGAATCAAAGCAAAGATTCACTGGATGGAATTGTAATTAATTACATTGATGTTTATATATCCTGTTTGAAGATGTTAATTAACGGCTTCTTTCTTCTGGTTAATTGCTAGGTACCGGATATCAACTTTGCTTGGTGACTACGGTACACAACGAAAACCTGAAGGTGTAAGAATTTGTTTCAGCCTATGTATTCTTCAATTTAAATCTTTTATTACCCTATATCTAAACAAATACATAAATTCTTATTTTCAAATAGATTTTAAATTATTGATATATATAAGGATATATAAGGGTGTTGTGGAAGATTGCATATCAAAGAAGTTCTCGATACAAGGGAAGATGCAGAGTGGATATATTATGAAAGTAGAGAATCTACAACGAGCTCGGCGGTTTGGGGCAGTTACTACCTCTTCAGCAAAAGATTCCCTAATTAACTAACATATACGTACATACATATATATATATATATATATATATATATATATATATATATATATATATATATATATATATATATATATATATATGTGTGTGTGTGTGTGAGCGTGAGTATGTATGTGTAAGCGTGTATGTGTATATACATCTATATATACAGATATATGTATATATATATATATATATATATATATATATATATATATATATATATATATATATATATATATATATATATATATATATATATATATATACATATATAAATATATATATATATATATTCTTATGTATATGTATATATATATATATATATATATATATATATTCT
>OZ024742.1:177211768-177216768 GCA_964016885.1 Eledone cirrhosa
CAACATCTTTAGCTGAAATAATTAATAATTATAGAAAAAGGAATATAGATTATGACCTGACCTGGAGTGTGCTCAAAAGGGCCACCCCTTATCAAAATAATAGATATGAATGTAGATTATGTTCCCAGGAACTTTTTGAAATAATGAAATCTAAGGATATCCTATTAAATAAACGACAGGAATTAATTATATCATGTAATCATAAACTGAGAAGAACTTTTAAATATTATAAACCTAATTAATATACACTTTAGAAATTATTATAATAACACCTTTTTTTAAATTAGTTAACCTATAATTAATATTCTGCTACTAATGAGCTGCATAATTTGATTTCCCTTCTACAGCTATATTTTCCTAAAATTTATACCAATAAGTATACATATAAACTATCTTAATTTCAGGTTATGATTCGATGTTCCTTATAAACTATATAAATTTGTTATTTCTCAGTAATAAATTTACCCCCCCCCCCTCCCATAATTATTATTTTTTTTTTTTATTCTCCCTTCGTTTTTAACAGCACTCTTCAATTACATCTAACTCTTATTTATCATATCTATATGAATTAATATAAATTTATCAATATAAATATACCTATCAATTTAATTATTTTCTTTTTATAGATGTAAATTCCCTATATTTTAAATAAGATTGATATTTTTCACTAACACATTTATCGTAAAATGTTATTCTCCTTAGATATTTACATTAGCGTTATTCTTTTATAATATCAATTTTTCGTGTACCCTTTAGCGACTTGGCCTATTTTCATCCCTAAAATAATCTTTTCATTCATCATACTCTTTCCATTCAAAACTGAAATCTTCTTTCCTCTACCCCTAAATTATAGTTCTATTACAACTATTCTACCATCTTGACCACTTACTACATTTCTATTGGTCAATTCAAAACCTGTTCCCAAACAGACCTATTATATTAAATCTTTGTTGGTTTTTTTCAATAAACAAATATCAATATTTCTGAAGACAGCATATATATGTGTAGGTATCTATATTCCCTCTGATAGTTTGTAAAATTTTGACATAGATCTATATGATATACATACCAACACAAACATATATATCCTAGAAACGATCGTAAAATGATGAATTTTTTTATATAAGGAACTCTTTCTTTGTTTTTATTCATTATTTTTATTAATTTATATATATATATATGTTTATATATTGTGTATATATATATATATATATATATATATATATATATATATATATATATATATATATATATAATTACTGGCACATAAATGCAGAATACATTTAAATATATATATGTAAGTGTCTGTAAATATCCACATGCATATACGTATGGGATACAAGTAGATATATATATATATATTTGTATGTATATATAAATATATATGTACTTCTGTATATGCGTGTATATATATACATACATACACACACGTACATAAATAAGTTACACATACATACAAGCATACGTATATTATTTGATTCTGTTAATGATAAGGAATGAAAGGAACAACATGGGAAAAAAGCTAACGATTAACACAGCATTGTGTGGGGGAGAGTAGACATATATATACATATAAGTGTGTGTGAGTGTGTAAATATATATGTATATATTTATAACATTTGTTGTCGATTAATATTAATCGTGCGTTTATGTATAGCGTAGAATACCTATTCTCATATTTTGTAGACATATATCGAAAATATACAGACGCACTGTTGTACACACATCCACAAACGAACCACCTACGTGCATATACACATATTCAAGAAGCGCACGCACACACAAACTCTTATATATATATATATATATATATATATATGTATATTATTGTTCTTTGAGTCTCAGTCATTGATGTTATTTAAGTGGATTGGCAGTATCGGTAGAGGGTCGGACGCCATGCTTTCCAGCATAGTTACGTCCCTTTATGATCTGAGTTCAAATCCCGCCGAGGTTGACTTTGCCTTTCATCCTTACGGGGTCGATAAAATAAAGTACCAGTAATGCACTGGGTAATTGCTGGCCTTGTGCCTAAAGTAGAAACAGTTATTTAACTGGAAAGTTTATTGAAATGAATATCAAGTCGCTACCTGCAGCCTCAGATATTCAGGAAGTATCGGAGGGTTCTTGCTGTTCCCAGTAAGCATGCCTTTGAAGTGTTCCAAAACTTGGGACTGGACTAATCTTCTTTAACCATCCTTGGAAACTCTTTGAGATAGTACCTAATTTGCCTATGAAATCGGGACGACCTTGATTTCACGGCAGTTCCAAATCCTTTTTAACTCCAACTTTAAATCCTGGTATCGGTTAATTTTCTCCCTCTCTCTTTCTTGCACTCTTGTGTCAAATGGGCAGGGTACATCTACAATCAGGCACGATCTTTTCTCCTTGTTCAAAACCACCAGGTCAGGCCTATTGTGTTCGAAATTCTTGTCCGTCTGTATCCTAAAATCCCATAACACCTTCATCTGATCGTTTTCTATCACCAACTCTGGCTTATGCTCATGCCACTTCTCAGAATGGGGTAAATTGTGTACTTTGCATAGATGCCAGTGGATCACCCTGCCCATCACATCATGTCTCCAGCCTTTATAGTGAGTCTGGGCTAGGTGTTTACACTCGAATACAATGTGAGCCACAGCTTCTCTCTCTCTCTCCACAGATCCTACACAGTGAACTAGCCTCCTCCCTGTCAATATGGTGTTTCACCCACCTCGTTCTGAGGGCTTGCTCTTGCGCAACCATTAGCATTCCTTCTGTAGCTTTTTAAGGTCTCCTCTTTTTAACCAGTTCCATGTCTGTGGATCTCTAAATTTTGTTTTTTAAAAAAGGTGCTCTGATGGGATCTTTCATGAAGGTTGCTCTTCTTCCTTTTTGTCATTTCCTCCTTGGACATCCCCTGGTCTATTGTCCTCTCCTTCAGTACAATTTTGAGCATTGGCTCCCTACTGTCAGTCACGTATTTGTGCAGGTTGTTTTACTCCATCTGAACACAGTCCTCTGTGCTGATAAGACCTTTTCCACCTTCAGATCTCTTTAAGTAGAGTATATCGACATCACTCCTCTTGTGGAAGATGTTGTAGATATTCATTAACTTCCTAGTCTTCCTATCCATTTCTTTTTGCTCAGCAACATTCCATTTCAGAATTCCCGCACTGTACCTAATAATAGACACAGCTGGGAATTTACTGCACTTATGACATTCCTACTATTTAGATGTGATTTTAATACGTTCCTTACTGTCTTTATGTATTCAGATCTTATCAATTCCTTCAATGTTTTGTTCTTGATGTCATCTGCCTTCAGAACACCTAAATATTTGTATCCCTCTTCAGTGTCAATTTCCTTTATCATCTCACCTGTTGGTACATGGATTCCGTTGTTTTTGCTCAATTCACCCCTCTTCATCACAAGGACTCCACACGTATTAATACAAAATTCCGTACATATATCATTGCTGAAAATACGGACAGTGTCAACAAGTACATCCAATTCCTTCTCACTCTTCCCAATGAGTTTAAGATCGTCCATGAAGAGTAGGTGGTTGATGGTAAGAACTCCTTTTCTCAACTCGTATCTTGTTCTCACTTTTGCGCAGTATAATGGCCAGGGTTATCAGGGCAAGGACAAACAACAGAGGGGACAAACTATCTCCCTGGAAGAAACCTCTCTTGATCTTCACGCCTCTCAAGGATTCTCCACCCGATGTTAATTCTGTTTCCCAGGACTTCATACTTTTTCTCAACAACTGTCTGATATTATCTGCCACCTTGAAGATATCTAAGCTTTCGGTTATCCAAGAATTAGGTACCATGTCGAATGTCTTTTTGTAATATATCTATCCCATGGCAAGACCAGTGTGCCACCTCTTGCAATTACTCATTACCAACTTATCAATATGTAACCGGTATTTTGTACCACGGGAATTCTTTCGGCATCCTTTCTGTTCATCCGGTAATAAGTTGTTTATGTGGAGGTGATGTTAGATTTCCTCAGACACAATGCTTGTCAACAGTTTTCACATTACGGACAGACATGTGATAGGCTTATAGTTGGTAACACCATTACCCTTGATTGTCTCTTTCATTACCATAACTGTGGTACCTTTTGTCAACCACTCTTGTATTTCACCCGACATCAATCAGTCATTGAACATGGTGGTCAGTTTCGGGTGTAGGGGTGTTATATTTTTAATCCAATACTCTTTGACACCATCTGGGCCTAGTGATTTCCAGTTGGTTAGTTTTTTGGCCTGCCCTTTAAGAGTTTCAATTGTGATACTCAAATCAGGTTGTTGGTGTACTTGTTCACTAATCTCATTTTGAGCTGCCTCAATCCACACTGCCTGGCTATTATGTTCAACATCCTGCTTCCATATTCCTCTCCAAAATGTCTTAGTCTGTTCCGCCTCAGGGATCACGTCGTTGCTTCTTCTGGTTGTTCTCATCTGTTATTATTTTCATCTCTTCTGCTATTGTTATTGCTATGACTATTATTTTTATATGTGTTATTTCTATAGTCAAAGTTATTATTTATATTACTACTTTCTTTATATATATATATATATATATATATATATATATATATATATATATATATATATATATATATAGTAAAATAACAGATTAAAGTTTAAGCAAATAATCGCTTTTTTCACCCTTAACAGGATCTTCTGAAATTAACAAAATCAATCTGTGAACGCAGGAGTGAATATTTCAAAAAACGTTCCACATATGACGTATTATCTTCGTTTTTTTTTCGTTCACTGCCAGAGAACGTCTCTATGAACCACCTAATAGAATATTAGTCTACGACTTCTATTATACAATAAACGTGGTTTTATCTTTGCGTGTAATTGTTTTTCCCTGCTCCAATAATGACGTATTATATCCGTTTTTTCCCGTTCTTTGCCAGGGAACGATTCCACGAACCAAAGTATTGTCTTCCTGACTTCCTCCGGTTGCAACGTTTTTTGAAATATTCACTTCTGGTTTCACATATTG
>OZ024742.1:177226768-177249268 GCA_964016885.1 Eledone cirrhosa
GAGAAACTTAAAGACAAGGAATGGTATGCCATCCGGAACCTGTTTATAGAATTCTGTCTGCCTTTGTTACTCTAAAAACAAAAATTAATAAAAATAAACCATAGCTTTGTAGAATTAGCTTTTAATGAATTCCCTTTTCTATCAACCAATGACCTACACCCATCCCACTCCCCACCCTCTCCTACCACTTGTAGAGACCTATAAATACCATATTTATTTTTTGATACCCAGATTCCTGATGATTTCTAAAGAATGAAACAGTTCTAGTCCTGTAGAATCTCATCTATATTAAAACTATATATATATATGTGTGTGTGTGTAATAAAACAAGGACGAACGGTTATTCCTTCATTACGTTTATTGGTGGCGCGCGTTTCGCTATTGATCAGCTCATGGTTCGATCTTTATCGATCTAGGCGGATTCTGCCATCAATGGCTCGTCGGACCTCGTCGTGTGTGTACGTAATTCCTATCTTTACATATACAGTAGAAAGTGAACCGAGTCTGTGCTAATTGGTTGCATAACATGCCAGATTTAAGTAACTTCCTGTAAATTAGAAAGACATCAATGTTCAAATGTGTTTGGCTTCTCATCACAAGATATATATATCACCTAAAGAACACAATGGAATAATCAATATAATGTATCACTGAAATTTACGTGGGAGGACGTAATTTTTCTCCAAATAAATTTGTGTTCCGTTACTTTATGTTTACACTCTCATCTCCCTTTTTATTTCCTATTTTATTCCCCGTTATAATTTCTGATGACGAATTGTCTCCGAAACTTTCAGACATTTGTGTATTATATCGAGCGTTAATTTAATATATATCTTCATTTTGCTATCGTTTATATATATATATATATATATATATATATATATATATATATATATATATATATATATATATATATATATATATATATATATATATATATATGCGATAACAAGTTATCCAGTTAGAGGTTGTGTGTACTCTGTATTGTGGATAGTTTTAACGTATGGCTATGTTTGACTCAACAAATGTTTTCATAGCTAGGTAGCGAGTTCGCGAGAGTTCCTATGCAGATTATACTTGGAGAAATAATAGTGAAAGAATGAAGAGTTACATGGTTGGCTGTACAACAAGGGGCTTTATTTCAGGTATTAACAATTGTTTCGTTGATCAGGTGAGTCTAGAGGCTGCTAATCACTCGAAGTTGCGTCACTTGAGCTTAAAAACAGTGTTACCATCTGATCAAATCATCGGAATACTAGAGATTTCACATATGCCAATGGTATATATAGAGATACAACGTAGAATCAAAACAATAATCTCAATAATAAAATATAATGATAAAGAAGTAAAGAAGTTACAGATGTAAAAATAAGTAAACAAATAAGTTTAAAAAAAGTAAAAGATTATAAGTACAGAATACGAGTGCTGATAATAGTGGTGGTAGTAAGCAAGTGAATATATAAAGATGTGAGGGTGGAGATAATACTAACATGAAAAGCTACATTAGATACATACTTATATACGTGGTAATTAAAAATTAAGTGAGGGATACGAGGATGAAACATAAGGGATGGGGTAAGGACAGGGAAGGACATTTATACGTGCGTGTGTTAAATGTTTAGTATGCTGATTGTCTTAATGGGGTTGATGTGGCTTTAGGGAGAGAGAGTGAACATTAACCACACACACATACAAATTCCCCTTCCCCGTCCTTAGCCCTAATCCTTATGTCTCATCCTCGTATCTCTCACTTAAATGTTAATTTATTATTTTTTATCTTTTATCTGTCATTTGTTACTACCTCTTATTCTCTACTTCTAACCCTCTGAGATTTGACCACCACGTATGTATGTATCTAATGTTGCTTTTCATGTTCGTATTATCTCCACCCTCACATCTTTATATATTCACTTGCTCACTACCACCCCTATTATCAGCACTCGTATTCTGTACTTACAATTTTTTTTACTTTTTTTACTTATTTTTTCAGTTATTTTTTACATCTGTGACTTCTTTACTTCTTTATCATTATATTTTATTATTGATGTTATTATTTTGATTCTACGTTGTATCTCTCTCTATATATACCATTGCCATATGTGAAATCTCTAGTATTCTGATGATTTGATCAGAGCTAAACACTGTATTTAAGGTCGAGTGACGCAACTTCGAGTGGTTAGCGGCCTTTAGACTCACCTGATCAATGAAACAGTTGTTAATACTTGAAATAAAACCCTTTGTTGTACAGCCGACCATGTTATTCTTCAATTCTTCACTATATATATATATATATATATATATATATATATATATATATATATATATATATATATATATATATATATATATATATATATATATATATCATAAAATAACAGGATGCTGGGCTTGTGTAAATCCATGAAAGGTGAACCAACAAACCTAAATATATATATATATATATATATATATATATATATATATATATAATATGAGTTTTTCAAATATTAATAATAATATTCGTTTGCAATTATGCAAACGGCCTCATTTTTAAAGCCATGTCATGTCAGTAGAATGAGCCCCTCATTGTTGCTCTTGTGTTGGCATGTAAACAGAACTGCAAACAGTAATGTTTCTGGGTATCACCCTTCATCATTACACGTCACAATTCACCTTTTTATATACATATATATATATATATATATATATATATATATATATAGGCTTAAAAATGGAATGAGAATAAGAAGAAAGCAAGAACGGGGTGGGGGTCCTCATCAGTTGTCTCCTGGTTGTCTTGGATATTTCAACGCTTTAAAGACAATATATTTACCCCCAGGGCGTTCAATAACCGGGTAAGTTATTGGGTAAACTAAGGAGGGAGAGAAGGAACATTGAAGGGAAAAGGGGAAAAGGGAAGAAAAGAGAAAACAGCGAAAAAAACACCAAGCCGAAGAATGTGCAGCAACTTAAGGCAGAAATCCAAGACCACAGCGGTAACAGAACATATGTTCAAGAGCATGTGATCGAACGAACGGATGACAGCGAAACTGATGAGGAAAACGTCCCTCCTCTTTCTTGTTTCTTCTTATTCTCATTCCACTTTAAAGCCTATATATCAATATACACACATATAAGCGTGTGTATATCATTATATCTTCGTTTACTGGTGGGTCTCTGATTGGATGAAGTTATGTAGCGTTCGGTCAAACAAGGATCATTAAATTAGTGCCAAGTTGGAAAAGTAAGTACTAGGGGTTAATATAATACAGTTCCCTGAATACACTGCCCAGCATGGCCACAGTCTAACGACTGAGACCGATGAGGGAATATTCAAAAACATTACACATACACATATATATATATGTAATGTTTATATATACAAATACATATTTATATTTAATGTTTATATATATATATATATATATATATATATATATATATATATATATATATATATATATATATATATATATATAGATATAGATATGTATGTATGAATTTATATACACATAGATGTCCATATGTATATACATATAGATATATTATAAAGATAGTGGGCAGACGGTAAGGGACGATAAATTCAATGATATTGTTTTTTCCTATATCCGCCATTACAGACGCTGAACGAAAAACATATTTTATAAGAGATAAAAGAACTATAACTGAGATAAACAGGCACAGGAAATAACTGTGGTATTCCTAATGAAAAAAAAATCAACAAACATCAAAAATAATCTTGCTTGGTTTAGTATATAGGTATATGGTAACACTTGTCGGTATCACCTACGCAGACCCAACAAAAACGAGTATTTCGATATGATTGAGATGTATTTTAAAAGAGAGAAATCAACACAAAAACGGGAAAAAAAATTCATGCAAAATAGAAAAGAACAAACACACAAACAAATACTATAAACAATTCGATATAATGTTTAGCACAAATCTCAATTATATATATATGTGTGTGTGTTTGTGTGTGTGTGTGTGTGTGTGTGTGTGTGTGTGTGTGTGTGTGCGGGTGTATGTGAGTGTGTGTATATATGGATAAATACGTATATACCTCTGTGTTCGTATAAAAATGAATAATGAGAGAGAGGGAGAGAGAGAGAATAAATAAATTATATATATATATATTGTGTGTGTGTGTGCGCGTGTGTGTGTGTGTGCGTGTGTGAGCGATTGTTTGTGTATGTGTTTTAATACATGAAGGAATATGTATGTTAATAGAAAATGTATATACACGATATATATTCTGAAACAGAAAGAGAGAAAAATAGGAAGAGTGACAGATAGTTAGATTGGACGGTGAGAAGTTCCACGCAAACGCAAAATACCATCACAGATACAATGTGGAATAATATGCCACAACGCAATCAGTTTGGAAATGTGATTATACATAATTAATATAAGATTTTCTCACGGTCTGACGCATTCTAAGTTGATCATTGAATTATTGCTTGCAATAATAAAACATTTCAAGTAAACTACAAATATTTAAACAAAAACAATATATCATAATATACGCTTAAAAATACTGAGACAACCACACACGCTTACACTCATACACATACACATATGTATGTATATACAGACATGCATTCACGCATATATATATATATATATATACGCAGATAGGAATATATATATATATATATATATATATATATCTATATATATATATATATACTCACACACGCATATATATATATATATATATAGACGCAGATACACATATATATGTAATTTTATATATATACAATTATATTTAATAATCAACATTATATATATATATATATATATATATATATATATATATATATGGAGAGAGAGAGAGTGAGAGAGAGAGAGAGAGAGAGAGAGAGAGAGAAAGTTAGCGATAGAAAGTGAGGGAGAGACAGGGGCAGAGCAGGGATCAGACAGAAAATTATGCCTACATACACGCACAAAGAAATATATGTATATATACACACATATATACAAATGTGCATACATATATATATATGTATCTATATATATATATGTGTGTGTGTGTGTATATATATATATATATATATATATATATATATATATATATATATATATAAACAGAGGGAAGGCAAGAGCGAGATACATATAATATATTTAAGTGTCTTCATATGTGTGAGCACTTGTATTATTGTGCATGTACGTGTGTGTGTGTGTATGTTTTTGCGTGAGTATAAGTGTTTATTTGTCTATGTGTAAAGAAATATTAATGTTCTTGTTATACATTCGTTTGATTTCTTTTTCCCCTATTTATATCGATGCTTTTATTTGCATAAATTTCGCAATGGTACTCTGTGTAAAAGATATCGATATTTCTAATCGAATTTCGAAACTCCCAATATAGTTTATGGTTTCGTCTCCCATTTCTAAAACCTACAAAAACAAAAATGGAAACCACATTTGTCTAAGTGGATGAGTGGATGATCATCCGTCGTTTTCTACAGTCAATATTCCAGTTGTTGAATCAACTCAACAGCTTGCCTCTTGAAGTAACGTACGCATGGCAGGGCGTTCCCCAAACACGTATAAACCTCTACGTAATTCTCATGTTAATGCAACATGACTCTGTATTCTCCTGGTGACAAGTATTTTAAGTAGTGATGAGTTATCAGCATATATATATATATATATATATATATATATATATATATATATATATATATATATATATAACAAAGGAATTGTGGTAAGGAACCAGATGGACCAGAAATAGCCGTCGAAACAGCTTGAGCGCTGCCGTTGGGGTCATACTTTTTCCTATATACATATATGAATATAAATATATAATAATTGTAAATCGAAGTTTAGCTGTTGTACAGCAAGTACTATTTGATTTGTTTGAGGGAATCACAAAGCAATCAATGGATCGAAAGTTAAAAACAAACATTAAGTCCAGAGTTATCACCATAGTTATAAAGTGAGACACCAAGAAAATCGAGCGAAGGCACCAACTTATTTGTTCGTTTCTTTTCTTCCTGATATATATATATATATACTAGCAGCAGTACCCAGTGTTGCCTGGGTAGGTAAAATAATATCTGCTTTGATGAAAAGGTGTTGATCTTAGTTTCTTGAAAATCGGTCGTAAATCTAGCAAATGGCGAAATGTTAAGTAAAATCGTATGGAATATGTGAGAAGTGGAAAGAATCGTATTTTGAAGAGTTAAACGGCTGCCACGTCATCCCTGAATAAAAAATGCAAAGTGTAAAGCTACTATAAGATGTGCAATGATAGGTATATCGTAGTATAAAAGTTGAACAAAATTAATTGATTTATGTGTGAGGTGGAGCCAAAGTTTCGAATTTGAACGAAATTGGTTGAAAAATGTGGGAGTTAATGATAGGTTCTATCGTAGTATAAAAGTTGAACCAAATAAATTGATTTATGTGTGAGGTGGAGCCGAAGTTCAGAATTTGAACGAAATCGGTTGAAAAAGAGGGAGCTAGTGACTAGAAGGCGGAAATTTGAGCGAAAAGGTGGTATTTTCGAATATTTAAGCGACTGCCACGCCGTTTCTGAATAAAATATTGAAAATATAAAGATAGTTTAAGACGTGAGATCATCACATCTAGCGTAGTGTAAAATTTGAACAAAGTAGGTTGATTAATGTGGGAGCTAGAGCCGATAAAGTGGAAATTTGAGTCTAAAAGTATTTTTTTTTAATATTTAAGCGGCTGCCACGCCGTCCCTGAACAACAAATGCAAAGTATAAAGAGATTACAGGATGTGCAAGGATAAATTCTATTTTGCTTTAAAATCTGAATAAAATCGGTGGCAAAATGTGGGAGCTAGAGCCAAAAATCTTATTTTTCGTTACCTAAAGAAAGGTGACCGCCCTATTGATTTTTATCTGCAGAATGACCCCGGAATAAAAATAAACGATACGCTGATATATAGAAAACACTTCGCGATCACTACTCTATGAGCCTGTAAACTTTCATGAAAATCGGTCGTAAGATGTAGGCCCCTATAGGTATTACACAGACACACAGACAGACACACACACACATACACACACACACATATTTAATTTTATATATATACAGATATATATAGATATATATATATATTAAAATAACAGATTAAAATTTAAGCAAAGAATCGCTGCTTTCACCTTTAACAGAATCTTCTGAAACTATATAAGGTTAAATATATATTTGATATATATTTATCCTTGAGCCCTCTATGTATTTTAGTCTTCATATTTATTATTATTACTATATATATATATATATATATAGATATAGATATATGTGTGTGTGTATGCGTGTATGTGTATATATGTGTATGTGTATGTGGTAGGCATGTGTCTACCACTAATTACTGCTGGATCGTCTGTTAAAGCAATAAATGGTGTTACGTGGTCCCGTCTGGTGCGGGCTTTATACCCAAGGGTTAAGATGTTTGTAATATGCTGTGTTTAAATAAAAGTAAGCAGGAAAGAAGTCAATGTTGCAGCAGAGATGAATATTATTGCATATGACTAGGGCGGTGGATTGGCAGTATCGGTAGAGGGTCGGACGCCATGCTTTCCAGCATAGTTACGTCCCTTTACGATCTGAGTTCAAATCCCGCCGAGGTTGACTTTGCCTTTCATCCTTACGGGGTCGATAAAATAAAGTACCAGTAATGCACTGGGTAATTGCTGGCCTTGTGCCTAAAGTAGAAACAATTATTGCATATGACTATTGTTTCCATATCAATCAGCTCAGAGTTTAATCAACATGTTCGAGACCCCACTCTGTACCGACTTCTCATCAGACATGTGTTAGTATCTGCTGAACACATTCTAACTAGTGAAAGCAGACAAGTTATCTCTTTATATACATTTATTTTGGGACATATGTGAGAGGACGGAAGGGGGAGATGAATAATTACTCCAAAAATATGTGTACATAAACCTATCCCTTGACTGTTTTCAACAGTTAGAATATGTGCAGCACACCCTAACGTATATCTGATAATGTCGCTGAATAATCGCGCCTCGAACTTTATGATCAAACCCCGAACGGATCGATATCGAAACAATTGTCCCGTGCAATAAAATTCATTTATGGAGCAACCTTTACTTCGTGCTTACCGGGTATATATATATATATATATATTTTTATGTATGTATGTGTGTGTGTGGGTGTGTGTGTGTCTCAGTGATTTAATGAAATCGGATAATATTTATTTTGGCGGTAGAGCTAGATACGGCGGACATTTTATAGTGTTATATGGTGTGATAGGGAATTGATTGACTTCCCTCATGACTACACCCCATACGTAGTATTCCAACTAGCCTGCTATGGTTGGTGTGCCATGATTCTGGCGTTGTAGCACATCATTTTTGGGACGTCTTGCCCTTATGAAATGTCAACAAATATCGTGCATACATAGCCGATATCTCGCACGTTTACGGAGAGCTGAGGGGATACATTTGATAGGAGCTGTGTGCTCTTGGGCGGGGAAACTATAAAATAGCTTATAAAATAGGATGAAGAGCCTTAAATATCGTAAAATATGTGACCATCAGCTGCTACGACGATTTAAACTCCGTATCTCCCAGATAGCGGCTAGCTGCTTTGAACTATTAAGCAAAGGAACCATAACAGTTTTTAATTTTCCCAAATCATGGTATACACATATCCAATCACCCGGACTTTAACGAAGTGGTGAGGGGATAAGGATAACATAAAGATTGGTGTGATCATGTACGGAAATGCAATAAAATAGCTTATAGTTGAGGGTGAAAGAGCGAAATATATATATATATATATATGGATGTGTATATAGTATATTTGGCAATATACTGTATGCTTAATTAAAAACATGTTGAATACCTTGCGCTATTATTTTAAAGTTGTGGCTATGACACTTACTTCCTTTTTCAGCAAACAAAGGGAGATAAGTTGACAGATCTGTTTCATACGGTTGGTAATCATTAGAGCCTGTTGAAAATTATAGATGCTGGCTTCTTATAGAATTCCAGTAATATTCAGGAACTGATTATACAGAATGATTGACGGTCCAGCAAAAATTGAAAATTAGAATTGGTGCTCTGAAATAGCGATGTATACATGAATGCATATATATAGTATATTTGGCAATATACTGTATGCTTAATTAAAAACATTTTAATTCTATAAAAATCAAACATCTATAATTTGCAACAGGCAAAGGCGAGTGCTAAGCTCTGATGAGTATCAACAGTATGAAACAGATCTGTCAGCTTATCTCCCTTTGTTTGTTGAAAAAAAGAAGTAAGTGACAGTCATTACTTTAAAATAATAGCGCAAGGTGTTCAAAATGTTTTTAATTAAGCTTACAATATATTGCCAAATATACTCTATATACATCGCTATTTCAGAGGACCAATTCTAATATATATATATATATATATATATATTTATTCTTCTGAAAGAAGATCCCGTTAAGGGTAAAAGCAGCGATTCTTGCTTTAACTTTAATCTGTTATTTTAATAAATATTTGCTCTATGGTTCTTATATATTTGATATACATTTATCCTTATCGAGCCCTCTTAGGATTTTAGTCTTCCAATATATTATTATTACTATATATATATATATATATATATAGTAATAATAATATATTGGAAGACTAAAATCCTAAGAGGGCTCGATAAGGATAAATGTATATCAAATATATATATATATATATATATATATATATATATATATATATATATATATATATACCCCACCTTCACGACATCAGTAATAATAGTAATAATTTTGCCGTTGGGTCACTAGTAAAATAAATATATGATCCGCGTAGCTTGAGGTAGAAATATAAAACTGAAATTGGCAGGATTTCAACTCGGTCAGCAAAAAGTAGATACTACATAGCAGTTAATAATTTAGTATACCTGTTCGCCATTTTAGCAATTCCGCTGTCTAGTTTTAGCAAATGTACAGGCAGGTTGGCGGAAAGTTTAAGAAGTTCTCATAACCAATATGACCGGAATTATATCCCACAACGTCTCAATTTAAGCAAGTGTCATTTACCATAGCCTCGGATCGTTCTATATCCTATATGTGGAATCAGGTAGACGGAGAATATTTGGAAGCTCGTCAGATAGATTGTATCTGTAATTAAAATGGCCAAAATTGTTAAACACAACATACTGACTCCTCCTGACAGTTATGACAAGGGTAAATGTGTCTGTAGACTGCGGTGGCTTTTTCAAGTTAATTTCAATTGATCAAACTACGTGTACTGATTTCACGCGGATCGTTACAAAGGAAATCTGATCTCAGTTAAATTTCAACTTAGATTGTAGTTAGCCGAAACATATGACAGAGCAATAAACCCGATGCCCTAATGACTACACAATTTCCCAGCCTAAAATGTACCGCAACTGATATCAGTTTTGACTAGTTGTACAATTGTCGTTAAAGATCAACAAGCTTTCACCAGAGCTGGCTAAACTTCTAAAGCTGGTGGATTTTTTTTTTCTTTTTCGAGAACGATAATTCTATCATAACGCCTCTAGATAAATGCACCGCCTTCTCCGCTTCAGTAGAACATGTTAGTCTATGATGTAGGGACAATGACAATATCTAAATAATTAGATATAATACATTTCAGAGATATATAATAAAATATTTACATTGAGGACTGCTGTAACACAAAACCTTATAATAAATTTATGCTGATGAATGCAATATTTACCTATTCTATCTTTGTTTTTCTAAAACGAAAACAATATAATCATACAAACCACATATGTTATTATATACATACTCAGATTCCAACTATTACAAACACATATATATATATGTGTCTCTGTGCGCGTGAGTGTGTATGTCTGCCTGTGCCTGGGTGTGTTTATATGTGCATATATAACACGCGTACATAATTATATATGGCAGCGAGTCATAGCCAATGAGAACAATGGAACAATGGACTAATACAAGATGAAAATATTTGACTATTTTGCCAGCGATCTATTCCTCCATTTTAGCATGGTCGAAATTCGTTGCACGAGGATCGATTCCTTCCAGCAACACCTAATAAAATGTTGACTCCGTTGTTAATACACCCCCACCCAACGCATGGCGTAAACTCATCCAAGATTAAGTAAATGTAGATTGGCACGATTAAACTCGATCTTGGGAATATTTTCTGGTCTTCCCTTATATTGTGTCCGCCATTGGAATCCTGGCTAGATGACAATAATCACTATGCGGGAATTTATTACAACCGGCTTGACGATAGTGGGGGTAGTGTTGCTGAGACAAGTACAATTACACGTATAATGTATGTTAATGGCCCTTTCTCCAAATCTTCCAATTTGTATGGGCGGATACAGACATACATGCATAAAGACACACACACACACACACACACACAAACACACACACACAAACACACAAACACACACACAGATAATATTACACACTGAATTTTTCCGCCAAAAATAAGGGTTGCCTCCCTTGTCGAGGCCCACGTGGGTATTGGTAACTGTCAATCTTTGGCCTGGCACTTGAACTAAAACCTGTTGAGAAAGTAACTTCATTGTTCAATGATCTTACCAAAAGCTTAACATTATTTGTCTAAGCGGACAGTACTTGATTTAGGAGTTGCAGAAACCCAAATGCTTGATTTTACCAACCATCCAGGGATCCGGGTAATTTTTTCAATCATATTTTTTATTTGTTTGACCTGAATTACCTGGTCGTTTCTATGGCTGTGCGGATAATGGTTTAACCATCGTCTCAGTGTGTTTAACCTTTACATACCAACCTTTTTAATTTATAGATATTTATTTCTGTGTGTATGTATGTGTTGTGTATATGTGTATATATGTATATATATATATATATATCTTGAGACTAGTAAAATGAGGTATCCTCTTGATAAGTCGGCAGACCTCGCAAAGACTCTATATCTTTGATATATTGTTTTTGTTTATGCCACGAAACTACGTAGTCGAGGAATTTAGGAACAGTTTAGGTATGATACATTTTATTACTAATTATATCTAAATGTTTCTTCTCTCTTCATAATGTATATATATATATGTATATATAAATCAGGAAAGAAGGTTGACATGGTTTGCTATACAAAAAAGGTTTAATCACATAGCTTACATTTGTTTCACTGAGCTGGTAGGTCTAGAGATCGCTATTCGCTTATTTTCGTTAATATCATCCACTACCTGGAATACCATAACTGGACTTTACCTAGGTGGACTGCATTTAACTATTATTTGTTACCCCGTATATATATATACATATATATATATGTGTGTGTGTTTGTGTATTTGTGTGTATGTGTATGTATGGATATATATATATATATATATATATATATATATATATATATATATATATATATATATATATAAATATACACAGTTCAAGAGTAACCAATCTTAAAGAGAGAGATTGAGATAGTAGAGGAGATATGAGAGGAAAGATTGGTGAGTTAGTTAGAAGCCAAAGCGTAAAGGCATGTGTTCAATGTGCAATATGCATTAGAAAGCAGCTAGGTGGCTGGGTTCATGCAGAGGTTAGGTGCGCAGAGCTGGAAATATTCATTAGTTAAGCAAAACAAGACCACAAATTTCACAAGGAAGACATTATTAAAAGATTGTCAACATATTTAGGTTGATGTAAGGAATGTAGAGAATAATAATAATAATATTAATAATAATAATAATTATTATTATTAATATTATTATTATTATTATTCTCTACATTCCTTACATCAAACTAAATATGTTGATAATCTTCCTTGTGAAATTTGTGGTCTTGTTTTGCTTAAATAATGAATATATATAAATATATATATATATGTATGTGTGTATATATGTGTGTATGTATATATATATATATATATGTGTGTATGTATGTGTGTGTGCGTGTTTGTGTGTGTGCATGTGTGTTTATCTATTGTTATATGTATTCTTTTTCCTTTCCTTCTTCCTTTTCCAGCCTCACTTTCATATATATTATAATTTTGTTTTTAAAATCAACTGTCAATAAATACACCATGACATTTTTCTTCTGATGACTGAAAGCAAATGTTGTTTGCTTTCAAGAAACCACTGGTAAATGAAATGTTTATCTTTCGTTGTTTATTACATAAATAATAAGCTCTGTAACCTACATAGAGCACTCTTTATTCCTGGACCTTTCCGACGGAATTACTTCATTTATATATATATATATATATAAGGATTAGAATACTGGAGCGTGTTTGAGTCAAACACCCTCTTCGTATTATAGAAATGACAGTAAAAGGTATAGCTCAATGCAGTTAAGCAGAGCCGAAAAATTAAGAGAGTAAAACAAAGAATCCTTTAATACATCAACAGTTTTTATTAGCCGACAATGTTTCGTCCTATTAAGAACTCATCAGGGCAATCAAAACAACAAGAGGTAATTTCGGCAGATACAAGCCAGAAACTCTGAAGAATATGGAGTTTACATACACTAGTGTCTTACAAGGATATACGATAATAAAAATGAAGATAAAAATAATAAAATTATAATAACTAAGGATGTAGATAACATTAAGCACCATATTACAAATATGGTCCAAAGTCACCAACTTAAATCTAAACAAATTTGGTTATATAGAACAGGAATTATATATAACACAGTATAATACATTATAATAATAATATATCTATACCAACACTGAAATTCCAAATCAAAAATCAAAAGGTACAATATATACATGTATATATGTGCGCGCACACACACACACACACACACACACACTCACACACACACACACACACATATTACAATACACATATCTATTTTCTATTACACAGAAATTAAGCCCTATTGGAAGTTTGAACATCAAAAATATTAAAAATAAGCATGGTAATAGTGAAAATAATGCTAATACATCTACCCAATATCCATGGGGCAATAATTACAAGAAACACTTATAATAAATAATAAACAACAAAATTATATAATATAATACAATATAATAAAGTAGAATATATATAATAAGAATATATATAATCTCAGGTTAATTTACAGAAACAATATAGATGTCACAGTGAAATACAATGATAAGTTGTTAACATTATATTAACAATTACCATAATCAATATGTACAACATGGTTCATATTGGGTTACATAATAAATGGGGAAATATCAATCATATAATATAATACAATAATACTAAAAAAAACTATATTGGTACAGGGAACAATTATGATGTTACAGAAAAAAGATGTTGTTACAGAAAAAATATATAGACATCTAACATGATATATAAAGTCTAAATACCATAATGTTACATACTACAATATTAAAATATTAAAATATTAAAATATTAAAATATTAAAAAATATAAAGTTTAAGTATCTTAATGTTATATATAATAAACGGTAAGTAATAAGGATCTATATCATAATGTAATATATTTTTAAAATAGGCATATAATATATAAATAAATACTTATAATTTCAAGGTTAGTAGACAGACATGTGTGGATGAGCAAAGCCAGACAGTGAGTGGTAAATAAAAACAATCAACCGTAAATTACAAAACAGAGCAAATGTATACACACTTACGTCTCGCGTGCATTTAGAAAGTTGGTAAGCATTCAGGAAAACGATCATTTTAAATGACTCCCAACACTATTTGATGAATTAATATTAAAAATATCAAACCCGTCCGATAAGGTAGTATAAAATTAGCTATAGTCTCAGTCATTAAAGTATATAAACTTTAATATATCGTTACAAATGTTTACAAAAAGGAATAAAGTTACACTATCATACACGCAACGATATCTAAAAAACTGACTTAAGTAAAGTTAAGGTAAGCTAATGGGGACAGAATTGACGAAATATATGGAGGGTGCGAAGTAGCATAAAATATATTCGATATACTATAATAAATAATTGAACAGAGCATAAAAGTGGGGGGGGGTTAATATAATCATATTTAATCTAGAGGGGTTGACAATAAGTTTATGCGTGCATGGGGGGGGGGGGGGGGTTAATAGATAAATCAGAATAGACTTAGAAATAAATATATAAATAGAATTAAAATTAAAAATAAAAATAAAAATAATGTTAAAATTAAAAATTAAATATACTATAATTATAAATAAATTCGATATACTATAATAATTCGATATACTATAATAAATTATAATAAATTCGATATTCTATAATAAATAATAGAACAGAGCATAAAAGAGTGGGGGGGGGTTAAAATAATCATATTCAATCTAGGGGGGTTGACAAGAAGTTTATGCGTGCATGGGGGGTGGGGAAAGAAGGGGGGGGGGGGGGTTAATAGATAAATCAGAATAGACTTAGAAATAAAAATATAAATAGAATTGAAAATAAAAATAAAAATAATGTTAAAATTAAAAATTAAAGTTAATGATAATAAAAGAATATATAAAGGTAATAACGTAGTAATCTTATGTATACTAACAAGGTGTAATAGTGAAGACATAGATATGGTACAGTGGCCAAATGATTATGAGAGCTAGAATGAAGAGTTATCAAAAACCAATGGTAACAATAGTGTTGGCAAACAAAAGAAAACAAAAGAACCCAAACAAAGAACTAAGTAATGGAATATATCTGCTAATGGGTACGATTTGTACTACTAGAACATTTGGGTTTATAATAAAAGTAAGAATTAGAAATTGCATGGGGGCAAGAAGAGAATATCTCAGACTTTCTATTCAGTAAGGGTACGCTAGAGAAAATAATAGAGTGTGTCTCAAGTATACAGAGATTGCAAAACTTACTATGTGCAGAAAGGTGGTTAGATCGTGCTACTAAACTCCAGTTAAGGCTATATGGTATACAAGCTCCCTTAAGGTCCCAGATATAATGCGCTAGAGAGGTAGAATTCTTAAACCTAATATGTTTGAAGTTAGAGATATGAGAGTTAAACCTAGTCTTAAAGGTGTTTGAAGTAGATCCTATATATGTTCCTTTAGAGGAATTAGTTATAACCTCGCAAGCATAGACTATGTTTTTAGAAAGGCAGTTACCGTTTAGAGGGCAGTTAGCACTCACTCTACAATTGCACTTCCGGGTGTTATTGGTTGGCTCAAGTGGTGATGTATTGCACCTAGGACCTCTATTAGATAAGGAATGTTCTGGTGGTAAAGCATTGTCCGATGCATTCAGGCTATTATTCTGCAGAGAGGAGAATCCATCCCTAATCTTCCTATTATTAGTGCTAGCTAAATGAGAACTAATATTAGGGGTGGTAGAGAATGATAGTTTAATAACATTTTTATTAAAAATACTATGGTATTTGTGAGAAGGGGGGACATTTTTCTCCAGGATAGTGAAGAAAGACCTAGGGATATTAGTTTATACATCCTGGTTATATGGCGGGTTGAAATAAGTATTCAATCGCCTTCTATTTCTATTTTTATTCCTATCAACCCTACCTCTATCAAAAGTCCCACCTTCGAGACTAGGGTTACTATCGGGAATATGTGAAGCCGCATTCATAGAATCAGTCATAATTACATTATGCCTATTATATTTTCTACCTCCAGTAGATCCACTGTTGTTCAGAGTCCCTACAAGAGGATTAAGGCCAATGATAGGATCAGTAGGAGCAACATTATTAGAACAAGATCCAGCCAAACCAACACCAATGTGTGAGCGCACAGGGGGCTCGACTTGTCTCTTAGAGGTATTATATTTGTTACTACGAGTCCAGTGGGATAACCTATGGGTGGGTTCAGATACTCCTATATAAGTTCTACGGTTACTAAGTTTGTTACTCACATTCATAGCCATGTTATGTGATATAATGTTATTATTATTAAGAGTAAGCGGAGACTTTCTAAAGTTACTATTATTATAATTTATTTTACTAGAGTGACCTGAATTTGCTAGGGCGTTATTGTAGTACTCCGCATGCTCATTAAAAGTTCCTATGTCCTTGATTGTTTTTATTTACCACCCACTGTCTGGCTTTGCTCATCCACACATGTCTGTCTACTAACCTTGAAATTATAAGTATTTATTTATATATTATATGCCTATTTTTTAAATATATTACATTATGATATAGATCTTTATTACTTACCGTTTATTATATATAACATTAAGATACTTAAACTTTATATTTTTTTATATTTTAATATTTTAATATTTTAATATTTTAATATTGTAGTATGTAACATTATGGTATTTAGACTTTATATATCATGTTAGATGTCTATATATTTTTTTTGTAACAACATATTTTTTCTGTAACATCATAATTGTTCCCTGTACCAATATAGTTTTTTTTAGTATTATTGTATTATATTATATGATTGATATTTCCCCATTTATTATGTAACCCAATATGAACCATGTTGTACATATTGATTATGGTAATTGTTAATATAATGTTAACAACTTATCATTGTATTTCACTGTGACATCTATATTGTTTCTGTAAATTAACCGGAGATTATATATATTCTTATTATATATATTCTACTTTATTATATTGTATTATATTATATAATTTTGTTGTTTATTATTTATTATAAGTTTTTCTTGTAATTATTGCCCCATGGATATTGGGTAGATGTATTAGCATTATTTTCACTATTACCATGCTTATTTTTAATATTTTTGATGTTCAAACTTCCAATAGGGCTTAATTTCTGTATAATAGAAAATAGATATGTGTATTGTAATATGTGTGTGTGTGTGTGTGTGTGTGTGTGTGCGCACATATATACATGTATATATTGTACCTTTTGATTTTTGATTTGGAATTTCAGTGTTGGTATAGATATATTATTATTATAATGTATTATACTGTGTTATATATAATTCCTGTTCTATATAACGAAATTTGTTTAGATTTAAGTTGGTGACTTTGGACCATATTTGTAATATGGTGCTTAATGTTATCTACATCCTTAGTTATTATAATTTTATTATTTTTATCTTCATTTTTATTATCGTATATCCTTGTAAGACACTAGTGTATGTAAACTCCATATTCTTCAGAGTTTCTGGCTTGTATCTGCCGAAATTACCTCTTGTTGTTTTGATTGCCCTGATGAGTCCTTAATAGGACGAAACATTGTCGGCTAATAAAAACTTTTGATGTATTAAAGGATTCTTTGTTTTACTCTCTTAATATATATATATATATATATATATATAGTTATGTAATAAACAATATAAGGTAATTATATATATATATATATATATATATATATATATATATAATTACCTTATATATATATATGTATTTGTATGGTTGTGTGTGTGTGTGGGGGTATATATATATGTGTATGTATATGCACAATTACATACACAGTGATTTAATGTTTATTTTCATTGATTATTTGCTCCAGAAACTTATTGAGTGCTCTAAATTATATATATATAAATTAATAAAAACAAGGAAATAAAAACAAAGAACAAGTTCCTTATATTAAAAGAAATCATCATTTTACGATCGTTTCTAGGATGTATATGTGTGTTGGTATGTATATCATATATATCTATGTAAAAATATTACAAACTAACAGAGGAAATATACACATCTTCACATATACATGCTGTCTTATTGAAAAAAACCAACACAGATTTAATATAAAAGGTCTGTTTGGGAACAGGTTTTGAATTGATCAATATAAACTAGTTAGAGGTCAAGTTAATAGAATAGTAGTAGTAGAAATTTAATTTAGGTTTACAGGAGTGCAGACTTATGTTTTGAATGAAAAGAATACTTTGAATGAACAGAATACATTGGGGATGAAAACAGGTAAAGCCAGTGAAAAGTACACGAAAATTTGATGTTATTAAAGAATAATGTTACAAACGAAGGAAAATAAAATGTTAGGGTAAGGGTATTAGTGAGAAATACCAATCTTATTGAAACCACAAGGAATCTAGATCTATAACAAGAAATTAAATTAATTGATAGGTATACTTATAGGGATAAATTTATATTAATTCATATGAATGTGATAAATAAGAATTAGATGTTATTAAAGAGTGTTGTTACAAACGAGGGAATGTAAAATTTTGGGATAAGGATAGTAGTGAGAAATACCAATCATATATAAACTACAAGGAATCTAGACTCATAACAGGAAATTAAATTAATTTATAGGTATACTTTTAGGAAAAGAGAGCTGTAAGAGGGAAATAAAATGATGAAGTTCTCTGTAGTAAAGTACTAATTATAGGTTAACTAAATAAAAAAAAGTAATATAAATAATATGTAAAATATAAGTGTAAGGTGTATATTAATTAGGTTTATAATATTTGAAGGTTCTTCTAATTCTATGATTGCAAGATATAATTAATTCTTATCGCTTATTTAATAGGATATACTTAGATTTCATGATTTGAAAAAGTTCCTGGGAGCATAATCTACACTCGTATCTGTTATTTTGATGAGGGGTGGCCCTTTTGAGCACATTCCAGGTCAGTTTGTAATCGATATTCTTCTTTCTATAATTATTAATTGTTTCAACCAAGGATGTTGTATTAGCTAATGCGGCATTTTAAAAACTATGTTTGTGGGTATTAATCCTACTTTAAATTGGTTAGACGTAGCTCCTCTATATGAATAAGTGGAGTCCTTAGTGCTAATTTTACATTTCTAGACTATGTTATTAATAAGACAATTTCCCTTTAATGGGCAATTTCTTTTGATTCTACAGTTACAGCCACTCGTGAATATTATATCAGGGGAGTATCCAAATTTGGTGTGGAATTTACTCGACTTGTTATAGGTGAAGGAGATGGTGGTTTGTTGCGGTTTATTTTAGTATTATGGTTGGTTTGATGTGTTGGTGGTATATTTGTGGGTTCTTTTTACATTTATATGCGTTGTACGCACTTATATTTTGTTGTATATTTTTGGTAGCGGAGTAGGAACATTTGACAGTTGATCTATTTAAAATTTGATCGTATTTATTGTTTGGAGGGAAGGTTTACTCTAGGATAGTAAACCATTTTTTAGGAATATTATCTTTAATTTGTAGATTAGATGGAGCATTATACCAAGTAACCCGTCTATTACAGTTTCGATATTGTTTTTTTATTTTTATACGATGTATCAGGATGTTTACTAAGAGAGTTACTATTAGTGAATTTATTATATATAGGTTTAGTTAGATTAACTGATTTAGGTGTTTTAGTCTGATTATTAGGAATCTTGTTAGTAATGTTATTAACGTATATTGGAGTATTAGGATGAATGGTTTTTTTGAAAGTTATTATATATTATGTAATAAGAGGTAGAGAAATTAAGTTTTAGGTTGGTATTATGGGGTGTTGTATGAGTGGCATTTAGGTGTGGTTTTTCATTTGGTGTTTGTTGGTAATATTGTGTTGTATGTTTGAAGTATTATTGGTGCAAGGTATATAGACTAATTTGTTTTTGTGGCCGCTTCTAGCTAAAGCTTTGTTATAAAAGGGCGCGTTTTTATCGAATACATCCTGGTTAGATGAAAGGTTAGAGATTCTGAGTGAGATATTATATGCTAGCTTTTTAAGGATAGATCTAGGGTGATTGGATTGTGAGTGTATGTAATGTAAGTTTTGGTTAGGTTTATGGTAAGGTTGGTAGATACCCGTAGATAAGTCTAAAGTTATTCTAGGAAATTGACTATTTTACTGGTGTTTTCAAATGTAATAGTGAGATTGTAATAGTCTTTGAGGAAAGTTCTAATAAGTTTTTAATTTTTTTCAATTTCTGATAGGCTAAGATTAGTGGAAAGAAGAAGACAGTCATCACGATATAAACCACCTTTAAGGTGGATGAAAATATTAATTTATGTTAAATAGAAGGAAGAGGCCCACAAGATCGGTAATTTGGGCTGAATCACTAGAGCCCATAGTAATGTCCAAGAATATTACTATATGTATATCTGGTCCAGTATTCCTTCTGAAATTCCGGTATTGTTTGTCTAGCGTGCATGATAATATTAATGTCATCCATAGTTAAGTTTGATCTATATCTGGCAAATATCAAGGCTTTATCCAGTAGTATGGGTGATATAGAGGAATAATAAGCATCTATATCAAATTGTAGAAATGAAGCAGATGATTTATTTCTAATATTAGTAAACTAGTTAATTACTTGGGATGTGTTTTCCCAGAGTGGTAAGTTAACGTGTTTTCATAATTGTGGGATGATTCTATCTAAAAAAAAGTTTACTAATGATGCCAATGAAAGACTTGGAAGTGCATATAAGTCTTATAGAAGTAATAGAGTTAAAGTTAGATTTGTGATCTTTCAGGTTAAAGTGTGTTTTTTTCAGTGACAAAGGGTCAGTTCTGTCTTCAATATTGAGTTTATTTACTATGTTGTATGTTTTGTTCTTGATATTGGTAAGAGACGTATTATTTGTTTTTTTTATAATTTTTCCTGAGGTCTTTATAAATGAACTCATTGCAATTATCAATATCCATGTGCTATATATTTCCAGCTTTGTCTGTGTGGATGTGGACTTTGCTAGATTTTCTTCTATTTAACATTAATTCATCTTTTCCCCACCTTAAAGGTGGTTTACATCGTGATGACTGTCTTCTTCTTTCCACTAATCTTAGCCTATCAGAAATTGTATAAAATAAAAAAACTTATTAGAACTTTCCTCAAAGACTATTACAATCTCACTATTACATTTGAAAGCACCAGTAAAATAGTCAATTTCCTAGATATACTTTAGACTTATCTACGGGTATCTACCAACCTTACCATAAACCTAACCAAAACCTACATTACATACACTCACAATCCAATCACCCTAGATCTATCTTTAAAAACCTAGCATATAATATCTCACTCAGAATCTCTAACCTTTCATCTAACCAGGATGTATTCGATAAAACGCGCCCTTTTATAACGAAGCTTTAGCTAGAAGCGGCCACATAAACAAATTAGTCTATATACCTTGCACCAATAATACTTCAAACATACAACCCAATATTACCAACAAACACCAAACGAAAAACACACACCTAAATGCCACTCATATTACATCCCAAAATACCAACCTAAAACTTAATTTCTCTACCTCTTCTCACATAAAATATAATGACTTTCAAAAAACCATTCATCCTAATACTCCAATAAATGTTAACAACTTTACTAACAAGATTCCTAATAATCAGACTAAAACACCTAAATCAGTCAATCTAACTAAACCTATATATAATAAATTCACTAATAGTAACTCTCTTAGTAAACATCCTGATACATCGTATAAAGATAGAAAAAACAATATCGACACCGTAATAGACGGGTTACTTGGTATAATGCTCCATTTAATCTACAAATTAAAGATAATAATAAACACTACACTTGTGACAATTATTGACACATAGTGCTTTACCTTTGGTACCATGTGACGACAAGTGCAGAGAGATCTCCAGATACAAAGCAATGCCTGTGCCATGAAGCTTTTATAGTGAGCAAAGGCACTGCACAAAGCCAGTCCCACTCTCTTAACCAAGATGATATTTACCAAAAAAGAAGAACAAGTCAACATCATTGG
>OZ024742.1:177254268-177264268 GCA_964016885.1 Eledone cirrhosa
TCTTTTTCAAGTATGGGAGGTGGTTGATGCTCCCACCAAATCTTTTGATGGGGCAGGTCAATATGCTTACACATTATCCAATGTATGTATTGTGCAGCTCTGTCATGCCTGTTTAGCTATTCGGTTGGAGCTATAGGACTGCACATTGAAATTATATGGTCAATGGTCTCTGGTTGTTTTTTGCATACACGGCATAATGGGATGCATCCATTTTTTATTATGTTGGCTTGGTAATTTTTTGTTGGCAGACACTGATCTTGTGCTGATATTATCAGTCCTTCAGTCTCCGATTTCAGTCCAGAGGATGCCAACCACTGATGGGTTAAAGTTTTGTCAACATCAGGATTGTTAGCTCGCTCTGGGTATTTTCCATACAGAGGCTTTTCTTGCCATTTCTTAGCCAGTTTCTGTAGCAGTTCTTTCTTTGCAGTTACTTTTACCTGCTTTGCTTTTTCTGTGTTTTCCATTTCAGCAGTAAATGGCACTTCTGAAATCTGTAGTCCATTACTGTATCTTTGTGCATCTTTTGTAATGGAATATGATCTTTTGATGCTTTCGTGTTTCAAAACGAGTTTGATCATCCAATCATGTGATTCCCTTAGATATATAGATAATCCAATTGTTGCAGTTTTCAACGTAATGTCTAACTGGATTAACCCACGTCCTCCTTCTTTCCTAGGGAGATATATTCTATCTATATCTGCCTTAGGGTGATGCATTCTGCGCATGGTGAAGAATTTTCGAATTTTTGTATCGAGCCTACGGATCTCTGTGCTTGACCAGTTGATGACATTGTAACTGTAGGTTACTACTGGTATGACAAGCGTGTTTATGGCATCGATCCTATTCCTTGCATTCAATTCCGTTCTTAAGATTGCTCTTACTCTGCGGTAACATTCCTTCCTTATCCTTTCCCGCATTGTCGAGTGCTTGATTCCGTCTCCTTCACAAACACCTAGATATTTGTAAGTTTTTTCTTGATCAAGTTCTCTTATCACGTTCCCCCGATCAAGATTAATGTCTGAACTCTTCAGCAGCTTTCCTCTGGTGAACGTTGCTTTGGCGCATTTATCTAGTCCAAACTCCATTTTAATGTCATCACTGAACTGCTCTACAGTGGATAATAGCCCTTGCAATTGTTCATCATTTTTTGCAAATAGTTTCAGGTCATCCATGTAGAACAGGTGATTAATGGTTTTGTCATAGACTTTATATCCATGTTTTGTTTCATTGAGCATTTTACTTAATGGTATAAGTGCGATGCAGAATAAAAGCGGTGATAAAGAGTCATCCTGAAAAATTCCACAATTAATATTAACTTCTCCATCTTCCAGTGATTTTGTTTCACTATTCAAAAGTAGTGTCGTTTTCCATGTCTTCATACTGAATGACAAAAACCTCCTGACAACGGGGGATATTTTGAAAATCTCTAAACATCTTTAAATCAATTGTGAAATAACAATTCTTAGTACAAACGTTGCATAAACCACCGAATCAGGTCCCATAAAGTTTCGGATCCATATTATATTGTTGTATCGCTCAAATATTCAATTTTGTATTATATATTTTGTATTCAAAAAAAGAAAATGGTTATAAATGGGAAAAAAACACCCTCTGTCTACACTATATAGAACAGCCAAATAAAAGCAATTTCACCAACACCAGAAACTTGATACACCACCTATCCCATCACACTAAATATAACAGCCAGATAACGGCAATTTCACCAGCATCATAATAATAATTACAATTATTATTATTTTTATTATTATTATTATTATTATTATTATTATTATTATTATTATTATTATTATTATTATTATTGGCGACCTACGTAGTAAATCGTATCATCGTGAGCTCCGCAAAGGTTTGTTATTTCCGTTTGTTAAAAATTGCCATTTATGGAAAATTGTTATTGTTAACCATATATAAGCGCACATACATTGTTTTTTGAAAAGGACACCCAAAAGGTTTGGGGCCTTGTGCCCAAAATTTAAACTTTTATTATTATCAAAAAATTTCTTTGAAAAAAAATGGCTAATTCAGCTCTGCACCAAGCAGCTGAAAGCCTTTCTCACAAATTAACACCTCACACCGACACCACCATTGTAAATGTTACTACGTTTGCCAACACTAAAAAAAATATAAGCACTAGCAATATTTTAAATTTGTCTCAGGCAGACATTCATTTCCCGCCATTACCAATGACTGCAGGTGTTAAAGCCTCAACCACCACAACCACCGCGACAACCACCACCCCCACCGCCACCGCGACAACAGAAACAAAAGAAGAAAAAAATAAATTAACTCGTGATTTTGAAATGAAATCAAGCAAAATGGACTCTTCCCCACCAAAGACGACTGACGTCACCACCACCACAACTGAAACTAAAATTAATATTAACACAAATAACGATAGCAACAACAACAACAATGACATTATAAAAACCACCCTCAGTTTCGCCAGAGTAGCAAAACAGTTCGAAGCATTTACGGTAACTCAGGAGGATTTAGAAAATGCCAAACAAATGGTAAAGAAAGATGGGTACATGGTCAGCCTCACCCCCTCCCCCACCTAATAAAATGGAGCATCGGCGCCTATGCGCCGTGTCGTATCGAACAATAAATGTAAAATCGCGCCGAGTGGAATGGGCATCCGAGTCCCAAATCCAAAAAGCTTTGGGACATGTCTGGGCAAGAAAAACCCACATCAGACGTGGGCAAAAGTATGGAACCGTGGACGTGTTCTTTGAAACACCAGAGGAGGCTAGAGAACACTCCATGGCCCCATTAAGAAGTGACGACTTCACACTCGTCCCAAGCTATTGTGGCCAGAGACTCGTAAAGATCAGGGTGACCCACGTTCCACCGGCCATCGAAATTCCCTGGCTAATAGCGGCCGTCCTCGCCGGCATCGAAGCCAACACAAAAAGTAATAACAATAGCAAAAGAAAAGTAGGAGAACTGGTCCGGATCTGGGATGGAGCTCCTGATGCAAGCTGACCAAAAAAGCATTGAGGAGATCCCAGAGGTAATAGACCTCACTGACGGCAGCCACCCCACGGTAATTGTCGAGGGCAGAAGACCTAGGTGTGTCGTTTGTGGTGAAGGAACACACCTAAGGGCTTTCTGCCCTCAGGCTAAAAGGTTGAGGCCACCTCTCCTACCCACCCCAGTGACAAAACCATCAACACCACCAGTAGCAGAGATGGCACCAACAATTGTAGCAGCAACAACAGAAGCAACTATAACAGCAACAATCCCAGCAACAGTAGCAAAACAAACACCACCACCACCACCACCAGCAAAACCAACACCACCACCACCCAACGCTTCAGAACTAGCACCAGCGCCTACACCATCCACCATGCCACAACCAAAACTAACGCCTGTGGAGGATTTTCCACTCTCCGGCCTATCACAACTGGAGACAGATTGTGACGACGAGGAGTGGGAAACGATATCCGGAAAAAAAAAGAAACCAATAAAGAAAAAATTCTCTTCCTTCCCCCTCCAAAAACAGAATACAGAGGGAAACAAATTAACTAAGAAACAAAAAAGTTAGGACAGATATGCCACCATCCACCCCAGCATCACCAACCCCATCATTCCAAACACCAACACCATCACCATCATTAACCCCAACACCACCATCACCTACACCACAAAAGTCACCAAAATGCGAAACAGAAACAAACCCACAACAAACGCAAACAAAACAAAGCAACCAAAACGATACACACTACACAGCATTAAATTTGAACAACAAGTAATTATTACACTACATCCAACACAGCACCAGCATCACAGAAAAAGACTACACAACAACCCCAAAATTCACACCTCCTCCACACATACAAATCACTCGCATCACACAGAAAACGTACATGACACTAAAAAAAAAATTCCCCAAAGGCATCGGAGACTTCCGACAAGCACTCTCCAGGAGGATTTATAAGGACATCCTTCCTGAAGAGGCCACAAGCAGTGAAAAGGATGGAAAAACAGTCCTTCCCCTACGAGAAGTAAGGTAAGTGGTCTTTCCCATCTTTTCCACTCCTTTTCAACATGACCTCACTCAGAATAGGCAGCATAAATGCGCGTGGCTTGGGGTCGTCATGGAAGCAGGGCCACCTGCTCAACGACCTCAGGTCACTAAACATAGATGTAGTGGCCATCAGCGAGACCAGAATCTCCGAAGCACAGACGAGGACCCGCATCTCCCAGCCGTCCGGGATCCGGGGGAGGAGTTGCTGTGCTTTTTCGGAGAGGTTTGGATCTTGCCATACGGGCCATCTTCTTGGACCCAGATGGTAAGTTGGTGGTGCTGGACGTGACCAGCGGAGACGGGCAAGCTTTCAGGTTAGTGGCCGTCTATGCCCCGACATGAGCAGGGCGGCCTGATTTCTTCCGGCGTCTGGAGACCTTTCTTGGAACGTCCCGCTCTTTAGTGTTAGTGGGCGACTGGAACGGGATCTTAGATGCACGCTGGGATTGTGTGGGATTAGTGGATAGGGAAGGAGGGTGCAAGAGTCTCACCAACCTGTTCAGATGTTTTGAACTGTCTGACAGGTACCGAATGGATTTCGCGAATGTACCAATGTGGACTTGGACAAATCGAATAGGGTCATCCAGATCATATCTAGATAGAGTATTTTGTAGGGAAATAGATAGGTCTAGCATAGGCTGTCCACAATTCAAGAAAGTCAGCTACACGGACCACAAATTCGTGATCTGTGTGCTTGACTGAAATAGGCTTCATAGACGAGGACCCGGCTACTGGAAGCTAAACGCGTCTTTACCAGCGCGCAAGGCCTACATAGACCGGATTAGAGAACTATTTAAGCGGGCGTTGACGGGGGCCATCGTCAACAACAAGTGGTGGTTTGCTCTGAAAAGAGCAATTAGAATAGAGTCCATTAGGTTTAGTAAGACTTTAGCAATAGAGAAAAATAGAGCAGAGGGAGAATTAGTTAGAAAATTAGATGAGGCACTTAGCAAAGGCATCGCGACCGACGTACTTGCGGCGAAATTGGCCCTTGACCAATTCTTCAATGCAAAGCACGAAGGCTGCGTTGTCAGGGTTAGGGTGCGTGCTCTCAGACACGAGGGGACGAAAGCCGTTCAATGGGCCCGAGTGGCGGAGGCGCGTCGTGGCAACAAAGCCCCGATCCGGTCTTTGGTGGACCACGACGGGCGCATGCTACTCGATCCCGGGAAAATGTGTGAAGCTTTTCAGCGACACTTCGCTCAACTGTTCGGGGGGAGTGGCGGACCGGATCGAGGGATGGACTTTAGTGTCTACCTCGACGGACTGCCGCGGCTTTCGGCCACTGAGGCGGAGTGTTGCGAAAAGCCGATAACAACCGCTGAAGTACGGGATGCAATGACTAGTTGCACAAGGGGTAAATCGCCTGGTTTGGATGGTCTGCCCTATGAACTTTACGTACAAATGCCAGACTTGTTCGGAGGGCTCTTGGCGGACGTCTACTGCAACTGGCAACAGAACGGGAGAATTCCCAGCTCTGTGAGCCGAGGAGCGGTGGCGCTGCTGAGAAAGGATCCGAACAAGGGGGATAACATAGATAATTTTAGGCCCATAACTCTGCTAAACACAGAGTTCAAGATTTTGGCCAAGGTGCTAGCAAAGAGGTTGGCGCTTGTCGTTGTGGTCTGGTGGGAGAGGCACAGACATGCGCCATTCCCGACAGATCCATCCACGACAACCTCCACCTCATGCGATACATCGTAGAGAGGGTAGCTAGGGAACCAGGCACGGGTGGGTCTTTGATCAATTTAGATCAGTCGAAAGCCTTCGATAGGGTCGACCATCGTTACCTAGCGGCAGTCCTGAGGGCGGCTGGCTTTGGGCCCGTCTTCAGAGGCTGGATCGCTGCCATGCACAGCGACATCTGCTCTGTAGTGAGAGTGAACGGTCACCTTTCGGAACCGTTCAACATCATGCGCTCGGTCCGCCAAGGATGTCCCCTCTCGTCCCTATTGTACGTATTTACTCTCGAGCCATTACTGCACAAACTGGAGACGTTGAGGGGCGTCCCGCGCGAACTAGGATGCGGAAGATCCGTGTCAGCATATGCCGACGATGTCACCGTAGTGGTGTCGAACGCCAAACACATCGAGGCGATCGGCACTACACTAAGAGAATACGTAGCGGTGACAGGAGCAATGATCAACCAGGAAAAGTCAGTGGGCCTGCAGATCGGCACCTGGAGAGGCAGGTCCATGCCGTCCAACAGCGTCGTCGGGCGCTGGACGGACGGACCGGTTAAATTGCTAGGGGTCTGGTTCGGTCAAGACCTCCAGACGGACAAAAACTGGGACGAGGTGACGAGCAGGGTGGCTTCTCTCACCCAGAAATGGGCCGAGAGGAAGCTATCCCTGAAAGGTCGAGCGGAGGTGGCTAACGCGTACATCGCGTCCGTCATCTACTACGCCTGACCGTCGTTCCTTGTCCTAAGCCCCGGCTGACTGCGCTGGAGCGTTTGCTCTTTCGCTTCTTGTGGAAGGGACGCGCTCCGATGGTCAGGCGGTCCATCTGCTGTCAACACCCGCTACGTGGAGGGCTGGGCATGCCGTGGCTGATGATGCGCAGACTCGCACTCAGGCTACGACATCTCCACCTCTTCCTCGACGGTGATCAGGTGTGGTCGCCGTTTGCTAGACGCGTTTTTCCCCAGATTGTCTCCTTGACGGAGCTGCTGTCCTGGGTCAATCGAAGACCGAGAGGGAGCGCTTGGAGACTGGAATGTCTTCAGGCGCTCACAGCCCTCGGCCAATCGGGCAATGTGATCGGTGGAAACTCCACCTTGGCGTTCTATAGGGGATTAGTGGAGGGGAAGAGCGACGACGTACTTGGAGAAACTCTAGGCGTCGACGAAAATCAACTAGCAAATCTCTTCGGAAGGACTTTCGGGCCGGGGCCTATGGACAACTTACAGAAATCCCTGGCCTGGCAGTGCTACCGGGGTGCTTTGCCAGTTCGGGATAAACTTTACAGGCATGGAGGTGCCGTCAATCGGGCATGTCCGAGATGCGCACAGGGCGACGAAACCGTCCTGCACGCACTCGTCCAGTGTCCGAGCATTGCTGATTTGTGGGTTTATGTCGAACACCTGCTGTCACGTGTAGGACGGATCCAGCTATCAGCTGAGTCCATCGTGAGGATTGCCCCGCCCCCTTCCTTTCGCCTGGAAGGGCAGGCAGTTTTTATCTGTCTGGTGGCCAAGGCGAAAGAGATAGTATGGTGGACACGTTTGAAAGGGCTGAAGACGAGCACTTACCTCTTCGGTGATGCCCTGATTAACTTTTTCAAATTTCATTTGAAAAGGAAAATCAGGGTAGAGAGGGAAGTGCTTCTTCCCAGCATTTTGTTGAAAGATGGGTGAGAGAAGCAAGTATGGCCCGAATGAATGGGCCTTCTCTGAGTATGTGTCTGTAAATTAAAGGTGGAAAACTGAGAGAGGGCACTTGCCCTGGTGGTCAGGGCCACTGTGGTCTTTTAATGGGCTTTCTCCACAAATGTCCCTCGGAAGTCTCCCCCCTATTGGGGAATTTTTCTTTGTTATTTTATTTCATCCGCTGTTTTTTTTTACACGCAGAAATGCCCATTTGTACCGTCCTGTATTGTCCTGTACTGTCCTTAATGTCTACTTTATGTAAACCCTTGTGGTTAATAAAGAAAATATTATTATTATTATTATTATTATTATTATTATTATTATTATTATTATTATTATTATTATACATCTACGTGCATTTCAACGCGACCAGCGTATTTCATCAATTGTGGAGAAAGAACAGGTATTATCAGTTATGCAACTCTATTATATGTGCTTTACTCTAATCCGTATCTCCTCAGGAAATATAATAAACAATAACAATAACTTGTTTAAAATCCTCAGTCAAATTATCAAGAATTATACAGGATTCAAAGTACAAAAGCAAAAGCAAAGATATAGGCTTGTGTACCATACTTTTTTTGTACATGCATGTAAAAAAAAAGTATGCTTCACAAGCATTCATACAAAGTTATGGGTGTTTTTTTTATAAATATGTTAAAATACATTAAAGCTGTTAATTGGCTAGGGCAGTAGCTTTTAGAAAAGAAGTGTTCATGAGAAAAATCGCAGTCCTTATTTTTTTTACTAATCTTTTTGTGGCAGAAATATTTGAATGATGTGAAAATATTTATAATATATTTCGTTAGTTTGAAACTCATGTAATATTTTCATTAAAACCTGATTAGGAAAATAATAGGTAAGTGTCTACAAATGCTTTCTGTGATATATATATATTTTATGTTTTTTACTGCATTGATACAGTATCATTTCACATTTTATATGAATTTCAAACTAACGAAATATATTATAAACATCTTCACATCTTTCAAGTCTTTTCTACGGTAAAAAAGATTAATAAAAAATAAGCACTGCAATTTTTCTCATGAATACCTCCTTGCTAATAACTACTGTTTATAGCCAATTAACAGCTTTAATGTATTTTAACATATTTATGAAAAACACCAATAACTCTATATTTCATGTGTACATCTGCATGTGTTCTATGAATCTTGATAATTTGTCTTATGATTTTAAACAGGTTATTGTTATTTTAATTATATTTCCTGACGAGATACAGTAAAGCAATTATAATGTAGTGACTTAACTGATGATATCTGTTTTTTCTCCACAATTGAGGAAATATTCTGGTCGGGATGAAACGTCCGTACATGTATAAATAAACAATAATATATTACTCCTTGGTCTTATTGAATTTTGAATTATATATATATATAATATACATATAATATATATATATATACACATATATATATATATATATATATATATATATATATAGGAACGAGTAGGACCCCGACGGCTGAGCTCAAGCCGTTTCGGGGTCCTACTCGTTCCTATTACCCACTCTACTACCCTACGTATTGAGTACTTTGGTGCGTTATGGTCCACCTGGTTCCTTACCACATTTCCTTCGTTATATATAGGGGTGTGTATGTATGTGTGTGTATGTGACTCTAATATAATTTCCTTCATATATGCCCTTTATATCAAATACCATTTATGTTTCTTTAATCATCTCAGGCGTAGGCTAGAATCAGTAACCAAATGTTCTGGACTGAAAACGAAGAGCCTATACTAGTGATAAACAAATCCTTAGCTCCCTCAATATAGCTTTCATTGTAAGTTTAGCAAACTATTCTACAGTACTGTTTTACAAATGAATGCTTCTATCGGAAATATGTATTATTAAAATATCTTATGAATCTATAATTGTCAAAATGTTGCGCTGGTAAATTACTCAAGGAAACTTGTTCACATCTAATTCAACATGGATACATAAAAGGAGGAAAACGAAAAAAAAAAAACATTATTATATATTCTTTTTTAAAATCTTATGTTTCCCATTTGTACCATTCATTAACAGATGTTCTCTTTCATAACTATTTCTTTTTCAATAGATTTGAAATTCATGAAGTTGAATACAATCTCCTCCATCCCATCCCATTCTCGTTTATTCACTTGCAGCAGCATACCGCCATTACAGAATATTTTGATGAGAGCAGTTAGAATTTTTTTTTTTTGTAAACGTTACATAGATTAGCTAGTTGTAAAATAGCTTTACACTCATCTACACAGATAATATTGTTTATCTGGTTATCATAGATACTCTCTCTCTCTGTTTTTTATTATTATTATTATTATTAATATTATTATTATTATTATTATTATTATTATTATTATAATATGATCATCAACATCATCATTAATATTAATATTATTATTATTATTATTATTATTATTATTATTATTATTATTATTATTATCTTTTTACAATATGTAACATACTAGCACCAACAGACAAAGGCTCTACTTTTCCTTACCAGTCAACTATGGCGTAGTAGTCACGATTTCTTTTCGATGTGCTTCAATGGCTGCAGCTATGAAATACAATAGTTATA
>OZ024742.1:177271768-177281768 GCA_964016885.1 Eledone cirrhosa
ATTGATTGATTAATATAGATATTATTCTTGTTGTTACTCCTATTCAATAGAAATTTATCGAACAGTGCTTGGCCAATACTTCAATAGATACAGTCAACGTGAGTCCTTTGATTAGGTCTGTTTTCGAAGTTATGGTGTTTTGCTTCATAAATATAGCCTTTGAATCTGATTGAAATTGAAGTTGTGTCTATTTTTAATTTTTTATTTTCTATATTTCATTTTTAGAATATAAATACATCGAAGAGTAAAAAAAAAAAAAAATACAATATACGAGATGAAAAACGAAAAAAAAAATGGAAATAATTCGGAAAAAAAACCCACCCCCAAAACGTCGAGGAAGTCGATCAGACGTAAAAATCATTATTTTTTCCATTATATTTTGTCGACTTGAAATAGTTTTCTATAGTCTACTTTCTTGACGGGGAGAGCTGTATTGTTGTCGTCAGTGATTACATTGTAAATAAATAGTTAAGAGTGAAGAGGAGAAATATAAGAACATAAATAAATACATACATATATAAATAAATAAACAGTGTGGACTTAACCTACGCACATCAATTATCTATTAGTTGTTAATTGCTTTCACAATTCACTACAAGGGTTTTCGGTCTTTACAAATAACACAAAAATAACATTTAAATAATCGTTTTTTTTTGTGGAGGGATGACTTTTTCTTATTTTTGGTTTTTCTATTGATATTTATTTTCTATTTTCGCTATACTGCGAATTGGCAGAGTCGGTAGAGCATAGGATTAAAGGCTTACGTATTTGTTCCAGCTCACTGCACTCTAAAATCACTCCCTAGATCATCTTTGCCCTTTAAAACAAAATCTTTTCTGGTTCAATAAAATATAGTTCCAGTCAAGTGGCGGAGGATTGCTGGAATTGCTAAAGTGTTGGATGAAACGATGGGTGGTTTCTGTAACACCTTTTTGCATTCCGAGATCAAACGCTGATTCCTTCGGCCAGACAATAACATCAGTGAAGGAGAAAATTTCAGCGATAGTGGTGGGTAATACATATTGTTTGGTATCTTACAATTATGTGTGTATATATATATAATTCAAACCACAACAAAAACACAAAGCCTTCATCTCAATTTTTATTTTGGAAACCATAAGGACTATGAAATGAAACCAGTGAAGTAAATAAATATTTTTAAAAGACTCCAGTTGCATTTTAAATTTCTTTTCCTCCCGCTCTTCGCAAACTTCGGTGTCGCGATGACATTGTCATTAAACCTGCTGACAAAGGTCGCGGTGTGGTGGTTTGGAACGCTGACCTCTATAGGGCTGAGGCTCTCCGCCAGCTTCACAATACCCTTTTTTAACGCCCTTTATCCTCCGACTTCACTCCTGGCTACCAACAACTCGTGTCCTCCACCATCCACGAACTCATCTCCTCCTCTCATCTACTCCCCTCCCCCCCCAGCCACCAATCTTATTGTACGCACCCCTCGCACACCCACCATCTACTTCCCCCCCAAAATACACAAACAAAATAATCCTGGCCGTCCTATCGTTTCTGCGTGCAACTGCCCCTCCGAGATAATTTCTGAATGTTTAGACACCATCCTCGCCCCGTTGGTCGGCAATCTCCCCTCCCGCACCCACGATACAAATCATGCCCTTAGACTGTTCAACTCTTTATCCTTCCCTCTTGTTCCCTCCCGCCTTCTCTTTACCCTGGACATCACTTCTCTCTATACCGTCATCCCTCATGTTGACGGCCTCCGCGCTCTCCAGCATTTTTTTAGATTTACGCCCTACCCCTTACCGCAGCACTACCACTCTTCTCCGTCTGGCTGAGCTTGTTCTCACCCTTAATTGATTTCTTTTTTTTGGGTGAATTTTACCAGCAGGTCTCTGGGGTAGCGATGGGGACCAGGATGGGTCCAAACTATGCCAACTTGTTTGTTGGCTACGTCAAAGCCCAGATCTCCCAGTACGCTGGACCAACTCCTGAGCAATACGATCGTTATTTCGACGACTGTATCGGCGCCACCTCTCTATCACGAGAACAGCTCGACTGCTTTCTTTCTTTTGGCCTATCTTTCCACCCTGCTCTCAATTTCACCGCCTCCGTCTCCGATTCTTCTGTCGCTTTTCTAGATATCACTCTATCTATTAATCTCTCCCACCACAGCCTCTCTACTTCCATCTACATTAAACCAACAGACTCCCAATCTTATCTCAACTTCACCTCCTCCCATCCGACCCACACCACACACTCCATACCGTATTCCCAATTGCTTCGTCTTCGTCGACTCTAGCCAGGACGACGATTTCGAAACCCATTCCCTTCGTATGGCTTTCTGCTTCATCCAGCGTGGATATCCCCCCACCTTGATCCAAGCTGCTTTCACCCGCGCCCGTGAAACAGATTGCACCACAGCCCTCTCACCTCACCCCCATCCTCCCAACACCCGTGTTCTTTTCCCTCGCACCTACCACCCTGTGACCCTACCACTCCGGCGGCATATCCTCCGTTCCTTCCGTATCCTCACTTCTGATCCCGTCACTTCTCGCTTTTTTCCAAACCCACCCATTACGGCTTTTAAGCGTGCCCGAAACCTCCGCGAATTCCTGCTTCGCAGTTCTTTTTCGTCCTCTCTCACGACTACGCCCGGCTCTCACCCTTGTTCCCGTTTCCGTTGCAACACTTGTCCCTTTATTTCCACCCTCACCAATCTTACAGGCCCTAAAGTGTCTTTCCATATCCGCCATTCCTTCACCTGCACACCCACCCACGTTGTCTATGCCTACGGTGTTCCCTTGGCGCGTCTTTATATATCGGACAAACAGCACGCCGTACGGCGGATCGTTTTGCCGAACATTTCAGGGACATACGACTCGGTTTGGATACTCCTGTCGCCCGTCAATTCTGTTCTCCTGGTCATTCTTCCCTACATGGTTCAGTCCTGGGTGTCCTTTTACATCATGGATCACAGGCCTCGTGCACCAGGACTGAACAAAGTCTGATTCACCGTCTTGGGTCCTATTCGCCTCTTGTACTCAACTCACCTCCACAATTTCTCTAATATATCGTCCATTATCCCACCCCTTGATTCCTATCGCTTTCTCTTGATCATTAGCAGTTTCTCTTACTACTAATACATGCCGATACACACCCTTATATTCACATACTTTTGCTCATAGCTTCGTACTTACATGCACACCCACTCGTTTACTCACATATACACACACATTTCTTCTTATCTTAGTACGGACCTATAATAAGACACACACACACACTAACTCATGCTTCCGCACGTGCTTAAGTATAGCTCTTTTTACAAAACGTTTTTTTTTCCATTTCAGGTAGACCCACCATCATCCACTTTTCTAAAAACCAAATAATACACAAAACGCCAGCACCAACAGTTTTGCAAAAGATGTCAACATAAATGGATCTCATATTTTTACCTAAAGACATTTTTTCCAATTCCAACCTGCACGTCTCTTCAATCTATTTTATTTCTCATTCTCTCTTCTGATGAAGGACTAGCGTCCGAAACGCTAAGACGCTCTTCATGCTATATCAAGCGTTAACCTAATATATACCTTCCATATACTGTACCGATTGTGTTGTTATTTCTGTTTACCTTTTACATACATACATACATACATACATATATATATTTACTGGTGTGAGTCTGTATACATATATGTATGTGCGTGTACATACTTATATTTAAGTAACAGCCGTGCTAGGAGTGAGAAGTGAAATTTCGTTTCATTTTTTCCGTTTATATATAATATATATATATATATATATATATATATATATATATATATATATATATATATATATATATATATATATATATATATATATATATATATATATACATATACTGTTATACATTGGGAGGGTCATGTTGCCAATAAGAAACACACGCGTCAGTGCTGTTACTCCAATTGGTTATAAATTAAATTTATAAATTTAGGAATTTATAAGTTTCCCGTTGGTTGGTTGGTTCCACACCGGACGGTTGTTCATATATTGTCGAAGTGCTTTCGTCCCATATTCTGTGACCTCTTCAGTGATTGGGGATTATGTTCTTTGTTTTTTGCCTCTCCTTTGTTCTGTCCTACGCCATCTTATTTTTTCTGTTTGTTGTGTGCTTAGTTTGCGCATGTGTTACATACGAGTGTCTGTGTGTGTTTTTATTTGTTTATTTATTTGTTTATTTACATGTTACTGGTTGGTTGTTTGTTCTATGTGTGTGTGTGTGTGTGTGTTTATGTTGTCCTTAATTGTAAGTTGTGATGTTGCTATTCCATTCATGTTTTCTATTTAATTTTGGTTGGAGTTCATTTATGTTTATTGCCTCTGTGTTTTGTCTAAACATTGCGTCTTTTCTGTGGGTAGATTCTATTTTTATTTCTATGTTCTCTATGTTGCCCTTATGTTCTGTTTTAGCATGCTGGTGGTGTATTGATGATTCCTTTTTATCTTGAAGGTCTCGCCAGTTTTCATTTAACCGTTCTCCTATACTACGAGCTGTCTCCCCTGTGTACACTATATTCTTATCCTTACATTGTCCTTCAGTACATCTTATGCTATATACTACATTTCTAGTTTTACAGTTAATATGGGGGCTTAGTTTACAGATTATGCATTTGAAATGAAGGAAACCACTGAAATGAAGGAAACAATATCATTAAGAGACGAAGTACTGGAATTGTTTAAGAGAACTGACGGCCAAATTTATATATTTTATTACTATAGTGTTGCATAACTGCTATTGAATAATCAATATATCGATATCTTAGTTTATTTTGCCCTTTGAAAGAATCATAAAGTAATGGATAAATTAAGTACTAAACTATATCTTATTTGTTTACATATTTCAAACTTATGTACATATATCTCCATAAGCATATATATATACATACGCTGATACAGACATGTGTGTATATATATATATATATATATATATATATATATACCTAAATATATATATACACACACACATATATATATATATATATATTAGGGTTAATATTGATGCAATTCAATCGAAGCACTCAACGTACTTTTTCCACATACCTAAATAAATATATATTTATATATATATATGTATATATATATATATATATATATATATATATATATATATATATATATATATATATATATATATATATATATATACATATGTCTATATCAGCGTATGTATAAATATATATTTTGAGATAAAGAATCTTGCTAAAGAAATTCAGAAACGAAATATCGTAAGCCTTAGCCAGGCTAACAAGATACTGAAAACCACCATGTTCTGTTGTCTACGACAAACAATAACATCTCGACAACTACACTTCATTAAAGAATGTGTCTCGTCTCGAGTTTACACCAACACCATCAACACCGATGTAAGAAGATTACAGCTTACCAAAAAGCAAGCAGATAGGCTAAAACGAGCACTAATACTAAACATAAAATAGAAGATTTACAGAGAATTAAGTCATCAAGAAAAACATAAGCGTAACCTAATACAAGAAATAACAAAGATCCCCACACCAAGAGAACAATTAATATATATAAACCTTATATGTGACAAACACTTTAACAAGAAGTTAAAGTGGCTCAAACAGATGAAACTAAACCAAGAAATATATATATATATATATATATATATATATAGAAAGATTTGAATGGATACAGTTTAGTTGAAAGGAATTTATTGACACGTGTTTCTATAACAGTTACATAACCTGAAAACAGCTGCTATCCACAAAGTATTAGTTATGCAGACAATCAATATTTCAATGTCATTATTTACTGTCATTTCATCAGAATAATATTACTGAGGACCTGTTTGGTTTTTATAGAGAATATTAGGAGAGAGGGGTGAAGTTGTAAGAAGAATAGTTGAGGGAGTGTTTTTTTGATAGCAGTGAGAATTTTTGGTGGCAGTGAGTAATTAGATTCCCATCTGTTGTTTTGACATTTTTACAGAATATATTATTGGTTATTTTTCTAAATCTATAGAGGGATTAGAGATAGTAAAGATATGTGCGGTTGGTTTTGTGTTTGCACTTAATTAACATTCAGACTTAAATTTTTTCTTTCCAGTGTACATATCCTTTCACCCACGCATTCTCACACAAACATATTTGCACCCCTCTACAAAATACATATACTCACATTCACATAGTAACATGTTCATACTTACATACATATACACATGCATACATATATATATACACACATGTATTCATTTACATACATACGCGTTCATGTGTGTACATTTTCATACTCAACTTATCTTTATATACACACGTATAGACACACACATGTATACATACATACTCTAGTCTATGTGTACATATATACATATACATATACATCTATATATATATATATATATATATATATATATATATATATATATATATAAGCACTTTAATACATGAATACACTTACATCTAACTATACACATCAAACATATATATATTTACTTATTTATATACATTTTCACATATATATACATACTTATGGTCGCTTTTAGACACATTCATTATCGCATTTTTGCACCTATTCTCATCAGCATATCTTTCCATTATTAGTGTGGTAATTTGAGGTTATTAATATACATATATATGTTGAGAAGAAATTGTTTTTATATTTTTCTAACTAGATTGAGGTTTATATAGTTGGGGGATGTCCCTCTTTTATGTAATATTCGGCTTGTAGTGGGAAAAAGGGGGTTTTAGTTCGGTGACGGAAAAATAATGTTCGTTCAATTCTGTTATTCAGCAATTTCTTCTTGTGTATGATTATGTAATAAATCTCAAGATTACACAATTTGCAGAAATTTTGGCTCCTGGAAAAGCTTTGGGTTTTAGCTAATTTCTCCCATTTGAGGGTAAACTTTTGATCGCTATCCCTGAGCGTCCAAGCTTGGACGCTCAGGGATACCGATCAAATGTTCTAAATAAGGTTTTTTACGTATACAATGCTGAGAAAAATACTGAAGAATATATGCGCCCTATGATCATATATGTGTTGACTCAATGAGGAGTGGCCTGAGATCAATAACAATGTTGGCCTCATATCTAGTACCTAATGAGCACCGGATTAGGAAGTGGACTGATGTAGCAAGAGCCTGAGTTTCGACAATATTTAAATGGGCCTAAATATTTATTTTGAATATGATTTTAATCATACGTCTATATGATTAATCAGGATTGAACTATGTATAGACGTAACGACGATATTTGCTGTTCATAGACTACATAGAAACTAGTGATGAATTAGGGGAAGGGCTGTTGAGTCTGAGCTTGGGGCTCCGCAATATATGTTGTGGCCTAAATAAATATTTGAATTCTTTTAATTATATGTCTATTTGATTAATCAGTATTGGGCTGCGGATAAACGCCAAAAACATCGATCTGGTCTAGTATAGATTACATGAAAATTAGCAACGGATTGAAATAATGTAGAAGAGGTGACGCCAGGTATCTCACAACATTTAAAGGATTCCAAATTAATTCTCCCATGCAAAGGTAATCTACTCAAGATAGAAACTGATACTTATTTCTGAGACAAAACTAGAGATAAGGAAGAGTTACATTTCTTCCTGAATGAGGGGTTTAAGAAAATAGAAAAGATGGTTTTATGTTTCATCGCGGCTTTATGTAAAGTGATGATCATACAGGAAAGTTTTAATCTATAATTCTGACTAGTTTACTGATGTGGACCGCTGCGTCTGCGTTGCAAAAGCGTTAATGTGAAAGTGGAAATATTGGTCATGCCTCAATTTTATTTTTGATGTTTAGCCGTCTAGACTATCCCGATGTGGAAATATTGGTCATGCCTCAATTTTATTTTTGATGTTTAGCCGTCTAGACTACCCCGATGTGGAAATATTGGTCATGGCTCGATTTCATTGGTGATGTTTAGCCGTCTAGACTACCCCGATGTGGAAATATTGGTCATGGCTCAATTCCATTGGTGATGTTTAGCCGTCTAGACTACCCCGATGTGGAAATATTGGTCATGGCTCAATTTCATTGGTGATGTTTAGCCGTCTAGACTACCCCGATGTGGAAATATTGGTCATGGCTCAATTCCATTGGTGATGTTTAGCCGTCTAGACTAACCCGATGTGGAAATATTGGTCATGGCTCAATTTCATTGGTGATGTTTAGCCGTCTAGACTACCCCGATGTGGAAATATTGAATATTGGTCATGGCTCAATTTCATTGGTGATGTTTAGCCGTCTAGACTTCCCCGATGTGGAAATATTGGTCATGCCACAATTTCATTGGTGATGTTTAGCCGTCTAGACTACCCCGATGTGGAAATATTGAATATTGGTCATGGCTCAATTTCATTGGTGATGTTTAGCCGTCTAGACTTCCCCGATGTGGAAATATTGGTCATGCCTCAATTTCATTGGTGATGTTTAGCCGTCTAGTCTTCCCCGATGTGGAAATATTGGTCATGCCACAATTTCATTGGTGATGTTTAGCCGTCTAGACTACCCCGATGTGGAAATATTGGTCATGCCTCAATTTCATTGGTGATGTTTAGCCGTCTAGACTACCCCGATGTGGAAATATTGGTCATGGCTCAATTTCATTGGTGATGTTTAGCCGTCTAGACTACCCCGATGTGGAAATATTGGTCATGCTTCAATTTCATTGGTGATGTTTAGCCGTCTAGACTACCCCGATGTGGAAATATTGGTCATGCCTCAATTTCATTGGTGATGTTTAGCCGTCTAGACTACCCCGATGTGGAAATATTGGTCATGGCTCAATTTCATTGGTGATGTTTAGCCGTCTAGACTACCCCGATGTGGAAATATTGGTCATGGCTCAATTTCATTGGTGATGTTTAGCCGTCTAGACTACCCCGATGTGGAAATATTGGTCATGGCTCAATTTCATTGGTGATGTTTAGCCGTCTAGACTTCCCCGATGTGGAAATATTGGTCATGGCTCAATTTCATTGGTGATGTTTAGCCGTCTAGACTACCCCGATGTGGAAATATTGGTCATGGCTCAATTTCATTGGTGATGTTTAGCCGTCTAGACTTCCCCGATGTGGAAATATTGGTTATGGCTCAATTTCATTGGTGATGTTTAGCCGTCTAGACTACCCCGATGTGGAAATATTGGTCATGGCTCAATTTCATTGGTGATGTTTAGCCGTCTAGACTACCCCGATGTGGAAATATTGAATATTGGTCATGGCTCAATTTCATTGGTGATGTTTAGCCGTCTAGACTACCCCGATGTGGAAATATTGGTCATGGCTCAATTTCATTGGTGATGTTTAGCCGTCTAGACTACCCCGATGTGGAAATATTGGTCATGGCTCAATTTCATTGGTGATGTTTAGCCGTCTAGACTACCCCGATGTGGAACTAATGGTCATGCCTCAATTTCATTGGTGATGTTTAGCCGTCTAGACTAACCCGATGTGGAAATATTGGTCATGGCTCAATTTCATTGGTGATGTTTAGCCGTCTAGACTACTCCGATGTGGAAATATTGGTCATGCCTCAATTTCATTGGTGATGTTTAGCCGTCTAGACTACCCCGATGTGGAAATATTGGTCATGCCTCAATTTCATTGGTGATGTTTAGCCGTCTAGACTAACCCGATGTGGAAATATTGGTCATGGCTCAATTTCATTGGTGATGTTTAGCCGTCTAGACTACCCCGATGTGGAACTAATGGTCATGCCTCAATTTCATTGGTGATGTTTAGCCGTCTAGACTAACCCGATGTGGAAATATTGGTCATGGCTCAATTTCATTGGTGATGTTTAGCCGTCTAGACTACCCCGATGTGGAAATATTGAATATTGGTCATGGCTCAATTTCATTGGTGATGTTTAGCCGTCTAGACTTCCCCGATGTGGAAATATTGGTCATGCCTCAATTTCATTGGTGATGTTTAGCCGTCTAGACTAACCCGATGTGGAAATATTGGTCATGCCTCAATTTCATTGGTGATGTTTAGCCGTCTAGACTAACC
>OZ024742.1:177284268-177286768 GCA_964016885.1 Eledone cirrhosa
TGCAACGAAGCCATATTTTCTGCACTCGTTATTATATAACTGATTGAATACTTTCCATGAATACATATGCTGCATGGTGACTCAACTGATGCTAATGGCGCGGAAACCAAATATTGGCATCATTCATACGATTTATTACCTCATTAAGGCATTAAGATTTATATAACTATGATAAAGAAATACATTTACATACAACTAGCTTCCAGGTCCTCAGATCTTACGTGGCTTTACTATTTTCACTTTTATCCAACACATTTTTTATCTACTAATTACATGTTATTGTGGTACACGTTTATTATATCATCAGTTGTTGCTGTTGCTTTTCGTATTTATGGAGCTGCTGCGCTTGTTGTTGTTAGTAGTGTCAGTATTAGTAGTGTTGGTGGTGCTTGGAGATGAAAGCAGCATAGTCGCTTTACAATCGTTATGGCTCTCGTGTTCGACACCTCTGCGTAGCATTTTGCTCAAATATTATTTAGCATGGCAACGGTTCAGCCCGAATTATGTGACTGAAATTGTGTGTAACGAAACTATTTGGAAGCACGTCGAATAGAGAGCTTCTCAATGCTTGAGGAAATGGAAATGGTCAACTTCACAGAGAAGGTTGTACAAGGGTACTTGAGATGAAAAGTGAAAACTCTCAGATCGCAGAAAAGACAAACCACATTAAAAGTTGGCATTGAAATCCGGCATGTTCATATTGTCCCCATTTGGAGGATCCCTCCATGCAATCTAGGAATAACAAATCCAGGTCAAGTAAGTAGTACTTTACAAATGAGGAAAGACTTCACCTAACAATAGGTGTGCGAATCTAAGACTGGAGATTTTCGCAATATTATTGTCAACAGTGAAAGAATGTCATCTCATTACTACCACAATATGAGGCATGAATAATCTGGAATACAGCACGGAAGACAAAATACGACGAAATAGGTATGAATATATTGTTACAACTGGTGTGACCTAAAAAGAGAAACTGCCACTAAATTAAAACAAAACCGTACTGATAGTATTGTTCGACAACGAAAATTTAAAATATGCTCTGCTGTATCGATCAACTACCCACACGATGTTCCTGTAGTAAGAAAGGTACAAATGGAAGAGAATATTTACGGACAATTAATGAAGAGTTGCAGATCCAGTACCTAAGATATACGTTTCATAACTCTTATTATAGAGTTACAGGAAATCGAACCTAACAGGACCAAAATATGACTGGACTTGGATTCTTGGAGTAAGAACGCAGTTCCTTAATTCATAAGCGAGAAATGGCCATGAGGTCTAGAAGCTTCAACATCTGTAAAACATTCTTAGGATGATAGAAATTTCCTTTTCTTTATAGAACTACGAGCGCGAGGTGAGCGGTCAAAATTAAACTCGAAATTAAGAAAAGGAGGCAAACATTCATACATATATATGTACGCATGCATACTCACACATCTGCCATACGACATACATACACATATGCACACATACAGACATACAAACATACAAACAGTCATACTTCCACACATACATATATTCACCTTTATTTCAATAAGGAATAATTGTAAATTATTGGGTAATTTAGAAAATCCTTTCAATCCAGCCTATGTGTGATTTTTGCCGTCCGAAGCAGAGTATCTAATATTATGCTGTATATTGCCAGGGGGTTTGCAAACGTTATTCTGACCGCTTTAAGTTATCAATGGAAAATCAATATTGAAGCATAGAAAGTGGGTGAAACATTTGTTATATTACCGCGAAGAGATCATTATAGAACACAGCTGTTCAATTAGAGGAAAGTTGGGTTAGGAGTATATTGTATAATGTGCTTGGTATCGTTAACAATGACAAAATTAGGTGGGCGTTGAATTATCGCTTTAAATAAACTTTAAGTCAAGGATTTGATCAGCAATTGAGTGTTACCTTTGAATATGACCACTTCCGATTAAATTTCCTGTTTCGGAATATATGTAGCAGACAATAGAAATCTCCTTATCCCATTCTACAGTCCAATTTTTTATCTTCAAGACATTCTTCATTTCCTGCAGTTTAGTTCGGTTTTTGATTGGGTTTCATTGCAATCATTTCGTAAACCTTTTGATAGGTTAAAACAATTTTACTCTATTTGTCTACTGTAAGATTCCTTTATATTATATTCCATACTTCAAATTTCACCTCTTTTCACTTCACCATTATATACGAAGCTACAGTATCAGCGGTCGTTTCAACATTAATTCTATGTAGCCAATTGCATTCCAATTTTAAGAATTGGACCGTGTAAATTAGTACTATTCTTAATATATTACTGTAGCTTCAAATCATATTATATATATATATATATAGGAAAAGGTTCAGGACCCCGACGGCAGAGATCAAGCCGTGTTTCGACGTCTATTTCTGGACTATTGCAGTCCAGAAATAGTCGTCAAAACGGCTTGACATGTGGATAAATAGGATTCTTAGGTTTCTTTTAAGGTTTTAAAGTCAGCAACATGAGGGGCGATGGTAAATCGAT
>OZ024742.1:177294268-177306768 GCA_964016885.1 Eledone cirrhosa
GCCGGACCGAGTTTTGGAAAGTATGTCGGTGTTGGTAAAGCCGGGTCTTGAAGTGACACGCCCTTAATCCTATATAAGCTTTGTTAGAGATGTCCATCCTCACGTTGTACTGGTAGATCACGTTACGTTTCGGCATTTGTTGTTGAGGGGGCACGTAGATCTATCAGGGCAGTTACACCTCCTGGTCGGCTCTCCACTGAGGTCCAGGTTGTTTCTTCCATAGGGGTTGAGTTTATTGTTGTTTGAGGAGACGATGTTTTGTGCGAAGATAGGTGTGGTGCTGTAGGAGAGTTTGATGGTGTTTGTGTTGATTATGTTGTGGTAGCGGTGTTGTAGTGGGAAGTGTTTTTCAAGGAGCCTAAAGAAGATTTTCCCGATAGGTATTGCCACCTCGGCATTATGGGGAGGGTTGAACGACGTTACGTTGCGTGAGCGGCGGTGTCGCCTGCTGGTTCCGCTAAGGGAAGCTGGATAATAGGATATTTCCTCTCGGAAGCCACTCCGCTTGAGATCCTGGTTGTAATGAGGCGCATGTTCGTCGAATATCTGCTCATTAGCAGACAAACGATATATGTGGAGGGAGATGTTTTTAACCAGGTTATTGGTAATGTTTCTAGGATGGTTAGAGCAGCGGTGGATGTAGTGCAGTTTGTTGTTTGGTTTCCGGTATGAGTAGTACAGATCATTTTCGAGGTTAAGTGTAACGTCCAGGAAATTGACTCGGGTTAGGGACGTTTGTAGGCTGATTTTAAATTCCCAGTCCCGGAAGAAGTTGATTAGATGTTTACGGACCCGGTCTGTACTACTATAGCTTTGATTATTGAGTAACTTATATGCCGGCTCTGTAAAACATCTCATGTATTTATATTAAGCTATTTTTCTTACTGATAATAAGGTAGTAATAAATTACTGACCTTTCATGTTTATAGTTGTATATAGTGTATTCGTATCTATAAATATTATTATATATATATAAACATTTGTATGTGCACACACAAACACTATTACACGCACACACACACAAACACAGACACACACACATATATATATATATATATATATATATATATATATATATATATATGTGTGTGTGTATATATATATACAAACACCTATATGCATACATATATACATATGTGTGTGTTGGTGTGTATGAGGGTATATACGTCTATATGTATATATATATATATATATATATATATATATATATGATCGCGGTACTACTGATATGACCTTCTCAACTAGACACATCGAGGAGAAGTGCATGGAATAAGGTTTGGATTTGTATCAGGTTTTTGTAGATCTGACAAAAACTTTGGATACTATTAACAGAAATGTATTATGGAAGGTTCTCCAGAAACTTGGTTGCCCTGATAAGATCCTTGCTTTAGTTAGGTCTTTCCATGACGGCATGAAGGCTTGGGCTAATGTCGGAGGTAACATGTCGGAGCCTATCTGAGTAAAAAATGGAGTGAAACAGGGGGATATTCCAGCAGCGACCCTGTTTGCCATATACTTTGCAATGGTTTTCTGTATTGCATTCAAGAATTGCGAGCTTGGTGTTTGCATCCGATATCGAACCTCGGGCACCATATTTAACATCAGGCGCTTTGCTGCAAAGACAAAAGTATTTACATCAATCATAAGAGACCTCCTGTATGCAGATGATTGCGGTCTTGTAGCGCACACAGAGAGTGATATGCAGCACATTTTGAATGCATTTTCTGATGCTGGCACTGCCCTAGGATTGACTGTCAGTCTGAAGAAAACCGTCGTCATGTACCAACCTGCCCTTAATAAGCAGTACAGTGAACCAAATATCTATGTGTATTGTAAACGACTTGGAGTGGTTGATCAGTTTGTCTACCTGGGAAGCAATGTCAGTCGATACAGCAACCTTGATAGTGAAATCCCACTCAGGTCTAGGAAAGCAAGTGATGCTTTCGGAAAGCTAGAAAGGCGACACTGGGGTCGGCGAGACATATGCAACGAGACAAAGGTAAAGGTGTACAAGACCTGTGTGCCCTCTTCTCATTTTTATGCCTGCGAGACCTGGGTCAAATATCGACACCACCTTAAGCAATTGGAGCTTTTCCATCAGATGTGTCTCAGACGGATCCATGGCGTTCACTGGAGGGACCACATCAGTGATGTCGAGATTTTGGAAAGATCTTCTGCTTAAGCAACGACTCCGTTGGAGTGGTCACCTTGCCAGGATGAAGGATTCTAGAATACCAAAACAACTCTTTTATGGAGAGTTAGTTAAAGGAAAACGACCGCCATATAAACCAAAAAAGAGGTATAAGGATTCCTTGAAAGCCTCTTTGAAAGACGCTAACATCTCTGCTGATACATTGGAAAATGTTGCTGCTGATCGTAATAAATGGAGAAATACTGTATATGAGCGAAAAGTTGCCTTTGAGGCATCAGGAATAGCATACGAGAAAGTAAAGCGGTATGTGAGGAAGGGCATTGCTATTGCAATTCCAGACGGCGAAGGTCGTTCTATGTTGCTGACATGCAGCGTATGTGCGAGACTCTACTTAGGCAAAGCTGGACTCGAAAGTCATCTTCGCAGTCATAAGGTAAGACCAGTGGTTGACTACCAGGCTGCTGTTGGAGATGCTAAGCATCATGCTTGCCAAACATGTGGTAAAAGAATGTAAATCAGCAGGAGGGCTCAAACGACATGCAAAAGTACATGAACTCCAACCACAGCCGGCTATTCCTAGTGAATGTTTTCGTTGCCGACTCTGTGCAAGACATTTTAGATCATTGACCGGGCTAAAAAGCCACATTCGATCGCAGTGCTGTTAGTTGCTATCGTGTGTGTGTGTATAGATATGTTTATGTGTGTGCGTGTGTGTGTATATATATGTATATTATTATTGTTGTTGTTGTCGTTATTATTATTGTTGTTATTATTATTATTATTGTTATTATTATATTGTTTCTTTTCTCGTGCAATGGCCATACTCGATAACGAGAGGGCAGCCATCACATATATATATAGATCTATATATATATATATATACACCTCGGTTATTTTTCATTTGGTAAAAAAAATTTCACTTTCTAATATATATATATATATATATACACACAGACGTATATACACTCATACACACCAACACACGCATATGTATGTATATATATGATTGTATGTATATATTTTGCATGTATGTACTTATTTATGTATGCATGTACTTACATACCAAATTTACATCGTTGGTCGTTGAATATAATATATGTAAACACCATTGTTTACATCTCTGCTACTAAAACACGCCCTGGAACATTCTAAAAGTTAATATAATTTATAAATTGTTCCAAATCTGCCGAGAAAACTTTCATAATCTCCCAAAGAAAAATTGTTATGTGTTTACGAGATATCTTGTTTACTGAAAAGTACAAATGATCGATATGGATATAAAATTAAACTAATCATCTCCCTTATTGGATATTGAGTGGTGCTTCAGTTGTTAATGGGATTAATAACATTCCATACAAATGTTGACAAGTAGGCCATCTTGGGCTTTCCTTTTGACTAATCAAAATGAAGCCAATTTAACAAATATAATCGTTGCCATTGCCACGTATTTTGACGGACATGAAATGATCGGCGTTTATTCATGTATGTCTTACTGATTGATTTTTTTTTACTTTTTGTTGTCTTTTTTTGCTGTTATTCTGTTTGGTGCCAATGATTAACTCTTTTGATTGAGTAGATTTCGGTTGTTAACATCTCTCACGACAAATACAATTTTCAAATTATTACCTGTGATATGATCGTAAGATTTGATGGTAAGTCGTTAAAGCACATATGCTTGGGAAGACTGAAATGCACCTTTTACGCATATCAAAAATTAAGTAACTTTGTTAAGCAGCACGTAATCTAATACGACGTCAATGATAGGCCAACAGCTTGACCGTCACAGTTTCCTGGCCAAATGACCATTCAGTATACAGTTGAAGAACAACCTCAAGCCTGGGGAGAGATATCAATATATCAACTCTTCTGTGAATGACGGAGGAGAGATGCCTGTGGCCGTTAGTGACTGCCCCGAGTATTGAATGTCACTCCAATGCAACTGCTAATGGAACATGATGAAGGAAATTTCTAATTTCTCGGAATTTGAATGTCTCGTAGGTTCAGTTACTAAATACAGGCTCTCATATTGGTTCATCTATATATTGTTTCGTTGTGGTGTCATAGCATTGCGCATATGGAAGCGATTAGAAGGAAGTGTACTCATTATTGTATCATAACCCAATCTGTGTAGTGTATATATGTCAATAATTTTACCACTAGCAGTGTATATATATTTGTATATAAATATATACATTTATAAATGCATGTCTATAATATATATATATATATATATATATATATATATATATATATATATATATATATGTGTGTGTGTGTGTAAATATATGTGTGTGTGTCTGTGTGTGTGTTTCTGTGTGTGTGTGTGTGTGTGTGAGTGTGTGTGTGTTTGTGTATGTATTTATGTAATAAATATGTATGTGTATGTATATATATATAAATATTCTCTCTCTCTCTCTCTATATATATATATATATATATTAATATATGTGTGTGTGTGATTGTGTGTGTGTGTGTGTGTGTGTGTGTGCGTGTGTGTGTGTGCGTGCGTGCGTGTGTGCGTGTGTGTGTTGTATTTACCTATTAGGAATGGTGCATATAAATATCTCGTTAATACGTAAACATTAACAATGGCACAATACAGACAATGCATCATGCTGTTCCTGCTGGAAGGAACTGAGGAATGATTATGAAAAGATTAGAAGTGTAGAGAAAATACAAGAACATAACGCATAAATAATTAAAGAAAAAAGTTCATAAATTTATTTGTAAAGAGAGATATATGTGCAAGTTTGTGACTCATATAACACGTTACAAAACAAAATTGCTATTTCCAATCTTATCTGTAAACGCAATTGGAAATCTCCATATATTTCTGTGTAAACAAACATATTGAACAAACTGGTAACAACTTGTAATATTCTGTATATTTTTTTCAAGAAACGTCGTTTCAAAAGGCTGTTCTTTTTCTTCTTTTCTCTATTTTCTGTCTTTTCTGTATAAATAACGAATACCAAATATAGGATTGACGACCAAATAACTTTGGAAGACTTTCGTAAAAGAAATTCATCTAAATATTAAAATAAGAAAAGTCTAAGACCTTTGATGTGCACTTTGGAAAAGATTTTGTTTGAAAGATGAATAATTCTTGTCGAACGTTCTCATAGAAGAAATATACGTGAAATTATAAACGTACATATTATATAAATATACACAGGGTACACATAGGCATATGATTCTTACAAGAAGACATGTACCATATACAAACATACTGGCATACCTACATAAATATATACATACATATGCCATATGCATATGTATATTTATATATATATATATAAATATATATCATAATAAAGATCCGAAGGCATGGTATACATTTCCAATCATGTTAATCACGACACATGTTTCAATAAGAGATAGATCGATCGTGTAGCCATGATCGATTATCATTGATCTCGTCAGGTGAAAATGAATTGCTTTAAATCCTTGATATAAGGGAGAAAAGTAACGGTGTTCACTCACAGAGTTTAGTCCCTCATATGAAGATCAAGAAATCAAAACACAGCGACTGCTATCGTCTTCAGTTAGGGTCATAAAACTATCAAGTCTCTATCTCCCAATACCTGTAAAAGACGCTGGACATCAATCAAATCTGTAGAATTACAGTCAGTCACAGTTAATGTGAGTGGGTAGACACACACTCACACACACACACACGACGCGAGGTCAAAGAAAAATATATATATACATATACCAACATAGCATCAAATCTGTAGAACTAAAGACGGTCACAGTTAGTGTGTGTGAGTACACACAGACTCACACACACCGACATGAGGTCAAAGAAAAAATATAAATATACCAACACACTGTGTTTTGACTGCTTGATCATCATATGAGGGACTAAACTCTGTGAATGAACACCGTTAATTTTCTCCCTCATATCAGGGATTTGAAGACAATTCATTTTCATGTGACGAGGTCAGTGATAATCGATCATGGCTATACGATCGACCTATCTCTTTATGAAACATGTGTCGGGATTAAAATGATTGGAAATTTATACCATGTCTTCGGATCTTTATTTTGATACAAATACTCCGTTTTATATCATCAAGCTGTTACCATAAATGGAATTGTAGATATATAATTGCGTGGAGAACTTAATATTGGTAACAAAAATTTATTGGGCCGTTTGACACAACCAATAATACACCTTGCTATATCTCTCTCTCTCTATATATATATATATATATATATATATATATATATATAATAATAATAATAATAATAATAAATTTGAAGACTAAAATCCAATGACGACTCGATAAGGATAAATATATATCAAATATATAAGAACCGTAGAGCAAATATTTATTAAAATAACAGATTAAAGTTTCAGCAAAGAATCGCTGCTTTCTCTCTTAACGGGATCTTCTGAAACTAACAAAGTCAATCTGTGAACGCAGAAGTGAATATTTCAAAAAACGTTGCAACCGGAGGAAGACAGGAAGACGATACTTTGGTTCGTGGAAACGTTCGCTGGCAAATAACGGGAAAAAACGAATATAATACGTCATTATTTGGAGCGGTGAAACTTGGTTTTGGCTTTGCGTGGTTTTGTCTTTTCACCGCTCCAAATAATTGTTTCTACGTTAGGCACAAAGCCAGGAATTATCCAGTGCATTACTGGTAATAATGACGTATTATATTCGTTGTTTCCCGTTCTTTGCCAGGGAACGTTTCCACGAACCAAAGTATCGTCTTCCTGTCCTCCTCCTGTTGCAACGTTTCTTTGAAATATTCACTTCTGCGTTCACAGATTGAATTTGTTAGTTTCAGAAGATCCCGTTAAGGGTGAAAGCAGCGATTCTTTGCTTAATCTTTAATCTGTTATTTTAATAAATATATATATATATGTATTTTCAATACCCGAATTACTTGATCGTTTTTTTGGGGGCTATGCGAATGATTATTTAACCATCGTCTCAGTGTGTTTGGCCTTTAACGTTTGTTATAGCTCTGGTTCATCTGAATCATTGAGCACTTGCCGCACATCTCGGAGGTTGTTTTCCGTTATTTCCTGGGCCGAAATGCGAATCTCGATAATTTATGTTTGTATATATATATATATATATATATATATATATATATATATATATATATACGTTATTCCGGGTATATATATATATATATATATATATATATAATTATAATAATAATAATAATAATAATAGTAATAGTAATGATACTATTTATAGTTATGTATATACTATAAACAACTAGAATCAGGAAAGGTCAGTAATTTATTACTACCTTATTAACAGTAAGAGAAATAGCTCAATATAAGATCATCAGGTGTTTTACAGAGCAGGATTATAAACGAGAGTTTGGAAGAAACGATTGTCACCAATTAAATGATTTGAACATGACTTTGCTAATTGTTTTATATATATATATATATATATATATATATATATATATATATATATATATATATATGTGTGTGTGCGTGTGTGTGTGTGGGGTGGGGGGGGGTTGTGTGTACACATATATATATATATATCCAAAATTAAAGGTAAATTAATAGTAAATTAAGGGTGTCATGTCAGAGAGACATGCGCCATTCCTTTTCGATCGATTTTCGTCAAATCCGACCGAGGAAACAATGTTTCTGTTGGTCTTTCCAGTTGCTAATACTATATATCGGTCGCAAATCCAGGTAGAAGCAGCAACGTGAAATAAAGTGTCTACTTCAAGGACATAACACCTTGCCCGGTCCAGGAATCGAACCGACAACCTCACGATTGCGAATTCAGTTCTCTAACCAATCAGCCACACACCTTCACACATGCGCCATATCCACTGTAAAATATCGCGCCAACTTCGTCCCAGTGGCGTGAATAGGATTATCGACAACTAGAAATAGCAGTCAAGTCCTTTCAACTGAGTTAGCTCTACAATTAAAGGGCCGTATTTATATATATCCAAAATTTAAATTAAATTAAGGGTATCATGTCAGAGAGACATGCGCCATATTCACTGTAAAATATGCGCCAAGATTCCAGTGGATAGATCAAAGCATTTTATATCAACATTTTATATCAATTTATAAGGTACGTATTTTTGAAGTTCTAGTTAAAATTTCATTAGTTACCCACATAGATGTGTGTGCTTACACAATTTTACAGATTATCCCCTGTGATTGTTTATTTTATATATATATATATTTCAATCAATTTCTAGTTGATATAAAAAGCTCGGATCTATTCATTGGAATCTTGGAGCATATTTTACAGTTGATATGGTGCATGTCTCTCTGACATGACACACTTAATATAATTTAAATTTTGGATATATATAAATAAAGCCCCTTAATGTTAGAGCTAACTCAGTTGAAAGGACTTGACTGCTATTTCTAGTCGTCGATAACCCTATTCGCGCCACTGGAACGAAGCTGGCGCGATGGTTGAACGTCCGAAAGTATATACTTTCCTTATGAAATTTCGTTTCATTCTATTCCATTTATCGTTTTTGGTGCGCCTGGCCGACTGAACTCACTCGATATGCAAATTAGGCTTCTCAGCCGTTAATTTTCATAAGGAAAGTATATACTTTCGGACGTTCAACCATCTGGCAGAAAGGTATACGGTGCTGACGATAGCTAATAAGCTTGAAACTAGTACATCGTTCCTGTGTCAGTGTTGAACAAAAAGGTGACGTGGTTGCCTAAACACTGTACGGCGTAATTCAGTCTGTTTGTTTGTTTACAAACGAACAAACCGAGCATTATAATAAATGTTCGGTAAACTGATATGTGCATATATATATGTGTGCCTGTATGTATATATATACATGCTACTGTACGTCTGTATACATATATGTATGTACGTATACATACATACTTACATTTAAGTAAGTGCCGTACTAAGAGTGAGAAATGAAATTTCGTTTCATTCTATTCCATTTATATATATATATATATATATATATATATATATATATATATACAGTATTTTCCGTAGTGTTGTAATATAAATATTACACAAAGTAGATGGACAGCTCACGTAGAGTTTGCTCGACGGTTCCAGTTGTAGTTCCAAAAGTAATCCGGAGAAAAATAGAAGGATTTTAATGGATACAGTTTAGTTAAAAGGAATTTATTGACACGTGTTTCTATAACAGTTACATAACCTGAAAACAGCTGCTATCTACAAAGTATTAGTTATGCATACATTCAATATTTCAATGTTATTATCAACTGTCATTTCATCGGAATAATTTTACTGAGGACCTGTTTGGTTTTTATAGAGAATATTAGGAGGGAGGGGTGAAGTTGTTAGAAGAATAGTTGAGGGAGTGGTTTTTTGATAGCAGTGATCATTTTTGGTGGCAGTGAGTAATTAGATTCCCATCTGTTGTTTTGACATTTTTATAGAATATATTATTGGTTATTTTTCTAAATCTATAGAAGGTTAGAGATAGTATAGATATGCGTGGTTGGTTTTGTGTTTGCACTTAATTAACATTCAGACTTAAATTTTTCTTTCAAGTGTACGTATCCTTTCGTCCACGCATTCATACACAAACATATATGCACACCTCTACAAAATAGATATACTCACATACACATACTTACATGCTCATACTTACATACATATACACATGCATACATATATATATACACATATATACATGTACATACATACGCGTTCATGTGTATACATTTTCATACTCAACTTTTCTTTATATACACACGTATAGACACACACATATATACACACATACTCCAGTCTATGTATATATATATATATATATATATATATATATAAACACTTTAATACATGAATGCACTTACATCTAACTATACACATCAAACATATATATATATTTACTTATTTATATTCATTTTCACATATATATACATACTTATGGTCGCTTTTAGACACATTCATTATAGCATATTTGCACCTATTCTCATCAGCATATCTTTCCATTATTAGTGTGGTAATTTAAGGTTATTAATATACATATATATGTTGAGAAGAGATTGTTTTTATATTTTTCTAACTAGATTGAGGTTTATATAGTTGGGGGGTTGTCCCTCTTTTATGTAATATTCAGCTTGTAGTGGGAAAAAAGGGTTTTAGTTCGGTGACGGCAGAATAATGTTCGTTCAATTCTGTTATTCAGCAATTTCCTCTTGTGTGTGATTATGTAATAGATCTCAAGATTACACAATTTGCAGAAATTTTGGCTCCTGGAAAAGCTTTGGGTTTTAGCTAATTTCTCCCATTTTATGGTAAACTTTTGATCGCTATCCCTGAGCGTCCAAGCTTTTTCTGCTAAAGTTGTTACATTTCTTTGGCTCTGGTGTTTTATTGAGTAAGAATGCCTATATAATCGAGATTTAAACGATGTTGCCGTTGATCCCACGTAATACCACTCGTTGCCTCCGGATTTAATGGTACACTTATAAATAATATTTTTTTCCAGGCAGTTATTGCCGAGGGGGCAGTTGTTAGGATAGGTGCAGTGACAGTTGTGTTCGTTGGGTTTTCTCTGGAGTAGTATTGCGGACGAACTTAGGTGTGGTTTATTTATGTTCTGTAGTGTATTGTCTACTGTTTTTTTTGTGTTCTTTGTACTTAAGTGTTTAGTGTTTTCGTTTAACCTTCTAGTATTGATCTTTTTATGTGTTGTTCAAGGTTTAACGCTGTAGAGTATGACAGTCTTATAGTGGTAGGGTTTAGGATTTTGTGGTATTTGTGTGATGTAGGAAAATGTCTCTTAATTATTTTAAAGAAGAGTACTGGTAAATTTGTACTAATGGAACTATTGTATTCAGGGTTATACCATAAGTACTCTTTGCATCGCTTTCTATTAGTTTTGTTTGTTGGTTTACTGGTGTGTATACTATGGTAGTAAGTGTGGTTTGGTGTTGTGTTATTATATCTACCTATGTGGGATTTATTTTGGGTGTTTTGATTGTTCTCATCTATATACTCTATTTTGTTGAGGTAGCCTGCTTTACTAAGGGCGTTATCGTAGTACTCGGCGTGTTCCTTAAATACTTGTATGTTAGAAGATAGACCCGAGATTCTAAGGGAACTATTTTTAGGGATAGATTTAATTATAGAGATGGGGTGGTTAGAACCAACATTTACGTACTTGAGATTTTCATTCAATTTATGAAACGGTTTAATCAGACCAGAGTTTAAATTGAGTGTGACATCCAGGAAGTTAATTACTTTAAGGTTGTATTCATATGTTATATTTAGTCCTATTTCGAGTAGTAGTTTTCTTATATCTTTGCGTAGGTTTTCTAGTTTTTGGTTATTTAGGTTTTTAACTAGGAGGAGAACATCGTCGCAGTATATTCCGCCGTGGATATTGCTGAATTATTCCTGGAGTCTAAAGGCGATAAATAACCCCACAATATCAGTTATTTCCGCCGAATCGTTAGAGCCCATTGTTATGTCAAAGTTAGAGGGTCTATCTTTACGTACCCAATAACTGTTCTCAAATTTGACTATAGTTTTCCTAGCTTCTAATATAATCTTAATGTCATCGTTTGTAAGGTCAGACTTATCCTTAGCAAACTTAATGGCTCTATTCAAAGTTTTAGGTGATATCGATGAGTAATATTCGTCGATATCAAACTGGATAAACTTAGATTTATTCTTATTGCTAATGCTATTAAACCATCTTATTGCTTCTTGGGTCTTCCCCCAGAGTTTAATGTTAACCTTAGCCTTAATTTGAGGGATGATTCTATCTAAGATATATTTGCTTATTTTACTTATATCTGATTTAGAGGGGCAGATTAATCTAATTTTGGTCCTTAAGATTGAAGGTGGGTGCCGCTGGTAAGAGTGGTCCTGTCCTATCTTCGATCCCGAGATTTTTCACTATTTCGCATGCCTCATCATTGATGTGCTTAAGAGTTACTTCATTCGTTTTTCTATATTTTTTATGTAATTCTTTTCGAATGAAGTTGTTGTATGTAGTGCAGTCCATACTATACAGGTTTGATGTTTTGTCCGCTTTTACTACAATTCCTTTGGTGTTTTTAAGGTCGTCCAGTAGTTTTTTGATATCTTTCTGTAATTTGTTGTTGGTGTTACGTCCTTTGAATTTAATTTTAAGGATTAAGTCCATAAGGTCCTGCTCAAATGCATCTAATAGTGGGTTGGTGGGTGGGTTTTTACACGTTCTAAAACCAAATTTGTAGATAGCAGCTGTTTTCAGGCTATGTAACTGTTATAGAAACACGTGTCAATAAATTCCTTTTAACTAAACTGTATCCATTAAAATCCTTATATATATATATATATATATATATATATATATATATATATATATATTTATATATATATATATATAT
>OZ024742.1:177309268-177336768 GCA_964016885.1 Eledone cirrhosa
ATATATAAATGTATATATGCATACATTTATATATATATATATATATATATATATATATATATATATATATATATATATATAAATATATATATATATATATATATATATATATATATATAGAGAGAGAGAGAGAGAGAGAGAGAGAGAGATAGAGAGAGATAGATAGATAGAGAGAGAGAGAGAGAGAGAGAGAGAGAGAGAGAGAGAGAGAGAGAGAGAGAGAGAGAGAGAATGTGAGAGTGTAATTATTGAAATAAAGCAATCGATCTTTTGTTCTGAATTAACATATTAGCTAAAGCACAACCTGTCACGTAATCAAATATATTGTTAAAAACATACATGCCTCACACGTACAGGTACGCACACACAGATTATATATAGTCAAGGTTTGTGGGAAAATCATCGAGGCCTAAATGTAATACGTTTATTAATAATTACATTTTTGAAGGGCGGTGGGTTGGCAGTATCAGTAGAGGGGCGGGCGCCATGCTTTGACGCAAAGAGTTACGGCCCTTGCTATTCTGAGTTCAAATCCGGCCGAGGTTAACTTTGCCTTTCATCCTTACGGGGTCTATAAAGTAAAGTACCTGTAATGCACTGGGTAATTGCTGGCCTTGTGCCAAAAGTAGAAACAATTAATAATTACATTGCAGTACACTACATTTTAGCAAACACTACTTTAAGTGATCTTAGTTAATTTTAGGGTTCGCTTTATGAATATGAAATCCTTTTTGCTGCATCACGTATACGTTATGATCTACAAAATATCCCATATGTATATTTACAGAAAAGGTGTGTGATCTTGTGAACATTGCATGTTTTAACTCCGATTCACTTACAAATAATTTACCAGAAAATGTTACATCATTGGTTCTACTCTCAAGATCAGTAGCATGGAGTTCAAGAAGAGAGAAGCGAACAACAGTCTGCCATCATCGGTACCTGTTTCAATAGTAGGGATCACTTGTTGAAATCTTTTACCATGCTCAACACTGATCCTGCTCAAGTCCAAAGGAAAGAAATCCAAGTGTCTCTTTAAAAAGTGAACCTTCAAGGACATTTTGACCCCCTGTGAATCAAATGAATCGAGAAGGTCAGCTATGATTGCTTTGTAATTTGGGTTTGGGTTCTTACCTGATAAGTATTCAACTGTCTGTAACACAGCATCATAAACTCGTTCTTTAACTTCATTCCATGAATCAATGAACATCTGGTTCTTCATCAATTTACGAGTGTCTGGACTAACTAACAAGACTCTTTTTTAGTCTTTGCTTCGATTATCGAAGAAGGTTATATTTTAGCAACTTCATTGCCTGCTCCCCAGGGTCCACTGGCTTGACGATTCCATGTTTAATATGAAGTGCTACAATTAGCTGAAGTGAAACTAGTTTTAAGTACGCTATTATTTCCTGGTTTCCATTGATGTTGTGCTGGCCGACTGTAGTGTTCACTTTGAGTCTGGCTGTCCCAGAAGCAATACGTCGAATAGTTAAAAAGATTATGACCTTCAATTCATCTCCAGCTTTCCACTTGAAATCAGAATATTTGATCAGGAAAAGTAACATCCTCATACAGTCAGACATATTACTAGTTTTTCTTCTTAGAATAACCCACTAGAATCTCCGGGTAATAATTCCCAAAATACAAAAGGACTACCTTTAAATTGGAAGTGTTGCCATCAATGAATTATTACAAATCTGCCTTGACATCAGAAGTATTTCCCATCAATGCTATAAAACTTCACAGTTTATCATGTAAGTTGAAACATTCAACACATTTCTTCTCTCGCTGCCTGTAAACTGTTGTTTTGCTTCCTTGGGCTAAGACACCAAATTACCTGACCATTGTTTCAGACAGGAAAGCATACTTCTCGAACAGTCACAACTTTTGAACAAATTGATCAAGTTGTGAATTATTTTAAGGCATGAATGAGGAATGTAAAACTTCTTGTCATTCGTATGGTCTGTCACCACCAGTTTTGTTATCGGAATTATCATCTAACTCACTCAATTTTTGATTGCATGGTCCTCGCGTGGTCCTCGGATACGTCTCGATTCTACGAAGCAGATTTTCCTATCATACGTTCCTCTGTGAGGGCATCGAGTGCTCATACAGCCTACCGCATACGGACGCTTTAAGCATCCAGCACCAATTATATATATATATATATATATATATATATATATATATATTCATATATATAAATATATATATATATATATATATATATATATATATATATATATATATATATATATATATATATATATATATATATATATATATATATATATATATATATATATATTTATATATATATATATATATATATATATTTTATATATATATATGTATGTATGTGTGTATGTATGTATGTATGTATGTATATTGGTATTAGGTTCACGCTTGAGAGTGTATGTATGTATGTATATTCTTCTGGTTTTATAATTTCACAAAGTTTTACCAATACAGGGAGAGAGTCGGTTTCTAACATAGACACAAGACTCTCTCATTGGAATTTACACATCAACTAGGTAGATATGTATGTATGCATGCATGTGTAGATATGGATGTTATTGTATGTGTGGATGTGGATGTTTTGAGTTGTATGTGTGCATGTGTATATGCTTTGTATCTTTAAATGTGTATATGCAGTTAGTAGATGCAAATTGTTTGGAATGTTTTACATATTTTTACTGTTCCATTAATGGATTGTACTTGTAATTTCCTAACTAGTTGTGTTCTTTCTGTTCCTGTGAAGCCTAGCTTCTCAAGATTTGTATTGAGGCAGTTACTAACATACCGCAGTGCCCCAATAATCACAGGCATAAATCTGAAGGTGTAATCAGGGTGGAGTATCTGCAGATTTCTCATCAGTTCTGCATAAATATTCTCCTTTTCACTAATCTTTGATATTATATTGGCATCTGCCGGGCAGCTAATTTCCACTACTGTGCATGTTTTCTCCTCCCTGTCCCATATTATAATATCTGGTCTGTTATGCCTGCATTTTATTGGGGTTTTTACTGGAACATTCCACCAGTACTCTTTCATATTATGTACATGGATGTCTTCCACATTGTTCTAGCTTTTAATGTGTTTATTATCGGGGCTATCTTTTTTACGAACTGCATTGTACAGTGTTTTGGACACTACATCATGCCTCATAGTTTGATAGTACCGCGATGACATCTTTGGACAGCTGCTGTGACAATGGGTGATGATATCCTCGATGTTAGTTCTGCAGAGTCTGCACTTGTTATCACATCTAGGTGTTTTGCCTGCATCTCTATCTCTTTTGTGAATCAGGTATTTCGTGCTAATCTCCTGTTCTTGAATTGCAAAAGCGTATCCTTCAAAGTGGGAACCAATATAGCGGTTGTTGGGCCAAGATAGACTACTTTCCTTATCTATATTACTCTCACTTTGGAGCTTCCTGGCAACATATCCATGCATGTTTTTTGCTGATAGGCATGCATTTTTTCATCCAAGGATTCACTGCGATACTGCTGAGCGACATCCCTGGTTGTGAGTTTTTTATTATTACACAGGGAATATCCCTCAAAGAGTTCCTTCCCAACTCTCATGATCTTACCTGTTTCATGCAGATAGACTTGCTCGAGAAGCGGGCTCCTACGCTTCGAGGTTCGTAGATGTTGTCGGAGAGATATGATGCGACATTCAAATGTTGTCTGGACTGATGTTAGGCCTCTGCCTCCTGCTTACGTTTCAAGTAAAGACGGTCTATGTCACTGTTGATGTGGAAGTTTCCGGTGTTGTTCAGTATTTTTCGAGTTCCAACATCAACTGATCTGATTTCATCTATCGTCCAATTGAGTATTCCAAACGTTGGTGTTAGGACAGGCACATCAAACACATTGTGAGCCACTGTTTTGTTTTGCGCAGAGAGTTCCGATGACCAGATCTTTCTTAATCGGGTTTAGTATTCCCTGGTTACGCGTTCTTTATTACAGATACCATTATAGGATATGTTCTCATCTATCCCCAGATATCTGTAGCAGTTCTCATCCGATATCGGTGAAACAGTTAGACCATTGATGACAATGTTGCTAGATTGGCTTGTTCTTTTTCCACGCTTTGCAGTCATGTATGAGCATTTATCCTGGCCAAACTCCATTCCTATATCCTTTGTGAACGTTGTAAAAAGGTCAAGATTTTTCTTCATCCCATCCATGTTCTTGGCATAGAGTTTCAGATCGTCCACAAAGAAGTTATGGGTAAGCTTCATATTTCTGTCCTCCTGTGAGCCAATGACGTATCCCTCACATTTCTTGAGCAGAAAGGACGAGGGCTTTAATGACAAGATGAAAAATATCACAGAGAGACTGTCCCCCTGAAATATACCCCTGCAATATTTTATTTTATCAGTGAAAATAGAGTCCTCCCTCTCTGTCTTTAACCTTAGGATAGTAGCCCAAGAAGAAGACAGCCTCTCTATAGCTCTGACAATAATGTCTGGGACTTTAGCAAGTTGGAGGGCCTCTATCATCCAATAGTGGGGAACAGAATTGAAAGCTTTCTTGTAGTCCAGCCAGACTGTAGTCATATTCCTCCTAAGTTGTCGCACCTCCGACATCGCAGTTTTGTTGATTAGGAGTTGTTCAGCACATCCCCAAACCCTTTTATTTCCAGCTGTATGTTCATCTGTGATGATGTTATTATTTTCATAGTGATCTTGGAGGAATAGGTTCAGGCTGTATACATCTTATACATCAGGTTCTGGCATGCAATGGGTCGGTATTTGTTTGCCAAGTGGGTGTCTTTGTTCTTGGGGACCAGTAACGTTTGTGCTAATGTCAACCATTCTGGTATAAGTGTATCTCCCTTAAGAACTTGTTGGTAGAAGTCAGTAAGATACCTCCGATAGAATATCAGTTTTTTGTACCAGTAGCCGACAATCATGTCTCTTCCTGGTGTTTTCTTACCTTGGAGTTTTCCTATCACAGACTCAAGGGTACCCTCACTTATTTCATATGTTTTTGTTGTAGTGTAGGAGCAATAGTTCTTTCGGATTTCTCTTAGCCACACTGCATCTTGGTTGAAATTCTTCTTTTCACCCCATATTTTTCTCCAAAAGGAATCTATGTCTTTCTGGGATGGGGCCTCAGTGACATTTATTATTTTGCCCTTCATATCTCTATAGACTGATGTTTGATTTCGTCTGAATCTTTTATTAAGCATTTTTCTCTCATCTACCTTCTTCAGGTATCGGCGTTTTTCGCTAACAGCTCTCAATTCTTGTTTGAGGTTGATCAGCTTATATTGGAGAATTCTGATTCTACTGTTACCAAACATCGTCTCTATTTTATTTTTCACTCTTTGTTGGTGAGGAGTAAGGTTTTTTTTGTGTTTGTTTGCATGTAAGGAGCATTACCACATGTCCTATGTTTTTTCGTAGGTCAGCACTCTTTTTTTCTATTTTAGTTATATATGATGGTATTTTTGGTGGTGTTTTGTTCTTGTTAATATCTCTGCTATCACCAAGATAATGCTTCACTGTCATTGCTAAGGCATATAAACAGGCGTTGATTTGCCAAAATGTTGGGGTTTTTATCCGTAATTTATCCGTTTTTATCCGTAAATTTTCATCCCCTATTTCGTCAATAACACGTAGTATTTCATTATTTGGCTTTTTATTCACCATTGTCATTTTAACATGTTCAGCCAGAGAGATATTTATACATGAGTTAATTTCTCTCTGGAATATTTCGTTGAGGGAAATTTTCAATTGTTTATACTTTTGATTATCATTATCGATAGTATTTTCCACAACAATCGAGGTAGACTCGGATGGTATACGTGGTGTCACATTTATTCGATTATTATTATTATTTCCTCGATTATTATTATTATCGATAGTGTTTTCCCCAGCATTCGAGGTAGACTTAGATGGTACACGTTGTGTCAAATTTCTTACAGGCATAGTTGTTTCAAGGCGCTGTTCGACCTGGCTGCTAGGAAGTCTAGTAGCATGGCGAATGTAGCACGTGTTGTTGATTTCATGTTTGTTGTGGGCGACTTACAATTAATAATATTTATCTTATTTTTACGTTCAACAAACGTCGCTTGTTGGCGTAATTGTTTTGCTGTGAAATAATTTAGCTCTGCGTGCATTTCGTCCCAGTGTAGCTTCATTCTATTCATATAGCCAATGGAGGGATTGTTTTTTGCCATTTTATAACAATTAAATAAATCATTATTAAGTTCGCAACTCCAAGAGAAATGTGATTTATAATTTCGGTTTCTTCTGTAGCTACAACTGAATAAAATGTGATTACCTTCTTTGTTATTTGTCTTTGATACTTCCTTAATTTTCTTGTTGATGTTGTGTTCAGCCATGCTGTTTGTAGCGTGTAAAATGAATTGTGTATTTAGTCGGATATCTCTACGAATTCGAATAAAATGGGTCTTCAGAAGGGATAGTTAGAAGAATAACCAGTTATTCAACCTGGCTGTAGTTGTGGCATTACTGTCGGAGATAGTATTCATCTTAAATTTAATAAATAGTCTCCCACGCCAAAATATGCGACTGATCGCGTTGACTGTATGTATGTATGTATGTATGTATATATGTCAGGTCACCAGTTGGTGCTACTGGTAACATGTATCCCAGTACAACCTGCCTCATGGCCGGGTCGTTGGCGACTAAACTGGCAACCCCACCAAGGTTTCATGGTGAGGTGGGTAACTTTGGACATCCTGCAGGACTAAAAACAAAACCTGTCAAAGGGCAAATGAGCTCTTAAGAGTCAATGGCCATCCAAAATCACCGGGAGAGATGACCCCTTAGCCTTTGTCAAGGCAGAATTCTAGGAGAAGGAAAACTCTGATATAACACCTGCAACCCTGATGGTATCCAATGATGTTGACTTGTTCTTCTTTTTGGTAAATATCATCTTGGTTAAGAGAGTGGGACTGGCTATGTGCAGTGCCGTGCTCACTATAAAAGCTTCACGGCACAGGCATTGCTTTATATCTGGAGATCTCTCTGCACTTGTCGTCACATGATACCATGGGCCCAGCACTATGTGCCAATAATTGTCACAGGTATAGTGTTTGTACCAGAGTTTTCAAGTCGCTGGCTGGACTAAAAAGTCACACTCGTTCAGCGCATCGGTAGGGGTTCTCCTACATGGATATAAAGTAGTGGCCGTACTCGAAAACGAGTTGGCAGCCACCATGTATGTATGCATGCATGTATGTATGTATGTATGTATGTATTCTAGGAGAAGGAAAACTCTGATATAACACCTGCAACCCTGATGGTATCCAATGATGTTGACTTGTTCTTCTTTTTGGTAAATATCATCTTGGTTAAGAGAGTGGGACTGGCTTTGTGCAGTGCCTTTACTCACTATAAAAGCTTCACGGCACAGGCATTGCTTTATATCTGGAGATCTCTCTGCACTTGTCATCACATGGTACCATGGGCCCAGCACTATGTGTCAATGATTGTCACAAGTATAGTGTTTGTACCAGTGTTTTCAAGTCGCTGGCTGGACTAAAAAGTCACACTCCTTCAGCGCATCGGTAGGTGTTCTCCTACATGGATATAAAGTAGTGGCCGTACTCGAAAACGAGTTGGCAGCCACCATGTATGTATGTATGTATGTATGTATGTATGTATGTATGTATGTATGTATGTATGTATGTATGTATGTACATATAACCACTGGCAAACACACAAACACATACATACATGCATATTTATATATATATATATAAGTATTGGTGCTCTGAAATAGCGATGTATACATGAATGTATGTATAGTATATTTGGCAATATACTGTATGTTTAAATAAAAATATGTAGAAGAACATTCGCTATGAGATTTAAACTTTTAAAGATTATACAGAGCGATTGACGGTGCGCCAATCGCTCTGTATGATCAGCTACTGATTATTACTGGAATTCTATAAGAATCCAGCTTCTACAATTATCGGCAAAGGCAGCGAGAAACAGACTGTCTGTCGATCACTCTCTGTTGTTATTTTTCGAAAATAAGTAAGTGACATAGTCACTACTTTAAAACTGATAGCGAATAGGCTTCTAAATATTTTAAATTACACATACAATTTATTGCCAAACATACTATAGACACATACACACACACACACTCTAACACACACACACATATATATATAAATATATATATATATATACATATAACCACTGGCAGACCCACAAACGCACACGTACACACACACACATATATATATATATATATATGTATATATATATATATATATATATATATATATAATGTAGGAGGTGAGTTTTATTGTAGTACAATAAATTCGCATAATAAAATACATGGAACTCTTTTAACCATCTTTTGATTTTATATTATATATATATATATATATATATATATATATAGTATATTTGGCAATATACCGTATGTTTAATTAAAAACATTTAGAAGACCATACGCTATCGGTTTTAAAGTAGTGACTATGTCACTTCTTTTCGGCGAAAGAACTCAGAGAGGCTGACAGTCTGTTTCACGTTGGTTGGCGATTATCAGAGCCACACACACCCTCCTTCCGCCCTAAAATATAGAAGCTGGATTCTTATAGAATTCCAGTAATAATCAGGAGCTAATTATACATAGCGATTGCCGGTCCAGCAAAAATCTGGTATATGGATTGGTGCTCTGAAATACCGATCCATACATGAATGTATGTATAGTACATATGGCAATATATATATATATATATGTATGTATATATATATTTTTTTCTTTAACATTCACATGACCCCTACCGACCAATCAAAATTGTTTTGACCACAAGAATTTTTTCATACATTTGGAGCCACTTTTTTTACATAAAACATGTAGAATTTCCAAAACTAATCAGATTAGAGCAAACATCACGGGCGCTCTATCTCAAAATTATTTTTGAAAAGCATTAGAAATGCGCAACCGGTAAAACTTAAAACCAAAACTGAATACTAACTATTACTAATTTTTACTTATATATATATATTGGTAAAAGGAAAAGAAAATGCTGACAAATTGTTCCCAGTGCCAAATATACTATATATATACTAATGCTTTTCAAAAATAATTTTGAGATAGAGCGCCCGTGATGTTTGCTCTAATCTGATAAGTTTTGGAAATTCTACCTGTTTTATGTATAAAAAAAGTGGCGCCAGATGTATGAAAAAATTCTTGTGGTCAAAACAGTTTTGATTGGTCGGTAGAGGTTATGTGAATGTTAAAAATATATTTTGCGCCAAATGTAGGTTTGCCTCGGCTGATTGAGAAGTCACTGAAAAATAAGTCTTTCAAGACAAATATATGTGTGCGTGTGTGTGTGTAGTAGTAGTAGTAAAGAGGTTCGTTGTTGTGATAATGGTCAGCAGGGATGTGTGTGCGAACCGCAGCCTGCTGACAGTTCAAATGCCTATTAAGACAAGTGTGTGTGTGTGTGTGTGTGTAGCAGAGTAATTAGTGGTAGAGGGATGGTCAGTAGGAATGTGTCTGTACGTGTATGGGGGATATTTTAACATGTTAAAAGATATTTTTCAGCTCTTGTCTTATACGGAGAAGTGTGTGTGTGTGTGTATATGTCTCTTTGTATGTTAATGTACGCGTGTGTATGTGTGTGTGTATATATGTGTGTGTGTGTGTATATATATGAGTGTGTGTGTGTGTGTATGTGTGTATATATGAGTGTGTGTGAATGTGTGTGTGTGGGGGAGGGGCAGTATTTTTGTGATACTGGTAAAAGTGGTGTACATTATTCGATATTTTCAGTAAAAACAATCCTCTCAATAGAACATCGACAACCTTAATAATAAATGGTGTGAAATGATATATAGTATTGTCATAAGACCAAGGTGTGTGTGAGTGTCATATATATATATATATATATATATATATATATATATATATATATATATATATATATGAGAGACGTAATATATTTGCTAGCATAAGTATGCATCTATGTATATATATGTTACTAGATATATTAATTCTTTATAATTATCTCCAAATTATTTTGTCGAGCAAAAATTGGCCAAAACTGCTACTATAGTAACGGTCCGGCTGCTGTCTTCTTAACAAACCACTCTTCACTGATTGACCTCGATGTCACGTGACTGATTCTTTTGAATTTGCCACTGACGCAGTAGGCAGTGATTTTTTCAATGGCTTGGAATTTAGTCCACGCTTTGCTTTTTTCCATCCACTGAATTATTTTTGTATAAGTTCCCTGTGTCCACGTATTGCCTGGAAACTTAGCTGAGAATTGACTTCCCTGATGACGAAAGGCTTCTCCGTACGTTTCTTCGGAAACTATGTTTATTCCCTTTCAGAAACTAATTAGTTGGAGTAAAATTTTAGTAAGTAAGTTAATTTTATAATTTTCTTATTTTACGTCTCTCATATTATTGTTCTGCATCCCCATGCATTGAACCACATAGTTACTAAGACAAAACCTATATATTTGCTAGCATAAGTATGCATCTGTGTATATATATGTTACTAGATATATTAATTCTTTATATATATATATATATATATATATATATATATATATATATATATATATATATAGTAAAGCCAGAGACCTGGTGTTTCTCCAGTGCAAGGCGTATACAATAGTCCACTACGATGATAAAAAGGTAGGGAGACAATGTATTTCCCTAGTGCACTCCACCCAGTATCTCAAAGAACTCCCATCAGGAGAGTTAAGGCGTAAAAGAGATATCGGATGCTGAATTTGCCGACGACATAGTTTTTGTGACAAATACAGTTAAGGGGGAAGAGGATTTGATGCAGGAGGTTGACAGTGTGTCGATGAGTGTGGGGCTGAGAATGAATGAGACTAAAACAAAATATCAGGTAGAGAATGTTGAGAAGCCAGAGGGGATTACTAATGTTGGCGGGAAGCCGCTAGAATTGGTTGAGGATTTCCTGTATTTTGGAGCAATAATTGGGAATACGGAAGATGATGTGGTTGAGAGGAAGAGCAAAGCACGGGCGGCGTGCCACAGCTTGAGATCGGTGTGGAAGTCGGATCATCGTAAAGACCTGCAATTCCGCCTCTTCATTGCTGTATTTGAGTCTGTGCTGCTGTACGGGTCTGAGACTTGGACACTGACCAAAAAACTCACTCATAAGGTGGATGGGTGCTACACGAGGATGCTTAGGATGGCTCTGAAGGTTAACGTATGTTGATGCCCTAAGGACAGACACTGGTCTGTTGGAGACGCAGGACATGGCAGCGATAATGAGGGACAGAGACCGCTGGAGAGAACTTGTCCACGTGTCTCGGGAATTTTACCCGCCCTAGAAAAAAAAAATATATATATATATAACTAAGGAATTGTGGTAAGGATCCAGATGGACCACAGCGCACCAGAGTACTCAATAATTAGGGTTGTAGAGTGGGAAATAGGAAAAAGTATGACCCCGACGGCAGAGCTCAAGCCGTTTCGACGGCTATTTCTGGACGCGTCCAGAAAAAGCCGTCGAAACGGCTTGAGCTCTGCCGTCGGGGTCATACTTTTTCCTATATATATATATATATATATGTACATATATATATGTACATATATATATATGTACATATATATGTACATATATATACATATATATGTACATACACATATATAAATATATATAGAAAGAGAAATATATGAAGACTGAGATATATAGAGAGAGATAGAAATACAAATTCACATTCAAGCTGCATGAAGCATACAAAAATGCCTCTGCTTCATTATATATATATATGTGTCTGTGTGTGTTTGCGCGTGCGTGTGGGTGTGTGCATGGGTGTTTATACGTGTGTGTGTGTTTGTATATATGGTCGGATAGTTGTGTAGTTCTCCAACTCTTACCATAAAAAAAAACCTAATGTCAAATGTAATGAGTTATTGAGAAATGGAGGCACTTGTTTGAGATTTTTCCTGATTCCATGTGACTTATGATATTTATGGAAATCAATCTCAGTATATCTCTTGCTATATCAACCTATTTACTGTCTATATATCTATTTATATACCTCTTTCGATATATATTTTAGTTACTTCGTGTTGATTCATCGTTGATCAATTTCGACCGACTATTGTAGAACATAATCTGAAAACCAGCAGCTCGATATATCATTAACATTATACAATCAGATGTTATCTAACGAAATCGTATATGTACTAATTACATCTAGTGTACAATTACGCAACAACACGCAGATGCCATTAAAATATGTATCACAGCTTTTTGTATAATATATTTAATGTAGGGAAGTAAAACTTTATTGCCTCTTACTTCCTTATTATATATATATATATATATATATATATATATATATATATATATGGGGGGAGTGTGTGTGCGTGTGTGTGGGGGTGTATATATATATATATATATATATATGAGTGTGTTTGTATTTTCCATTGTTGCAGCTTCGTATAAATTGTGATTATTTATTTGATGACCACTTTTGTGATAATACATATATACACCTACAATATATGTGTGTATGACTTCATGATACTTACGTGTAGCTTTCAAAATATTTACTTCATCAACAAAATGTCGGCATAGAAATGCTGAATGCTGAGAAAGGCAGAATTCCATGAAAAGCCGAATTGTATGAGAACAGTAGCACATTCAGGAATAATTCTTTGAATAGCACTTTTCATTTACAGTTTAATTATTGGTTCCATTCACATTATCACGCAGCATGTGCATGTTCACTGCAGATGTTTGAAACATTGAAACTGCATGTTTATTGTAACAATTTAGAGTAAATATTGCAGCTAGATAGAGCCTTATTCATAAAAACGTTCATATATAATATAAAGTATGCCTATAAGTATACTTGAAGGCAGATTTCATGGATGTATGCTTGTATGTAGGTATTTATGTGTGGTGTGTCTGTATTTATGTGTGTATGAATATATGACGTATATATATATATATATATAGTTATATATAAGTGTGTGTGTGTGTGTGTAAGAGGTAAACAGAAATAACAACACAATCGGTACAGTATATGGAAAGGATATATAAGGCGTGTGTGTGTGTGCATGTATGTATGTATGTATACGTGCACATATTTCGAAGAATAATTGGTTAAAAGTTGCCCAAATCTAAACATAAAATCTAAGTGACAAAAACATATGAATGAATAAATAAATAAGTAAATAAATAAATGCGTGGAACAGAACTATTTATCAGTATATCTAACAAAAGTATAATGTTACATCTGTCACCAAAATTTTCACTCTTGATAATTGACTTTCTCTAATTCTCTTGTTCTCTATTTATCTTACTTTCTCTCACTCTCTCTCTCTCTCTCTCTCTATCTATCTATCTATCTCTCTCTCTGTCCATGTCTCTTTCCGTCTCACACTCTCCTTGCCTCAAAATCTCCCCCCTCCTTCTCACTTTTTATTTCTATAATGTAATGCGCAATGTATTGGGTGGCTGGCCGGTTGGTCATTTATCACATGGTCCCATATAGAGAAATGTTTACATGTTTATACACTCAATTGCTTAATATTTCATAGTATAAAGCGAATGATGTGTGGGAACTTGTCGATCGACTATATATATATACTATACACACACAGACACACACATATATATATATATATATATATACGCATAGACATCTATATATATATATATATATATGTGTGTGTGTGTGTGTACATATATATATATATATATAATTCAAGAAAGAAGTTACTGATGTTATTGTTCTGGTGTGAGACCACTCTTCAATAAAATCCATGCCTTGCGTATTATCCTCATATCCACTGGCTCTGATGAATTATCTAGTTGTAAAGAAGGTATTGGAGTTCGATTGACTCAACATCAAACGATTAGCGAACTCTAGACCTAACAGATCAACGAAACAATTGTCAGCATTGTGAATAAAGCCCCTATTGTACAGCCAACCATGTTACTCTTCCTTCTTGAATTATTATTACTCCAAGTATAACCTACATAGAAATCACCGCGAACTCGCTGCATCACTATGGAAGCGTCTATATATACGCATAGACATTTATATATATATATATATATATATATGTGTACATATAGACATTTATATATATAAATATACATAAGTGTACATATAGACATTTATATATATATATATACACGCATAGACATCTATATATATATATATATATATATATATATATGTGTGTGTGTACATATATATATACATATATATATATACACATATATATATATATATGATATAGATATATATACAAATATCTATATATTTGTAATGTTAAAAGCATTTAATTTTTTTATAGATTTATACTTTCTTTTCTTTTGCTATTATACTGGTGTCGGTTACACTGCAGCCTTGGTTTAATTAATCATATCTATCTCAGTAATATTCTTTCAAGTGAAATGTCTCGGTGAGTCGAAATAATTTATGTCGTTACATATTGCTTGACTCAAATGAGGAAAGTTCAGTTATTTAGTTACGTACTCTATTCTCCCCCACGAAATTTCACGTACGTTTGTCATGTATTTCGTCTCGCTTTCTGTCTTGTAAAATCTTCCAGTACACTGTTATTAGACATATATAGCATTACCTATGTTATTAGACACTGTGAAGACATATATAGGCACATATCTTTAGTTGCAAACGAATATTTCTATTAACATCTCTCTTTGTTTCACACATTCTAATTACAAAAATTACTAAAATGTTATTCCATAATTTCGGAACAAGCTTGGGTTTCATTATGATACATGAAATTTTAACAAGGTGTATTATTCAATAAAAAGGTTTCCTCCACTTGTTTTACAAAGGACTGTAAGTGCATCCGTAATTTCCCATGTGTATACCGTTTGCAAAAATGTAACATTTAACGATTTATATGAAACTGGAAGAAGATAAATTTGAGGCCTATTCAAAGTATCAAAAGAAAATAAAACAACAATATAACAAAACTCTAACGCAAACAACAGATACAACGTTTAATTATTTCAATCCGGAAGTCTACCAATTAAAAATGAAGGAGATCGAAACGATAAAACGCCATATTCATATAAAGATGGTTGTCGTATGATAAAAATGAATGAGAAGCATTGGTGCCTGTTTTTTCTCTTATATGCGTAAGACAGAGAAGTTTACTCAGAGAGTGAAAGATTAAAAAAAGAGAAAGAGAATGAGATAGATTGAGAGAGAGAGAGGAGGGGAGGAAGAGAGAGAAACTTATTTCATAAGAACTTATTGATTTTGATCATTTAATTAAGTGTACAATATCAACGAGAATTTAAATCAAAAGATAGGTTATGGTATTTAAGATGAGTATTTAATAGGCTAGATGATAAATATGTTTTGTTATGAGGATTATAGAAAGTGAACAAATGTTGATGATTCCTTACTGAAGCACAATATCAGTTTTTTTTCGGGAGATAAGATAGAATAGTCGTTCAAATCTTCACCGAAACATATCTGATATGTAATTTTACGTCGACCCCCCAAGGATTATTATTTATGCTATTTCAGCAGGAAGTAATTGTACAGTATCTGCTGCTGAAATTGCTGAAATCGTGAAGTTGATGAGACTGATGACTGTGATGGGTATTAGCTGTTTAGTGTAATCAATATCCATTCCAGAGAATAAAATAAGCTAACAATGCCAAAATACCAGCTAGTGGTATTACACCATCTGGTCGGAAGGCCATGGACAGCGATAAATACAAACACAAAGCTCCCAGGTCTTGTCGAAAGAAGAAATATTTTAACTTCAGTGTAGGTTCCATTTCTTTACGTTCTGAATTCAAATCCCACTGCGATTAACTTTGCCTTTTGTCCTTCCGGTGTAAATAAAATTACGTACCACTAAAATACTGAGGCCAATATAATCGAATTTTACCTTCTTCAAATTGCTGGCCGTGAGCATAAAGCAAAATCGATGATTGATTGCGATGAATTGGCAAAGTCGTTAGTGCTCTGGATGAAATGCGTTGCAGTATTTCGTTACATACATCTACATTCTGGTTTCAAGGATCGCCGAAGTAAGCAATTGCATGTCATCCTTTCCAACACGATGAAATATTGTACAAAGAAATGACTTGCCTCATGTTAAAATTAGGTAGAATAAATACCAAACCAGTGACAAGGTTGTCATTGTTCCAACATAATGCACACCACTAAATCCATCTATGATTCAGTCCAAAGATTAAGTCTACGATACAAGAAATGGAACAGTCGTGCGTAGGTTTCTGGCTACACAGTTACAATCTAACTGCTTACGCTGAGCCAAGACTATAGTAGACGTTACTATTCCAAAATACAGTGGGATCGAACTCGAAACTACAATGTATCACACATCATGCCTTTGATTTATCTTGACCTAACACACAAACATAGATCCAAATGTTCTGTTATTCGGAAAGAGGTCCATCAGTTTCGATGATTATTGGTCCACTTTTTCGATCAACACAACAGCCAGGTCATGAAATTAAAGTGTATGGGGCTGAGCATTCCACAAACAAATATGGTAATTGTTAGGGGGATTCAGGATGATACAGCGTACGACTACGCCGGCTCTTTGAATTAGTGCTACACGCCATCCGATGGGCTTTCAATTACTTTCCGCGTACTCCATTTCGCACATGGGGCATTGTTTGGCCCTAGGATATTGTAAAAGACATTTATTAAAGCTGTTTTATAGTGGATTTAAACCGGGACACTAACAATTGCGTAACAAACACCCTACCCATTTGACCTTCCTCCGAACATTCCTGCTATATCACATGGCTGCTAGTAGCCGATAATGTCTCAGATTATTCCATTTGGCTCATCTAATGACTAACCTGATAAATACATTTTCCCAAATATACCTAAACTCAACCTTTTGAAATGTCTGCGATACAGAGATCGATACGGTATGATGTGGTATGCTAAGCACCTTTTATCGGATATTATGTTTTTCTTCAAAATGGCTTTAAAATGCCTGTTATATAATTTGGAAAGTTTCCGCCTCTTAATTTACGATTTACTAAACCCGGTGAAATGAATTATACTCGATAGCTCCTGGCTGAAAAGCCAAAGAAATTCACGAAATATTTATATTATAACAAGGAGAGACTTATCTCTTTGTTAATATCACTATTTTGCATCGGTGATTTAAACTGATTAAAAAATCAATTAACTTAAGGACTCCCTTTATTGCTAGGATTATTAATGAAATCCATCGTCCTATTTGGTACGGTTGAAACAGAGGATATTCTACAGAGTTTAATAGTGATTTATAAATTTCATAATCTTTGAATTAAATTTAAGTGCTTTTTTTGCATCGAAATACATCGCCTCCCTCCACCGTACATTAATTAACATTGCTTTGTGAGTATTTGGTTTACTTTCTTCTCTAAACTGAGCTACTTGAATCTCTGCAGGAAATTTAAAAGACAAATAACAACAAATAACATGGAAAGTCTATAACAATATTTGCGTGTTTAATTAAGGGATACAAATCCCAAACTTATCTTGAAAGGATTATTAAGAGTGTATTTAAGATGGGAAATGAAAATACCGAAATATCTTATTTTCATGAAGTGAAAATAGTTAATTGATATTCAATTATAATAAGAGTGGATCTAAATTGTTTTGAGAAACCGTGAAATGGCACTGGCGCTGCAACGTTTATAATGAAATCCATCATTTTAATATTTTCATTAATAGGACATTGAGATTCTTCGGAAATTATTTCAGCACTTGATGGAGTGTTGTGTATAGAATTTGTTTCGCATGAGCAAGTGTATATTTCAAATTCTGCAGCGAAATAAAGTTCGTTCACTTTGTTTCGTTATTACTGAAGATGATTGATAAAAATGAATAACAATTTCCTTTGGAGGAACCTATAATGAAATACCAAAGAGTGAAATATAATTTGGCATGATATTTTTTAACCAATTTTACACTTCAAATTCTGTAAATAAATATGAAAATATGTGGAACATATACGAAGGAAGGAATGTTTCGTCGTTTAGCCACAGGTTACTTCTGGCGAACATACATATGACCAGAGACATCTAGACTTAATCTGTCAAATTTTTTCAAAATAAAATATTCTAAAGTCTGTCACAATTTCGGGGGATAATCAGTCTCGGTTTCATTGGCTTTAAGAGGTGGAGAGTAAAATACCCCTTGGATATGACGTCAATCCATCGAAGAGTTAAACCCCCAGCTACTTCCATTACTAGTATTTAGCGGAACACAATCGAACAACGTGAAATCAAGTGTTTTCTGCAAAACCACATCACACTATTCGGTCCAGGAAATTCTGCTTCCATAATCCGATTTTACGACTAGATACTTTCCTGTTTCGTTTTATAATGTATGTGTTAATTTACAGAATACACTTCAATATAGATTAGGTCCTGCGTGCGGTTACCTATCATTAATTCACTGAATAAAGATCAACCTCTGAGGTACTTCGTAAATTTTCACATGTCTGAAACATAACAAGAATCTTTGAGATTTTTAAACTCGACCCTTTAAATCATTGATACATAAATATCATAAAAATCGTCTAAAACAAGGAAGCTATCCTTCAATTGGGTTTTCCATGTCTGAAAGCCTTCTACCGACCTCAAGCCCTATTAGAATGAATCTCTAACACACAGGCTAAGATCAGATACCGCAAAGCTTCTCCTCTGACTTTTTTAATGTTCGCCAATCCACCATCCCTGAAGTGGGTATAATGCTAAATTGACCTCAGCAAGATTTGAACCTTGAGCGAAGTAAGTCGGGTCAAACACCAGAGTTCAACTCACGCTAGTTATATTAGACATTTTATCACTCAATGATCTATGTTCAAGTTTAAATATGTCCCAAGTAAATTATGATTTTTGTTTCAAAGCTGTTCTTTTAAAAAACAATCCATAATGACATTTACCTCTTATGCTATCTCTGGGAAACATTCTTTTAACTCCGAGCCAATTAAATATATAGAAGCTTCTTTAAGTACGTACAATGCACTCGTGCTTGAATTGTAGTTATAATCATTATTTGAATTATTGTCAACAGAAGTAATTTATACATGTGAAAAACGACCAAACTTTTAACACCTCATATTCAGATAGTTATCTTTTGGATATTCTGTTGTTTAAAAACAAACAAATATCGAAGAAACAGTTTTGGCAATTATTCCGCTTGTTTTCTAACTCCCACAGCCTTCTTCTTAATAACGTATCTTACATTGCATGCTAGTCTAATCAAATATTTACATTTGAATTACTCGAAATATGTCTTACATGTTCGAATTTTCTATGAATCAAACTGATTCAAAATTCTATTTTTTTATAGCGTTTTCCTAGTTTAAAACAGACTAGATAATTTGAGAGATTACATAATTAATTTTGTCTTTCATTCAACTTATAAATGTAACATTAAAATAATATTCTGTGTGTTAACATAACAGGGGAACCGATATTATTATGCCGGTAGACCGTCAGACATCATGCTTTGCAGGATAGAGGTATGGCCCTTTATGATCTGAGTTCAAATCCTGTCAAGGATAACTTTGCTTGTCATCCTTAAGGGGTCGATAAAATAAAAGCCCCAGTAATGCACTGGGTAATTGCTGCCCTTGTGCCAAAAGTAGAAACAATTATTATGCAAGGATTTGAAGTAAATATATTCATTCGCACGCTATTCATATAAGCAGTTTTAATAAAATGACTAGATGACTTGAGCAAATAACAGACAAATAACAGACATTGATTCACTATTTCCTTTTTTTGTGTCTGTCACCATTAAGACCTTTGATTTTCTTGGTATCCGCAAAAGCGCATCTCGTGAAAATGGAGGCCGGCGAGCGAGGATGGGTTATGCAGCGTCTGTATCTGGCTCTTCTCCGGTGCAACGCTTGCACCCTTTCGCCCCCGGGACGTAGCTGAAATATATTGTCCGGTGAGTAGAACAGTTTCCTCTTTGTTTCCTTCATTGTTATTATTTCATCATTTATTCTGTCTTTCTTTCATTTGTATTTTACATTCATTTCTCCGCCATTGTAGAGTTGATGCATATTAAGCACTAATATATTAAAAATATATAACTTTTATTCATTTGATTTATCGATATATGTATTATAATAGTTTATTTCCGTTTGACCAAATGTTCATTAATGTTAAACGAAGAATATCATTCGTTTATTGAAGTCATAAATTATTAAATCATTCATTGAAGCGATCGTCGATCCTTGTTTAATATTTTTATCTCTTGTTTTTGTTTTTGAACACTTATTAACTTTTTCTTGATATTTTCATTTCAGTTTTGTTTCTCAGTTTCTCTTCCATTAGTTAGCAAATATTATATTTTTTATATCTCTCATTGAAGTTGACAGTTTGTCATGTTTATCCAATTACAAAACAAAATAAAGAATTTCAAGCTTTCCTGGATGTCTAATTAACTACTAAAAACGATTTATGCTCTAAAATTATTGTAATAGAAAACATTATTTCATCATATAAATTAATCTATAAATTTATAAGAACCTCTTCTGCAGGTCTTCTCCTCACACACTCATCTGGCCGTATCATTCAAGATTTTTATATTTGTCCACTGTCCATCGATTAAATTTCATTAAATATTTTAAAACGGAAGTCATATGAAATCATATTGCAATATTAGTGCGTAGTTTGTTGTATATTACGGATTAGCATTTCTTTAGATAACTTTATTAACTATAATGCAGTTATCCTCCGTCGGATTCGACGATGAAAGTTCAAGTGTTTGATCTAAAAAAATCAACCTGTTCATGAAATTAACGTGACTGAGCAATCTTCAAACGCACGTAACCTTATAGTAATTCAAGTAAATTAAGGCTGGTCTTCCAAACAGTTTTCGTCTACTTGGTCGACTTGTGTCAGTGGTAAATAACGGTTGCCCAAGATTCGATGCAGTGGGAGTGAACCCGAGACATAATGATTGCGAAACGAACTTTGTAACCACTCGAACATCCTGCTGTAATATTAACTATAATTTTAACTGGTAAACTGGTGTATAATTAGACATATTGAAAGCGTGATTAGATGTATCTCCGTCTATTTCATATATAAAAAGACAGTTCAGTAAGAATACTTTTCGGTTATACACAGCTGGAAAAAATTAAAATACAAGACGCCCCACTGTGGAGTAGCTCTTACAGCGCATCCTGTTCGCTATCGTCTTGCATAATGTATTTCAGTTCATCTTAATGTCATGCTTATATTCATAGAATTACTGTTCATTTTACAACATGACAGGTACAATTTAGAGAGCCTTCATTGTTTTAGATTATCACTAGCACACATTCACACAACCATGACAGCCTGAACTCTTGACGCAAATGTTACTTTTTTGTCTCATGACACTAGTTTGCAGACGTAGTGGATAACTAACAAAACTATATGCCTAATCACGTGATCATCATCAACCAATCAAATAGTATCTTATACATATATCATTTTGAGCCATGTTTTCTCCATAAACATGAGAGCATTTTCGAACTGCAATATTTCTGCCTCGACGCATATTTCTCGTTATGCAAATGGATTTTTTTTAAACCAAACATTTACAGGTTTCTTCATCGGCAAATTCTGAATGCAGTTATACCACGATTATTATTTATGATATATAATTATTTAGTAGGTTTAATTTAGCGCCATTATATTATTGACTTCTGCATTAACATTTATTGCGTTTTCAAATATTCAATTTCCGACTATTAAATAACATTTGAATAATCAAATCTAAATGAAAACACATTTTCTATATCACCTGTTGGAAAGTAATAGGAAGTTTATGTAAATTTAAAGGAGAAATCTATGTTTATTTCCGGTAGGCTTTCATATGTTTGTTGGCAATATGTGAACGGAGCATTACTGAATGTTTAAGATATTTACTTTGTAAATATCAAACCATACGTTCGATCCCATGGCGTGCCATCTTGTGCAACTGCGATTTATCATTGTCGTAGGTCGACACCTGATTCTGGAGTGCAATTGGCTTGACGGGAGCTGTCTGGAAGTGAATCCATCTCATGGAATGTTCCCGTAATTAAATGGCCCAGGCTTGCTACACATAACATATGTCATGCTGAAACTTCCTGAAAATTCCGTTAATGGTACACGTGACCGTTGAATGCTCAACCATTTACATGTTAATTTCTTGAGCAGGCTGTTCTTTTGATCCAACAACTGGAACAATTACCGTCTAAAGCTACGGAAATCCATCATCTTCCCGATTTAATGCTCATCGCAGATGATACACATCTGCGTATTTTATTGTATTTCATTGGGCAGAGGTGGTACCATAGCTAATGAGTGTTATCCACCGAAGCGTGTTTACTGCTAGTTTGAAATTATTGTAATTTTCAATATTCATTCTTATGTGTTTCCAGATTAAGCAGACCTATACCTACAAACGTTCTAGCCGTAGCCATCACATATTTTCCGAAATATATTATCTAATGTGTTTTATATGGGGTGCTAGTTGGTGTTTTGATTGGTGATGTTTGAATGTTGTTTCTACACAGGATAGTTAAACACGTGAGATCCTTCTTTCGTATGTGCATATGCATGCTGTTATTACTATTGGCAAGATTTGCTTTTATACTGGTCGAAAAGGCCTTGTAATTCACTCCTGTCATTTTACGCTATAATTTCAAATCTCCACTATGTCAGTTTTATATTTAATTGCTTTGGAATCGATATCATCTTAAAATACCGAAATAATCTGATGTCAGTTCAATTTAGTATACTCTTCTCTTAGCAAATGCTATATTCATATGATGAAAATGAAATCAATACTGCCACAATTTAAAACGGTTATCGAGTGGAAATAATATTCTGGTAAGCCTATTTTTCTGACCCAGTTTTCAGTCAGAACTGTAGTCTTATCACTTCCATTTAAATTGCTAATGCGTTATACATTTGGCGTTCTCCGACTCATGGATCAGAATTGTGAGACATGAAGCATGGGGAATATGTCATTTCTTTTATGACAAACTATTAAATACACTTCCACACACTTGCTTTCTTTTTACAGTTACCGATCAGTTACATATCAGCCAAACAGCTAAATATGATTTTCAAATAATTTTGAAAATTACCAAGAATTTCGACAAATTAAGTTATATAACTGACTTTCTCAATTTTAAGCTTGCGTTCAGATCCTAGCAAAGGTACTTACATAGAATTTTGACGAAAGACTTTAGACAAATATAACATATTTAACACTTTTGTTACAATAATTCTATGAAAGCTAATGCCTATTTAAAAAAAAAAATTTAAACAATCAAGTATTTGGTGAAATTAAGCAAATTAACTGATATTATGGAGTTTTAAAATCAATTTCACAAAAGTAACATTATGAGCGAATCTATTTAGATAAACATAAACACTATCGTACAACTAGTTTTGAGTTATTTAAACAAGGCAACTTATGGCGGTTTGTACTCAAAATGATTAACATATAAATATTTATCATACATTCTTTCATATTACCTTTCATAATAGTTCTGTGCCTAGTTCAGCAAGTCCTTCATCTTAAAGTAGGAATATATTTTCGCACGTTTTGCTTTAAATGTGCAGAAAACCTTTGAGCAAAATAATGTTCTCACCAAGATGGTACTCTCGCGCAAGACCTAAAACAAAATTCTTCTTCAATGCATTTAGAACTCAATGTAAGTAACCAAAAAAAAATATATAATATAAAATATCACAAATCGAAAAGAATCACCCAATTTACTCTTAAATCTAACTGCATACAGTTTTTCACGTTTTTTGTTTTTTTCCCAAGAACATCTTTAAATGTACTTCTAAATTGACACAAATTAAATGTTTCATTTTGTCACACATTCGGAAGTTATTCTATTCATTTAGTTAATGGAATTATATTTTCTTGAAAGAAAAGTTAAATTAACAGTACACATTCTACTAATTCTCCAATGCGATTGCAATTGTTGTTGATAATGTTAATGTTGTTTTCGGATTCGGATTGGTAATGGTGCTGGTTGTATTATTGTTGATATTTTTTCTCTCGCTACTTATCCTATTATATTTTATTTACTACCAGGCAGTAAATTTGACACAGATTTCTAATTGTTTTGGTAAGAAAAAATAATTTAAATTTACTTTACAACAAACATGTCGATCTTGCAAGTAATGTCAATATGTTTGATTAAAAAAAAAACATATGATCTTCTATTTTCCTTTTCATTAAATATATTTACGCACAGATCAAAAAGAACGGAGTTTGCAATAGAGATCTAATCGTCAAAATAACAGGGTATTTAACCTGTTCAAATGTATTATTACACAGCAACCACATGTATTTCGCTGTACAGGTACTCAACTAGGTAGTCGGCGTAGAGATATCCGGAATATCTAGAAACAGCTGCTAGTTTGAATTTGCCACGTTGTCCTACCGCGCCTGCAGATGTATGTTATTTTCTTATTCCTTTCGTTGTTTTGGTATGGTTTTGTTTGGAAATGACAGCTGTACAACATTCAAGCAATCCTAGCTAATGCGTAGTTCGATATAAGAAACGCTGTGCTATCGAAGAATGGATTACGAACATATCCTGGATTAAGATGTAATTGTATCTATTAAATGACATTATGTTCTTTACTTTCAGCTGAGTGAATAAACTAAAGCAATGTAGAATGAAGTGCCTTGCTCGGGAAAACATCACGTCTCCTGGACTGTGAAGCATGAGTCCAACATAATAACCGCTAAGCCAAACGCCTTCCAGTGTAACATACTGGATATAAATGCTCTTAGTCTTTCTAAAATATTTGTATTGGTTGTGTGGTTGGGGTGTGTATTTGATTAATTCTCTTTGTTATACATCTCTCCCCCTTTCTCCCCCCTCTCTCTCTCGCTGCCTCCCCATCTCTGTAGCTCTCTCCCAAAGATATCCACTGAGATATCATCCCACTGTGCTATGTAAAATCAGTTTATAGCTGGTTGCACGTAAACCGTTATCATTCTTATATTTACATCCCTTTAGTGTTTGGTTTTTATTTTTCTTCATCCCTCAGAAGAATTATATAAAAATAAAATGTTCATGTCCTTTCGTATTTTTCCAGTCCTTCTTTGGCTTTCCACGTTTTCTTTTATCGATGTTTAAAATCTTGTTCTACAAGTTAATCGAATGCCTCTCTATCGGAATCAGAGAAAGTTTCTTCCCCCGAGCTGATGCTCAAAGCAACATAGAAAAAATAATAAAATCATAAATGTCTTTCCGTATTCACTTATATGAAATGAAATCGTTTTTTTTTTTATCTTTCCGCTCTATAATTCCTCTCACGTCTTTTAACACCCTTTTTTATAATACTCAAAATATATGTTTCACTTTCTAATATACATTCCCAATTTCCTTTTAGCCTGATCTACCGAAAATTCAGTTAAAAGCAGATAATTCAAACTGTCAATGTAAGAAGCAAGAGGCATGTGAAGGTAACATCTTATTCAACCCACATAAAAAGATTTCTAAATTTTAGAAAATAAAATCTATCATATTTGAATACGTTGTGTGCCACTAAAAGGTTGATGTTACTGGATGAGAGCTTGTAAAATGATATTCTATAAGAGCTTTTATTAGCATAATCATCTACACTTACGTCTATACTAAGCTGTTAATAAAAAATGTCATGAAATTTTAATAACCAATGTCATGAAATTTCATTGTATGTATCATTGGCATATACTATTTAATATTTTGTTGATACTCTGATGCTAATTTAGCCACAAAGCCAGCTATTTGTTGGACATGTGGGTAATCGATTAAATTTATACCAGTTCTAACCCAGTACTATTTCATCGATTCAAGAATTGATAAACGCAACGTTGATCTTAACAGGAATTTGCTCTTAGATTCTAAAGAGCCGGATCAAATGACAGAAGGCATTTTAACCGGTGCTCTACTGATACTTCTATATCCTGTACCTTAACCTGAACTTTAGTAATTCTTTTAATCAAAGGATGACCTGTTTCCCCCAGAAATAAGACACTATATATCTTGTCACATATCACAAGTTAAACCCTTCACTGTGTGTAATACTAACATGAGTAATTGTTATATACCTGGGTTTATTCAATTGATTTTATCATTTGGTTATAATGTATATTATTTGAAAGAATTCGATAGGGCGGTGGATTGGGCAGTATATGTAGAGGGTCGGACACCATGCTTTGACGCATAGATTTACGGCCCTTGCCATTCTGAGTTCAAATCCCGCCGAGGTTACCTTTGACTTTCATCCTTACGTGGTCGATAAAATAAAGTACTAGTAATGCACTGGGTAATTGCTGGCCTTGTGCCAAAAGTAGAAACAATTATTTGATAGAATCTCGCCGATCTCAACCTTGTTCTTTTTCTTTCTTACCGGGTTCAGGTAATATAGTACCAGTGAAACACAGGAGCCAATTTAATCAAGAGATCCACTCTCCTCCAATTGTCTATATTATTAAGTGATAGAACTTTATATAAAACTACCTCTAACTTTTTATCCAGAGGGGAGGCAGCAGCACGCATGTACCTTTTAGGTTTTCAGGAATTCCTACACCAAAGAACAGAAGGGCGAATGGTAAGCACAAAGGATTGCAATAAAATGGACTCCATTGATATATTAAAGAACCAAGTGATGGTGTTAAACATAGTGGTGTATTACGTCTAACACCAGAAGTATGTCATCTCTCATTGTGAAGCTACGACCGTCTAAAAGTTTGGATTATAAGGATTTCCCTCATACTTGTAAGACTTTGAAGCCTTCTTTTCATCCTCTGGTGGATGCGAAAACCTCCATGACAATTATCTCCGAATCTGTCAATGAGCATACCGTCATATGTAACAGAGTCAACATAGTCTTCTAATTAGAATTTTCGAATATTTCTTCTGCATCAGAAAAAGTTTCAGTCATCGTTTTATATCAGTATAACATGTAAGCTAATCGTTTTGGGGTAAAATAAAATAAGCAGCATATTCAAATTGATAATTCACCCTTAAGAAGCCATACACGAAATTGCGCCGTTATTACACATGCTTTTAATAATGCATTCAATTAAAGAAACAATATTATTTAGAACATAGCATCGCTGGACTCACTCACTCCGATAGATTTATATAGTTAATTAAGCCGAAGCTCTGCATTGGCTGAGGTAACAAAGTTCGGTTTCTAAAATTCTCTTTTATCAGTGTTATCTTCACTTCCTGGGTAGATTGCAGCCCTGTATCCTGCTACATGTCATCAATGTATTTGAGATGACGTCCGCCACACTTCTTTGTTCATAATGCCCATCTCCAATGCCTGATATGATTCAAGGTCAGTATGTTGATATTCGTACTCACATTTAAGAGGTCTCCATTCATTTCAAGGACAATACGTCGAATCCATGTTTAACACTCAATACATCTCTCCCATACAAACGTTAAGATACAAATATGTCTTCGAATGATTTTATCATAGTCAATCTTGGCAGGCATG
>OZ024742.1:177344268-177379268 GCA_964016885.1 Eledone cirrhosa
TCAAAGGGTGTGAAAGGTGGTAGGTTGTAAAAACATGTGTGCGTGTATAAATATAGATGTGTGTGTGTATGCGTATGGGTATGCATATACGTGCGTGTGTGTGAAGATAGCAGGCCGTAAGGGCTGTGAATGGTCACTGGGTGTTCGATGGAGAAGACGGGTCACTCGCCCTCCTCGACTTCCGTATCAACATCTCGGAAGAGGAGACATAAACACCACCTTCTACCGCAAAGCAGCGTGCAAGGACTTATTTGTGCATTACAACTCAGCCCTCCCCAACAACGCTAAGAGAGGCTATGTCCTAAATGAACTGACACGGATCACTAACAGATGCAGCGACCCGATGGGTGGTCTCACCCATACCACGCAATTCCGTAATCTACTCAGGTCTAATGGTTATCCCAAGCGACTGATTAACGGAATTAGAGACCCCAGACCCAATAGACAGACACCCACTAGAAACTTAAATAAAAGCAGGTGCTTCTTTAAAATCCCCCACCTGAGTGAATATACCACGAACGCCATCCGCAGGGCCATACGGACGGAGGGACTTGACATACATTTGGCCCACACAGGACCTTCGCTGCGAAGATGCCTCTCCAACAAACCCGACGAGTCAGATGGGACGTGTTCCCTCAGCAACTGCCCGATACGGGGGGCAGATTGCCTACGCACCTATGTCGTATATAAGATTCAATGCGATAAATGTAACAAGTTTTACATAGGTAGCACCATCCGACCCCTACATGTTCGTATCAAGGAACATATCAACACCAACGCATCTTCCTTTCGTAAACACATCCTTAAATGCGGAAACCCACAGGGTAGACCCTTGGTCACAGTCCTAGCGACTGAACGCAGCATCGGATCCTTAAGGATAAAGGAAGCACTTGTTATTAAGAACCTCAGTCCCCCACTTAACAACCGGGCTGAGAGAAATGAGCTGACATGGCTAACTTAACCATAGTGACCATTCACAGCCCTTACGGCCTGCTATCTTCACACACACGCACGTATATGCATACCCATACGCATACACACACACATCTATATTTATACACGCACACATGTTTTTACAACCTACCACCTTTCACACCCTTTGATTTCCAGCTTCTACAGCCCACTATCTTTCACACACACACGCACTCACACATATACACACACAGTTACACACACATGTATACCCATACGCTTACACACACACATCTATATTTATACACGCACACATGTTTTACAACCTACCACCTTTCACACCCTTTGATTTCCAGCTTCTACAGCCCACTATCTTTCACACACACTCACACATATACACACTTACACATATACACACACAGTTACACACACATATATATTTACACACACATATTTTACGGCTTTCACACGCTAGCGCACCCTCTTGATTTAACCCATTTGGTCAGTAGCTTTTGCCACAGCCTATCACGCGCACGCGCATTCTTTCCCTCATTTAAATTTTAAATAATTTTCTCCCCATAACGGCATTCCTGTTTTAACGACATCACAACTTTCTCCGCTTAGCCTGTTCCCCCCCCTTTTGGAACTTTCCCCCGTTGATGGGCGTGAGCCCGAAATATTGGGATTAAATCTCCACTACGGTAACCCTTCTACCTTTGTTTTGTTTTCATCTTTGTCTCTCTCAATTTTCACTTTCTCCTATTTCTCCTATCTATCATTCACTTCCTACCTCGAGATTTCCCTCTGCATTGTTGTGGCTTTCTAAACTACGTATTTTACACATTTCACAATGCTTCAAGCAAACTTTAACACCCTCTTATATATATATATATTATAAATATATATATACGGGTGTGTGTATGTGATTGCATGTTTGTGTGTGTGTGTATGTGTGATTGACATAGTAAATTATACTTATTTGTTTGAAATACATCAGTAACAATCAGGTTGAGTAATAGCTTTATCTGCTGCTAATTTTCCTAATCTTTTTTATAAAACTTGCTTAGCGAAAACGTAACAAATGTAATAATATGATATAATGAAGACTATTGAAGCTAATATATGGACAAACGACAGAACCTTTTGCACGTTAGAATGAAGACCGAACTGATTGGTTTCGATTATCATAAAGATTCATTAGGTATAGCGTATCACTCTATTCCTAGGTGCTGAAATGAAGTAATATAAACTAATCATACAAATAAAAAAAACAACATGTGTATAATAGTGTAAAGCTTAATTCGGGATATTTAGAATATCTAATACATGAAAACTCTCTTTACAATATATAATTACATACATACATATATGCATACATACATAGCCACAGAAATATACATTGTATATATATTTTCATACATATATATTCTTTGTTTTTGTTTTTTGTGCTCTGTGGATGGCCGCCTTCTATACCCTCTTCAATGAGTGAAGCGCAGTACACGACTGAGCAATACTGACATCCAAAGTAAGTGTAACCACCCAGATACTTGAAATTACTCATGAGCCTTCTCCTGTTTGCAAGTGCTCAATGGTAGATGTATTCAATTGCATGAACTTCATCTTTGGTTTATTGAAAAACAGTCCAACACCCTGACATGCCTTCGCAACTCTGATGAGGTGTCCTGTGCAGCGTCGATCGTATTTTCAAAAAGCAGTGTTGACAACGTAATCAAGATCAGCTATGACATCGGCAACATAACGGAGACTCATTGTCAGGTCATCAGTTTCAGTGATCAAATTACACAATGTATAGTCTATAGAGATGATTATCCAGAACGGAGCGAGAGGATCGCGATAAAGAACGTCTTTCCTATCTAGCGTGATTTCTCCTGCAGCGTTATTCTCCTTCGTGACACGTACCGTATCGACTCCGCCAAGAACTCAAAAGCAAAGGTGTTTCTGGTCTGTATAGTAACGGCCCTTCTGTAGAGTTCCCATCCGTGGTCGTTGAATGCCGCCAGCTGCAGAAATAAGACTCGATATTATTCTTGTTATATAACATCTCCTGGAGTCGTCATGCAAAAAATAATTCTCTTTATGGATTCCTCGCATGCCTTGTCCTTGGCGGTCATGTCAATCACCATAAAGACCTAGATGGTAAAATGCTCTTCTTGACTCCGGATGCAAATAAAAGAGTTGGCCGACCGTATATAACCTTGAAATCAATTATTGGGATGGACACATACCTCAAATGAACGGGTGTGGGTACTGCAATGCTCGACCATACACCCTGGAACTCGAACACTTTCAATGCCTCATCACTGCCGCAAGGCATTGGAGGACTGTGTGCGTGTGTGTCTGTTTGTGTGTGAGTGTGCGCGCGCGCGTGTATATATACTCGCCCAACCGACATCACACACAGACTCACACAGACACACTCTCTCACACACAGACACACACATGCACACACACACACATATATATATATATATATATATATATATATATATATATATATATACATATATATAAATGTATGTATGCATGTATTTATATATACAAGTAGACAGACAGATGTATGCAGGCAGTTAAAGAGCAATAGAAAGTTCAACCGGTACCGTTCAGCTCTTCAGATCATTGATCAAAGCAATAATAATTGTCCTACTATGGTGTTGAGATCGAAGAAATGTTCTCACCTAAGAATATCTAATTACAGTGACATATTTAAGTAATATGATATTATGATTATCGATAAACGTCGATAAATGGTTGATATATCACAGTGTCTCATATGGCATATATTGATCAGCATATATCATATACTATTGTCATATAACCACAGAACTATTCAGCAAACATGTACTTTAACATAATGTATACAACAATTCTTCAAGTTGGCAATTCCACCACGACCATAGAAGTACACAGCTCTTTCAACATTATTGTTTACTTTATTTATTTTGCTACCTCTCTTCGTGAAAACTTCTGCTACTGCCATCCATTCTAATAACGGTAGAGTTTCTTTAAGGTACACACAGTTTGTTAATGTCTTTTCCTTGGTTTCCTTCCGTTATCACTACTAAAGAACGTTAATTTTAACTAACTGTCATCTATTTCAATCATAGACAATTGATGCTAATTGCTTGGAAGTTAGACGTAAATACTTCTTTTCAGCTGACTTTGAGGAAAATAAATATTTATTGCTTCTTATTAGAAAACTGTTGAAGTAGCGTCGCCTTATTTTTATAGGGTGTCGTTGAGTTCACGAGACAGCATTAGAGTCTAAATGGCAATACTTGAGAGATTGATGAATATAAAGAGAAGTGAAAATAGGAATTCTAAATAGACATTTTATGAGGAAACTTTGTGCCATTCCTATATTTTTCTGTCTTTATTTCTCTTTTAGTTCAGATATTGACTTTTGAAATGACAATAATTTTGTATTAAGTTCTTTTTAATTTATTTTATTTCAATTTGCTATCGATTTAGAAATATAGTTATTTATTTTGTATTCTTTCAATACATTTCAGAGTTCATATATTGTCATTGATTTATTTTTCAAGGTGGAGATGTGTCAATACATTAAACACACCTTCGTGATTGTCATAGAATAGGAGAGAAACACCCCACACGTTCAAAAGCTTCGATTCAATGTCTGCAGCATCTGTTCTCTGTTATAGCTATTTCAATTATATTGCTATTTCATTTCCAATTTCCATTTTTATACCTTAATCAAAGTTTAAGGCAGCACCTGATTTCATTCTTTCAGAGAAGAATTTGTTTTTGCTGGTGACATAATCAATAGGGTAGTTAATCATTATCTAAAGTATTGTCAGATCTTAACCTTAATTCTCTCAAGCTCAGTTTACGTAGCTGTTAAATAGATATTATATGATACAGTTTAATCCTTGGTATTGGATCAAGCAATATAGCAAAGCAATCGTATTCTTATGTGACATTTCCAACCACTCAACCATTCCTACGTCTACAATGAAGTAGTTAACTTGCAATATAGCCATGATTATCTCGTCTTAATGTATTATACATATTTCGATGTTTCATTCACTTCTTTAACATAAATGGGTCTAATTTAGGAGATAATTAGATATCATTTTGTTCTTGTTTTTAGCTATATAGTTGAGCTCATCTCTTCGCTTCTAGGTAAATATAATAAGTATCAATATGTTATTCTGGTCGAGTGAATTAACTACATACCTTGGCATATATATCAGACAGCTTCCGAAATTTAGAAAAGATTATTAGATTTCTTAATGAATTATAAATGTTGTTATTATCATTTCTACATCTTCACCATCTGACAAAGATGGCGTTCTGTTGTCATTCTCATTTTTAATTATGGATATAAAATACAAAATGTTTAATTTATAGCGGCAAATATTTAACAGATTATTGCTTTGAATATGGCATGAGAATGGTTTTTGTTTTAATTTTAAACTAAATATCCGAATTGAAATATTTAGTTGTTTTGTGTGTAGGAATTATTTGAAAAATGTCAGTGTTTTGTGTAAAATTAAGCAACTACCAATGCATGGCATATATATTCCAACTTGTTGCTGTCGTTGTTGGTCAGCTCTCTCGTGTAGTCTTAAGGTTAACGGCATTCAAGCCGTTGCAAGCGAGTATTTGTCCTGTATGCATAAAATGCATAACAACATTATATACGAAGCGGTATTTCCTTCACGGTAGTATCTAATTTTAGGTCGATTTTCCTGATATATTTAGTATATTTCCTAACCGCGGAGAGTTTAATTAGTTTGTGGCGCTCATTGATTAACGAATTATAGTTGAAACTATGTTAAAACCCATGTGTAGGAAGTTTATTTCAGTTTTTCAATATCTGATATATTTCTTGTAATCTCCAATATTTAATACACTGTTGCCTAGATGGTGTAGTGTGATTCGTACCCACATATAAAGAGAATGTAAAAGAATAATACGGAGAGAATTTGCATATGGTTTGAAGGGGGAGCATACATGGAGAGTGGAGTGGTAGGAAACACTTTAATGAAATAGATAGATAAAGAAAGCTTATATGACGAGCGGTCATATACAAAATCACATATATGCTCACACGAACATACGAACATATATACACACACACACACACACACACACACACACACACACACACACACATATATATATATATATATATATATATATATATATATATATATATATCCAACCCACCCGTCCCCTCAATCTATCTTATTCCTCAATCTTTCTTCTGATGAAGAACTAGCGACCGAAACTTTAAGACCCTTCTATATCAAGCTTTAACCTAATATATCCATTCCATATACTGTACCGATTGTGTTGTTATTTCTGTTTATCTTATCCCGCCCGTGCGCTCAATCTATTTTATTTCTCATTCTTTCTTCTGATGAAGGACTAGCTTCCGAAACGTTAAGACCCTCTTCCTGCTATATCAAACGTTAACCTAATATATACCTTCCATATACCATATACTGTACCGATTGTGTTGTTATTTCTGTTTAGCTTTTACATACACACACACACACACATATATATATATATATATTACATAAGAAACGGAGAATCAGTATTGTGACGAATAACATTTATTAGACATATTACAATCGTTTCTTTGGCGACCAACTCGAGAAACGATCGATGTAAGGATCGAACCTGACTCTGAAATCGTAAGGTCGTCAGATATCTCTCGATTCTTCGAAGTAGAGTTTCCAAATGTCCAGTTAGACCCGCGGCCCTCACTCGGTGGCTTAGATCCTGTTTTTGTCATTCTGTGATTGGTCAACAATTGTACACTTCATCGGTATTTTTGGCCATTCATGGCCGTCCTATTTTTGGTTCCTTTCATTCGCCACCTATATATGTATTCATATATATATATATATATATATATATATATATATATATATATGTGTGTGTATTCATCAGCAAAAATAACGAGAAATAAACGATATAAAATAAAAGTATAGAGAGTGAGAAAAATAAGGAATAGAAAATAAAATTGGAGAAACAGCAGGTGTGTATTCAGTTAGCCATTTTGGTGAAATAAAAGAAATATATATATATAAACTCACACATAATAAATTGTCGGTTTCTGACTGCTCGAACAAGGTTTAGCGTCTTTCACACTTCTTAGTCCTATTTGACGAAGAGGACTTACATATACGATCCTCTAAAACCACTGATAACGATGCTTCAGAATATTCACTGTTTAATGTCTATAAAGACTAAGACATTACAAATTAAGAATAGTCATAGTATTTCAGATATTTATTGTAAAATTATTTACATGATCAACAGTTATTGCCCTCGTTTATCAAGAGAAGATTAAACAAGCTAAACAATGGATGTCTAAAAGGAAATAAAAATTTGGCATGAAATTTTCCAAACAAAATTCTGAGCCAACTTGGGAACACAGTAAAAGTCGCTCGTCTTGCTAGTTGTAGCAACGGAATATCCACTAAATATCAAAACTCATCGTCTTAAATAAACAAATCTTATGTTATATAATTAATTAATGTAATCTTCAATATACATTCAGACGGGACGTTAACATCAACAACGCCTGTCTTCATAGATTTGCATGATCAGAGATGATCTAAGGATAAACAACAACAGCAATAACAGTCACAAAAACAGCATCAAAGATCACGGTGAAGATGAAGATATCAATCGTGGCAACGATTACGACGATAACAATGTCGACAATGACCACAATAGTAATGACAGAAATGCCCTTGACAATAAGGAAAACTATGTCTAAAATGTCTGATAAACTGAAACATTTTTCAAATATCGGCTTTCTAATGGCCAAGTTAAGTATTAAAAAGGATAGCAACATCGGACTTCGTAACCAAGATTAAGTAAGCTTATATAATCTGGCATTTAATTCCACCGAAAAGAAAAGAGAAATAAACAGAAATATTTTTTTTAATACTCCATTATTAGGTGGGCGGCGTGTTTTAATACTATAGTTATATCTTGTTACCGTGATTTCGATAATGACATGTATGTAGATACAGCTCAGTAACTAGGATGTTTATCAAAAGTCTGCGTATCTAGACACACACGCATATTATTATATCCATTGTTTGTCTGTCTCCCTTCCTATGAATCTCTATATTTGCTCTATATTTATTGAGGTGTGTGCATTTATATATATATATATATATATATATATATATATGTGTGTGTGTGTGTGTGTGTGTGTGTGTGTGTGTGTGTGTGTGTGTGTGTGTGTGTGTGTGTGTATCTATGTATGTGTGTGAGTGTGTATGGGTTTATATATATATATATATATATTGTATAATATAGATATGGCTTCTACAGGGCTAGGACTGTTTAATTTGAAGGAAGTTATGATTATTATGATTATTATTATTATTCTTTGAGTATCAGTCATTGATGTTATTTAACTGGAAAGTTTGTTGAAATGAACATCAAGCCGCTACCTACAGCCTCAGATATTCAGGACGTATCGGAGTGTTCTTGCTGTTCCCAGCAAGCATACCTTTTGAAGTGTTCCAAAAAGCGGGGCTGGACTAATTTTCTTTAACCATCCTTGGAAACTCTTTGAGATAGTACCTAGTGCGCCTATGACAATCGGTAAGACTCTGACTTCATAGCAGTTCCAAATCCTTTTTACCTCTCACTTTAAGTCCTGGTATTGGTTAATTTTCTCCCTCTCTTTTTCTTGCACTCTCGTGTCAAATGGGCAGGCTACATCTACACTCAGGCACGACCTTTTTTCCTTGTCCAAAACCACCAGGTCAGGCCTATTGTGTTCCGGTTTCTTATTCGTCTGTATCCTAAAATCCCATAGCACCTTCACCTGATCGTTTTCTATCACCGACTCTGGCTTATGCTCATACCACTTCTCAGAATGTGTTAAAATGTTTACTTTGCATAGGTGCCAGTGGATTACCCTGCCTTTATAGTCAGTCTCAGCTAGGTGTCTCCAGCCTTTATAGTCAGTCTCAGCTAGGTGTTTACACTCGGATACAATGTGAGCCACAGTCTCCTTTCTCTCTCCAAAGATCCTACACAGTGGGCTAGCCTCCTCCTTGTAAAGATGGTGTTTCACCAACCTCGTTCTGAGGGCCTGCTCTTGCGCAACAATTAGCATTCCGTCTGTAGCCTTTTTAAGGTCTCCTCTTTTTAACCAGTTCCATGTCTGTGGATCTCTAAATTCAGTTTTCTGAAAGAAGGTACTATGAAGGCATTTTTCATGAAGGTTGCTCTTCCTCCTTGTTGTTAATTCCTCCTTGGACATCCCCTGGTCTATTGTTCCCTCCTTCAGTACAATTCTGAGCATTGGCTCCCTACTGTCAGTCACGTATTTGTATTTGTGCAGGTTGTTTTTCTCCATCTGAACATAGTCCTCCATGCTGATAAGATATCTTCCACGTTCACATCTCTTTAAGTAGAGTCTATCGACATCACTCCTCTTGTGGAACATGTTGTAGATAGTCAATAGCTTCTTAGTCTTCCTATCCATTTCTTTTTGTTCAGCAACATTCCATTTCAGAATTCCCGCACTGTACCTAATAATAGACACAGCTCGGGAATTCACTGCACTTATGACATTCCTACTATTTAGATGTGATTTTAATACGCTTCTTACTCTCCTAATGTACTCAGATCTTATCAATTCCTTCATATTTTTTGTTCTTGATGTCATCAGCCTCCATATCACCTAAATATTTGTATCTTTCTTTAGTGTCAAATTCCTTTACTTTATCATCTCACCTGTTGATACATGGATGCCGTTGCTTCTGCTAAATTTACCCCTCTTCATCACTAGGACTCCACACTTATTAATTACAAATTGCATACATATATCATTGCTGAAAATACGTGTCAACAATTACATCCAACTCCATCTCACTCTTCCCAAAGAGTTTAAGATCGTCCATGAAGAGGAGGTGGTTGATGGTAAGCTCTCCTTTTCCCAACATGTATCCTGCTCTCACTTTTTGCAGAATAATGGTCAGGGGTATCAGGGCAAGGACAAACAACAGAGGGGACAAACTATCTCCCTGAAAGAAACCTCTCTTGATCTTCACGCCTCTCAATGATTCTGTTTCCCAGGACTTCATACTTTTGCTCAACAACTGTCTGGTGTTATCTGCCACCTTAAAGATCTCTAGGCTTTTGGTTATCCAAGAATGAGGTACCATGTCGAATGCGTTTTTGTAGTCTATCCATCCCATGGCAACACCAGTGTGACTCCTCTTGCAATTACTCATTACCATCTTATCAATAAGTAGCTGGTCTTTTGTACCACGGGACTTCTTTCGGCATCCTTTCTGTTTGTCCGGTAACAAGTTGTTTATGTGGAGGTGATGGTAGATTTCCTCAGACACAATGCTTGTTAACAGTTTCCACATTACGGATAGACATGTGATAGGTCTATAGTTGGTAACATCATTACCCTTGACTCGGTCTTTCATTACCAGAGTGTGCTACCTTTTGTCAACCACTCTGGTACCTCATCCGATATCAAGCAGTCATTCAACATGGTTGTCAGTTTCGGGTGGAGGGTTGTTATATTTTTAATCCAATATCCCTGCACACCATCTGGGCCTGGTGATTTCCAGTTGGTTAGTTTTCTAGCCTGCCCTTTAAGAGTTTCAACTGTGATATTTAAATCAGTTTGTTATTATTATTATTATTATTATTATTATTATTATTATTGGCGACCTACGTAGGAAATCGTATTATCGTGAGCTCCGCAAAGGTTTGTTATTTCCGTTTGTTTAAAAATTGCCATTTATGGAAAATTTTATTGTAAACTGTTTATAAGCACACATACATTGTTTTCCGAAAAGGACACCCAATAAGATTGGGGCCTTGTGCCCAAAATTTTAACTTTTATTATTATCCAAAAATTTCTTTGAAAAAAATGGCTAATTCCCCTCTGCACGAAGCAGCTGAAAGCCTTCCTCACAAAATAACACCTCACACCGACACCACCATTGTAAATGTTACTACGTTTGCCAACACAAAAAAAAATATAAGCAGTAGCAATATTTTAAATTTGTCTCAGGCAGACATTCATTTCCCGCCATTACCAATGACTGCAGGTGTTAAACCCTCCACCACCACCACCACCGCGACAACCACCACCACCACCACCACCGCGACAACAGAAACAAAAGAAGAAAAAAATAAAGTAACTCGTGACGTCGAAATGAAATCAAGCAAAATGGACGCTTCCCCACCAAAGACGACTGACGTCACCACAACCACAACTGAAAATAAAATTAATATTAACGATAGCAACAACAACAACAATGACATTATAAAACCGACCCTCAGTTTCGCCATCGTAGCAAAACAATTCGAAGCGTTCACGGTAACTCAAGAAGATTTAGAAAATACCAAAGAAATGGTAAAGAAAGATGGGTACAGGGTCAGACTCACCCCCCCCCCCCCCACCTAATAAAATGGAGCATCGGCACCTATGCACCGTGTCGTATAGAACAATAAATGTAAAATCGCGCCGAGTGGAACGGGCATCCGAGTCCCAAATCCAAAAAGCTTTGGGACATGTGTGGGCAAGAAAAACCCACATCAGACGTGGGCAAAAGTATGGAACCGTGGATGTGTTCTTTGAAACACCAGAGGAGGCTAGAGAACACTCCATGGCCTCATTAAAAAGTGACGACTTCACACTCGTCCCAAGCTATTGTGGCCAGAGACTCGTAAAGATCAGGGTGACCCACGTTCCACCGGCCATCGAAATTCCCTGGCTAATAGCGACTGTCATCGCCGGCATCGAGGCCAACACGAAAATAATAACAATAGCAAAAGAAAAGCAGGAAAACTGGTCCGGATCCGGGATGGAGCTCCTGATCCAAGCGGACCAAAAAAGCATTGAGGTGATCCCAGAGGTAATAGACCTCACTGACGGCAGCCACCTCACGGTAATTGTCGATGGCAGAAGACCTAGGTGTGTCGTTTGTGGTGAAGGAACACACCTAAGGGCTTTCTGCCCTCAGGCTAAAAGGTTGAGGCCACCTCTCCTACCCACCCCAGTGACACAACCATCAACACCACCAGTAGCAGAGATGGCAGCAACAACTGTAGCAGCAACAACAGAAGCAACTATAACAGCAACAACCCCAGCAACAGTAGCAAAACCAACACCACTACCACCACCAGCAAAACCAACACCACCACCACCCAACGCTTCAGAACTAGCACCAGCGCCTACACCATCCACCACACCACAACCAAAACTAACGGCTGTGGAGGATTTTCCACTCCCCGGCCTATCACAACTGGAGACAGATTGTGACGACGAGGAGTGGGAAACGATATCCGGAAAAAAAAAAAGAAACCAAAAAAGAAAAAATTCTCTTCCTTCCCCCTCCAAAAACAAAATACAGAGGGAAACAAATAAACTAAGAAACAAAAAAGTTAGGACAGATATGCCACCATCCACACCAGCATCACCAACCCTATCAACCCAAACACCAACACCATCACCATCATTAACTCCAACACCACCATCACCTACACCACAAAAGTCACCAAAATGCGAAACAGAAACAAACCCACAACAAACGCAAACAAAACAAAACAACCAAAACCATACACACTACACAGCATTAAATTTGAACAACAAGCAATTATTGCACTACATCCAACACAACACCAGCATCACAGAAAAAGACTACACAACAACCCCAAAATTCACACCACCTCCACACATACAAATCACTCGCATCACACAGAAAACGTACATGACACTAAAACAAAAATTCGCCAAAGACATCGGAGACTTCCGACAAGCACTCTCCAGGAGGATTTATAAGGACATCCTTCCTGAGGAGGCCACAAGCAGTGAAAAGGATGGAAAAACCGTCCTTCCCCTACGAGAAGTAAGGTAAGTGGTCTTTCCCATCTTTTCCACTCCTTTTCAACATGACCTCACTCAGAATAGGCAGCATAAATGCGCGTGGCTTGGGGTCGTCATGGAAGCAGGGCCACCTGCTCAACGACCTCAGGTCACTAAACATAGATGTAGTGGCCATCAGCGAGACCAGAATCTCCGAAGCACGGGCTTTCGCACCGATCTTCGGCGGCTACGATGTGTACACATCTCCCAGCCGTCCGGGATCGGGGGGAGGAGTTGCTGTGCCTTTTCGGAGAGGTTTGGATCTTGCCATACGGGCCATCTTCCTGGACCCAGAAGGTAAGTTGGTGGAGCTGGACGTGACCAGCGGAGACGGGCAAGCTTTCAGGTTAGTGGCCGTCTATGCCCCGACAGGAGCAGGGCGGCCTGATTTCTTCCGGCGTCTGGAGACCTTTCTTGGAACGTCCCGCTCTTTAGTGTTAGTGGGCCACTGGAACGGGATCTTAGATGCACGCTGGGATTGTGTGGGATTAGAGGATAGGGAAGGAGGGTGCAAGAGTCTCACCAACCTGCTCAGACGTTTTGAACTGTCTGACAGGTACCGAATGGATTTCCCGAATGTACCAATGTGGACTTGGACAAATCGCATAGGGTCATCCAGATCATATCTAGATAGAGTATTTTGTAGGGAAATAGATAGGTCTAGCATAGGCTGTCCACAATTCAAGATAGTCAGCTACACGGACCACAAATTCGTGATCTGTGTGCTTGACTTAGATAGGCTTCATAGACGAGAACCCGGCTAATGGAAGCTAAACGCGTCCTTACCAGCGCGCAAGGCCTACAGAGACCGGATTAGCGAACTAGTTAAGCGGGCGTTGACGGGGGCCATCGTCAACAACAAGTGGTGGTTTGCTCTGAAAAGAGCAATTAGAATAGAGTCCATTAGGTTTAGTAAGACTTTAGCAATAGAGAAAAATAGAGCAGAGGGAGAATTAGTTAGAAAATTAGATGAGGCGCTTAGCAAAGGCATCGCGACCGACGTACTTGCGGCGAAATTGGCCCTTGACCAATTCTTCAATGCAAATCGAAGGCTGCGTTGTCAGGGCTAGGGTGCGTGCTCTCAGACACGAGGGGACGAAAGCCGTTCAATGGGCCCGAGTGGCGGAGGCGCGTCGTGGCAACAAAGCCACGATCCGGTCTTTGGTGGACCACGACGGGCGCATGCTACTCGATCCCGGGCAAATGTGTGAAGCTTTTCAGCGACACTTCGCTCAACTGTTCGGGGGCAGTGGCGGGCCGGATCGAGGGATGGACTTTAGTGTCTACCTCGACGGACTGCCGCGGCTTTCGGCCACTGAGGCGGAGTGTTGCGAAAAGCCGATAACAACCGCTGAAGTACGGGATGCAATAACTAGTTGCACAAGGGGCAAATCGCCTGGTTTGGATGGTCTGCCCTATGAACTTTACGTACAAATGCCAAACTTGTTCGGAGGCCTCTTGGCGGACGTCTACTGCAACTGGCAACAGAACGGGAGAATTCCCAGCTCTGTGAGCCGAGGAGCGGTGGCGCTGCTGAGAAAGGATCCGAACAAGGGGGATAACATAGATAATTTTAGGCCCATAACTCTGCTAAACACAGAGTTCAAGATTTTGGCCAAGGTGCTAGCAAAGAGGTTGGTGCTTGTCGTTGGTGGTCTGGTGGGAGAGGCACAGACATGCGCCATTCCCGACAGATCCATCCACGACAACCTCCACCTCATGCGATACATCGTAGAGAGCCTGGCACGGGTGGGTCTTTGATCAATTTAGATCAGTCGAAAGCCTTCGATAGGGTCGACCATCGTTACCTAGCGGCAGTCCTGAGGGCGGCTGGCTTTGGGCCCGTCTTCAGAGGCTGGATCGCTGCCATGCACAGCGACATCTGCTCTGTAGTGAGAGTGAACGGTCACCTTTCGGAACCGTTCAACATCATGCGCTCGGTCCGCCAAGGATGTCCCCTCTCGTCCCTATTGTACGTATTGACTCTCGAGCCATTACTGCACAAACTGGTGACGTTGAGGGGGGTCCCGCGCGAACTAGGATGCGGAAGATCCGTGTCAGCATATGCGGACGATGTCACCGTAGAGGTGTCGAACGCCAAACACATCGAGGCGATCGGCACTACACTAAGAGAATACGAAGCGGTGACAGGAGCAATGATCAACCAGGAAAAGTCAGTGGGCCTGCAGCTCGGCACCTGGAGAGGCAGGTCCATGCCGTCCAACAGTGTCGTCGGGCGTTGGACGGACGGACCGGTTAAATTGCTAGGGGTCTGGTTCGGTCCAGACCTCCAGACGGACAAAAACTGGGACGAGGTGACGAGCAGGGTGGCTTCTCTCACCCAGAAATGGGCCGAGAGGAAGCTATCCCTGAAAGGTCGAGCGGAGGTGGCGAATGCGTACATCGCATCCGTCATCTACTACCGCCTGACCGTCGTACCTTGTCCTAAGCCCCGCCTGACTGCGCTGGAGCGTTTGCTCTTTCGCTTCTTGTGGAAGGGACGCGCTCCGATGGTCAGGCGGTCCATCTGCTGTCAACACCCGCTACGTTGAGGGCTGGGCATGCCGTGGCTGATGATGCGCAGACACGCGCTCAGGCTACGACAATTCCACCTCTTCCTCGACGGTGATCAGGTGTGGTCGCCGTTTGCAAGACACGTTTTTCCCCAGCTCGTCTCCTTGACGGAGCTGCAGTCCTGGGTCAAGCGAAGACCGAGAGGGAGCGCTTGGAGACTGGAATGTCTTCAGGCGCTCACGGCCCTCGACCAATGGGGCAATGTGATCGGTGGAAACTCCACCTTGGCGTTCTATAGGGGATTAGTGGAGGGGAAGAGCGACGACGTACTTGGAGAAACTGTAGGCGTCGACGAAAATCAACTAGCCAATCTATTCGGAAGGACTTTCGGGCCGGGGCCTATGGACAACCTCCAGAAATCCCTGGCCTGGCAGTGCTACCGAGGAGCTTTGCCAGTTCGGTATAAACTCTACAGGCATGGAGGTGCCGTCAGTCGGGCATGTCCGAGATGCGCGCAGGGCGAGGAAACCGTCCTGCACGCACTCGTCCAGTGTCCGAGCATTGCTGACTTGTGGGTTTATGTCGAACACCTGCTGTCACGTGTAGGACCTATCCAGCTATCAGCTGAGTCCATCGTGAGGATTGCCCCGCCCCCTTCCTTTAGCCTGGAAGGGCAGGCAGTTTTTATCTGTCTGGTGGCCATGGCGAAAGAGATAGTATGGTGGACACGTTTGAAAGGGCTGAAGACGAGCACTTACCTCTTCGGTGATGCCCTGATTAACATTTTCAAATTTCATTTGAAAAGGAAAATCAGGGTAGAGAGGGAAATGCTCTCTTCCCAGCATTTTGTTGAAAGATGGGTGAGAGAAGCAAGTATGGCCCGAATGAATGGGCCTACTCTGAGTATGTGTCTGTAAATTAAAGGTGGAAAACTGGGAGAGGGCACTTGCCCTGGTGGTCAGGGCCACTGTGGTCTTTTAATGGGCTTTCTCCACAAATGTCCCTTGGAAGTCTCCCCCCTATTGGGGAATTTTTCTTTGTTATTTTATTTCAACCTCTGTTTTTTTACACGCAGAAATGCCCATTTGTACCGTCCTGTATTGTCCTGTACTGTCCTTAATGTCTACTTTATGTGAACCCTTGTGGTTAATAAAGAAAACATTATTATTATTATTGTTCTTTGAGTCTCATTATTATTATTATTATATATATAGGTACCGATTGGATTTCCCGAATGTGTCAATGTGAACTTGGACAAATCGAATAGGGTCATCCAGATCATATCTAGATAGAGTATTTTGTAGGGAAATAGATAGGTCTAGCATAGGTTGTCCACAATTCAAGATAGTCAGCTAAACGGACCACAAATTCTTGATCTGTATGCTTCACATAGATAGGCTTAATAGACGAGGACCCGGCTACTTGAAGCTAAACGCGTCCTTACCAGCGCGCAAGGCCTACAGAGACCGGATTAGCGAACTAGTTAAGCGGGCGTTGTCGGGGCCATCGTCAACAACAAGTGGTGGTTTTCTCTGAAAAGAGCGATTGAATAGAGTCCATTAGGTTTAGTAAGGCTTTATAAATAGAGAAAAATAGAGCAGAGGGAGAACTAGTTAGAAAATTAGACGAGGCGCTTAGCAAAGGCATCGTGACCGACGTACTTGCGGCGAAATTGGGCCTTGACCAATTCTTCAATGCAAAGCTCGAAGGCTACGTTGTCAGAGCTAGGGTGCGTGCTCTCAGAGACGAGGGGACGAAAACCGTTCAATGGGCTCGAATGGCGGAGGCGCGTCGTGGCAACAAAGCCAGGATCCGGTCTTTAGTGGACCACGACGGGCGCATGCTACTCGTTCCCGGGCAATGGGTGAAGCTTTTCAGCGCCCTTCGCACAGCTATTCGAGTGCAGCGGCGGGACGGATCGAGGGATGAACTTTAGTGTCTACCTCGACGGACTGCCGCGGCTCTCGGCCACTGAGGCTGAGTGTTGCAAAAAGCCGATAACAACCGCTGAAGTACGTGACGGAATGACTGGCTGCACAAGGCGTAAATCGCCTGGTTTGGATGGTCTGCCCTATGAACTTTACGTACAGATGCCAGACTTGTTATGAGGCCTCTTGGCGGACGTGTACTGCAACTGGTAACAGAACGGGAGAATTCACAGCTCTGTGAGCTGGAGAGCAGTGGCGCTGCTGAGAAAGGATCCGAAAAAGGGGGATAACATAGATAATTTTAGGCCCATAACTCTGCTAAACACAGAGTTCAAGATTTTGGCCAAGGTGTTAGCAAAGAGGTTGGCGCTTGTCATTGGTGGTCTGGTGGGAGAGGCGCAGACAAGCGCCATTCCCGACAGATCCATCCACGATAACCTCCACCTCATGCGATACATCGTAGAGAGGGTAGCTAGGGAACCTGGCACGGGTGGGTCCTTGATCAATTTAGATCAGTCGAAAGCTTTCTATAGGGTCGACTATCGTTACCTAGCGGCAGTCCTGAGGGCGGCTGACTTTGGGCCCGTCTTCAGAGGCTGGATATCTGCCATGCACAGCGTCATCTGCTCTGTGGTGAGAGTGAACGGTCACCTTTCGGAACCGTTCAACATCATGTACTCTGCGGCCAAGGATGTCCCCTCTCGTCCCTCTTGTACGTATTGACTCTCGAGCCATTACTGCACAAACTTGAGACGTTGAGGGGGGGTCCCGCGCGAACTAGGATGCGGAAGATCCGTGTCAGCATATGCGGACGATGTCACCGTAGTGGTGTCGAACGCCAAACACATCGAGGCGATCGGCACTACACTAAGAGAATACGAAGCGGTAACAGGAGCTATGATCAACCAGGAAAAGTCAGTAGGCCTGCAGCTCGGCACCTGGAGAGGCAGGTCCATGCCGTCCAACAGCGTCATCGGGCGCTGGACGGACACACCGGTTAAATTGCTAGTGGTCTGGTTAGGTCCGGACCTCCAGACGGACAAAAACTGGGACGAGATGACTAGCAGGGTGGCTTCTCTCACCCAGAAATGGGCGGAGAGAAAGCTATCCCTGAAAGGTCGAGCGGAGGTGGCTAACGCGTACATCGCGTCCGTCATCTACTACCGCTTGACTGTGTCCTAAACCCCGCCTGACCGCGCTCCAATGGTCAGGCGGTCCATCTGCTGTCAACACCCGCTACGTGGAGGGCTGGGCATGCCGTGGCTGATGATGCGCAGCCACCTGCTCAGGCTACGACATCTCCACCTCTTCCTCGACGGTGATCAGATGTGGTCGCCGTTTGCTAGACGTGTCTTTCCCCAGCTCGTCTCCTTGACGGAGCTACAGTCCTGGGTCAAGCAAAGACCGAGAGGGAGCGCTTGGAGACTGGAATGTCTTCAGGCGCTCACAACCGTCGACCAATCGGGCAATGTTATCGGTGGAAACTCCACCTTGGTGTTCTATAGAGGATTAGTGGAAGAGCGACGACGTACTTGGGGAAACTCTAGGCGTCGACGAAAATCAACTAGCCAATCTCTTCGGAAGAACTTTCGGGCTGGGGCCTATGGACAACTTCAAGAAATCCCTGGCCTGGCAGTGCTACCGAGGAGCTTTGCCAGTTCGGTATAACCTCTACAGGCATAGAGGTGCCGTCAACCGGGCATGTCCGAGATGTGCGCAGGGCGACGAAACCGTCCTGCACGCACTCGTCCAGTGTCCGAGCATTGCTGACTTGTGGGTTTATGTCGAACACCTGCTGTCACGTATAGGATGGATCCAGCTATCAGCTGAGTCCATCGTGAGGATTTCCCCGTCCTCTTCCTTTAGCCGGGAAGGGTAGACAGTTTTTATCTGTCTGGTGGCCATGGCGAAATAGATATTATGGGTAGAAAGGGAAGTGCTCTCTTCCCAGCATTTTGTTGGAAGATGGGTGAGAGAGGCAATAATGGCTCTGAGTATGTGTCTGTAAATTAAAGGTGGAAAACTTGAAGAGGGCACTTGCCCTGGTGGTCAGGGTCACTGTGGCTTTTTAATGGGCTTTCTACACGAATGTCCCTCGGAAGTCTCCTCCCTATTGGGGAATTTTTTCATTGTTATATTATTACATCCTCTGTTTTTTTGTTTTTTTTACACGCAGAAATGCCCTTTTGTACCGTCTTGTATTGTTCTGTACTGTCATTAATGTCTATTTTGTGTAAACCCTTGTGATTAATAAAGAAAGCATTATTATATATATATATATATTGATTACGTACCTGGAGGGAAATATTTTTCACCCGATAACACATCTTTAATGTATTCAACTTGCATCCTAGTTATCATGTTCTTGTATATTATATCACACACACACACACACACTAACGCGCACACTCACACACTAACACACACACATATATATATATATATATATATATATATATATATATAGTAATAATAATAAATCTGTCATTTTAATAAAAATATATATATGTAGGGGGGGGGGGGCAACTGGTATATTCGTTAGAATGTCGGACAAGATGCTTTCAGGTATTCTTTTTGCGGCCTGCGCTCTGAGTTCAAATATCGCCGATGTCAAATGTGTCTTTTTCATCATTTCGTAGTGGATACAAAAGCATCAGACTATAGCTCTAGTAATGGGATAGGTTATACCTCTATATTTCTTTCTCATTTCGTCACAGCCATACTCTATCTTTCTCTTAGAGAAATCGGCTGTGTTCATATCTACCCCTCAAATAGGTGGCCTTGTGCCAATGTTAGAAAGAATTATTTAGTTGAATGTTAGCTTTTTTTACAACACTTCGTATACCTCTTGATTATGTTGATAATTGAAGCATAAATGCAATAAATATTCTTAGACATATGGCCACAAAATATTTTAGTGGTGAATGGGATTTGGATGTGACCTAGTAGCTCTTCTTACCAGCTTGAGGCTCCCTCTGATTAATAAATAAATAAAGAAAAGCTGGTGTTGTTGTAGAGTTGTTCTTTAACTACACCTATGTAATTTGTTTTTATCATCGGCTGTCAGAACATTCAAGAAATATATTTAATTAGCTGGTAGTACGACTGTTCAAAATTACAAGAGTATTTAATTGTTGTCTTTCATATGTTTCCAATATAAATATCATTTCACACTGACAGCTATAAGCCACATCATGATATCATATCTCTATTATTAGTATTGTTATTGTTGTTGTTGTTATTATTAACATTGTTCTCATAATTATTGTTGTAATTGTTTTTTTTTTCTTTTCCTTCAGTTTTAATTCCATTTCTTGCCGAGTGGTTTCCCGTCACCTAGTGCAGAGTAACATAGTGCATACCACAACATAAACACAACAGATTAGCACTTTACACAGTTACAAGTACATGTATCATTTGCTTTGTACATATGAACATGTTTAAAATCCTATTTACAACATATATTCAATCATATAAGAGTGCTCAAGTATTTACAACTTATATAATTATGGAATGTAATCTAATAATGTTCAGTAAAAAAAGTACTTAGATGATTATCTTTCTCACAGTGATAGTGCTCTTCTCAATACGTGTGCTCTGCCAGTTAAAACAATTTTCCAAGGTGACTCTCTTCCGCCTCAAATATTTCGCATAGGACTAATACCCCTTTCAATTGCACTTAACAGAACAAGTTATGGATATAAAATTGACAACAGGAAATCAAGCCATGTATTTTAAATAGATGACCTAAATCTATATCATACAGACAATAATGAGCTTGAAAGCCTTTTACCTACTGTGAAAACATTTAATGATGATATCGGGATGGAGTTTAGGCTTGATAAGTATAACAAAGCTACTTTCAAGCAAGGGATGTTGATAAATGCAAATTCATTAATACTGGATATTGGAACAGTTATAAAAGGACCTCAACAGGAACATACATAGGCATAAATGAAGGTTCAAGTATTCAGCATGCAAGCAGTAAGGAGACGATAAGGAAAAGAACGTTATAGGAGAGTATGCGCAGCCTTGAAAGCTGAGCTAAATTCACATAACGAGGTGTTAGTCGTAAAACCCTTAGCACTTCAAGATGATAGATTTCACTTCAATGTGTTAAACTGTAAATCAGTAAACTAAAGAGAATTGTCACACAAATTTGTAAGTTGCTGAATTGTAATGCGATGCATCACAGAACGACTACTGTGGATAGTCTTTACCTTTCCAGAACTCAAGGAGGCTGAGGCAAGACCCAGTTTGAACTATCTAACACAACGACCTTAATTAGACTGGCCAATTGGAGCACCAAACAACTGGATTCTGAAACTTGTTGAAAAACATGAGGAATAAAAATCTCCATTCCATCTTGTAAGAGAGTCAATAATTTGCTACTGATATAATGACTAATATCCAGGCTGGTGAAACCGAAGGAACTGGGCAACTGTTGTCACAAAACAAGTAAAATTAATGGCTAAGAAAAAAAGGGCGTGAACAATGAACATCGAGGTTAGAGCAGAATCCTCTGTATGGCAATTATGTGGTCTGTAGCAAACAAGTTCAGGATGACCATAAGCACTCTCTTCAGTGGCTACGGAGCTCAGAACTAAAGGTAAATGTGAAGGCTTCATTGTAGTTATCAAAGATTAATTCGTAACTATCAAGACAGTGTGCTCAGAAACAGAGGAGATCCAAAGCGTCGAATCTGCAAGATGCGATTGAAAGAGTGGACCACTTAAACTCTGCATGTACATGATTAGCTCCAGATAGAGTTGGCCAATATCTTCATTGGTTAATATGTTACATTATAAAATCAAAACTGCTGACAAATGGTTTAATTTCCTGTACATACAAACAGAACCCTCAACGTTAAATGACGAGTTATTGTAAAAGACCAAAATAATAAAGAATGTTTATTGGTTGATATGAATATTACATATAATCTCAATATTGCGGCAAAAGATTTTGACAATATATAAAAATATAAAGACTTGCAGACTCAAATTGAAAAAATGTGGCATCGCAAAGTGGTCACATTACCAGTGGTAGTAGGAGCATTAGGAATGATAAAAAAAAGAAACAGAAAATTATTAGTAGTGTTGTTATTATTTGTGTTATTATGTGTGAAGACAGTACAAATCTGAGGGGAAAAGGTTCGTAACTTTAAGCTGTTTTAAAGTATCATTTTTTGTATTTTCTTGTCGTTAACAAAACATAATGTGCACATCTTGGTTTCAAGAAAGGGATACCTCTCAATATTCGGGCTTTAAGCCCGAATATTCAGATTTATTTTAAAAAACTTCGAAAAAAATCGCTTCCCCACCAAAAAAAAAATATGGAAATGTTCGACCTTGAAACGGTAAACAACGTGCAGGTCAAAAGTTTAAAAGCAGAGACTGTAGATTTCACCACAACTACGACTGCTACAGACATGCCTATCGTCCACACTACTGAATGTGAAGGCAAAACTCAAAAGCGACCATCACGACCTTCTATCTTAGCAGCAGTATCATCTGAAAACGACATCACCATCACACCGCCGTCACCGCCACCACCACCACCACCACCACAACAACAACTCAGAGCAATAACGACAATAACACCAACAGCTTCAATGTAAACACGGATAGCGGTAGCAACAGCAACAACAAACAAAACAATAACAACAACACCAATAACAACAGCAAGAATGACAACACCAACAACAAGAGCATCAGAAGCACCACATTTGCGCTTATTGGATATTGATATTAGCGATAAAGAAGAACAGTTGCCCCAGGCGTGGAGGCTAATTAAACGGGAGAAGTCCTGGGCAAACCTGACCATCAGGGACGGGGCAATAGCGGCCATGCAAAGGAGGACGGTGTACTTTCGATGCATTTCGGTGCAGACACGAAAAGTGGAACTTGCCAGCCAAGAAGAGGTTGAGGCTGCTTTGGAGTGCATCGGAAGTAACATAGAGTATAAAGCAAGAGGCAAACAGTTCATTACCATCTCGGTACTGTTCAAAATCGAGGCCCTCGCTATTAAGCACTCGGTGACCCCCTTCAGAACGGAACGCATTATCGTGCATCCGTCTTACATGGCTAAAAGGACAGTAAAGGTCCGCATTCCCAGCATCCCACCAGGAATGAACATATTATGGCTGCTGGGATGCGCAATCGAAGAGGGGACAGACACTACCCTCCTGGATATCAAAAGAACAGAGAGAGAGGACTGGTCCGGAAAGGATTTGGAGATTCTACTCCAAATGAAACCGGGGGACATGAACAACATCCCGGATTTTGTCCGCCTGCAGGACGAGACAACAATCCAACTAATCACTGAGGGAAGAAGGCCACGCTGCTTCGTCTGCGGGGAAGCAACGCAACTCCAAGCCTTCTGCCCCAGCGCAAAAATGCAAGGGTGTCGCAAACCTCCTTTGTTGCCAACATCATTGTTAGCACGGAAAGCTGCACCACCACCACCACCACGAAAAGCAACACCAACAAAGACACGGACACCAACATCAAAAACAGCCGGATCAACATCAAAAACAGCCGGATCAACACCAAAACCAATCCAAGGGGAAAACGAGGAAAGCTTTCCCACTCCCCTAACACCACCCCAATTATACACATAGAGAAAACAATAAACACACACACAGACACAGAGACACTCACAGCCACAGACCCTTTGTCTTCCAGCAGCGAATATGAAGGAAAACCCAAAAGTGGAAAAAAACAGAGAAAACTCACAAATTAAAAGCCCCAACAAAACACAAAAACATACACACCAAAAAATACATACACCACTAACGCAAACACTTCCACAATAACATCAGCACCAACAGCAACATCGACACAATCCCCACAATCCCCGAAACGCAAACAACGTAAACAAACACAAGTACAAATAAACACACAAATACCTGAAATTGCAGACACCACACCTACAACAATCACAGACATACCCGAAACAACACCACCAAAACCATCACCACCACAATCACCAAAATGAAAAAAAATAAAACCACACCAACAAAATGTTAAAAACTTCGTGCTTGTCAGAAGGGCCAACGATAAACTGATGGCCCTCTTAGCACGAAGCGAAGACATTCAAATAGAGGGGGAGATTTTTGAAATGAGCACATTTTGCGTGCCAGAAGATTTGCTTCTGGTCCGAATGTCACTCAATTCCTTCAAAGAAATTCGAGAGAGCTTTCCTCAAGACGTGGGAACCCCGAATATGAAACCCACATCGAGACTTTTAAAGAGGTTCCCAAAAGAAACCCCACCAACCATGAACGTCAAACCACCCGCCCTTCAAAAGACCCCGAGAGGTAAGTAAACCTTCCCTCTCTCTCTTAGCTTGCCAACATGGCCATATTAAGAGTAGGAAGTTTAAATGTTCGCGGCCTGGGGTCATTTTTGAAACAGGGTCGCCTGCTCAACGACCTCAGGTCGCTGGAAATGGATGTGATTGCCGTCAGCGATACCAGAATTTCCGACACGCGCGCACTAGCCCCCATTTTCGACGACTATCAGGTCTTCGCATCTGGTAGCAGGCCAGGAATAAGGGGTGGGATGTCAGTGCTGTTTAGGAAATGACTGGATCTCGAGGTAAGGTCGATCTTCCGGGACCCGGATGGTAAGTTGGTGGTCTTGGATGTGAGCAGTAGCGAAGGTGGTGCCTTTAGACTGCTGGCCGTCTTCGCCCCTACAGGGGCCGGACGACCGGACTTCTTTAGGCGCCTGGAGACCTTTCTGGGTACGTCTCGCCCTTTACTGCTAGCGGGGAACTGGAATGGCATCTTAGACGCGCGCTGGGATTGTGTGAGAGTAGCCGATAGGAGCGGGGGGTGCAAAAGCCTCAAGCACCTACTCAGCCAGTTCCAACTGTCTGACAGGTATCGACAAGATTTTCCCAATGTGCCAGTAAGGACATGGACCAACCGAATGGGGTCATCTAGATCGTATATAGATAGGATCTTCATTAGGAAAATATATATAAATAGTGTAGGCTGCCCACTTTTTAAAATGGTCGCCTATTCAGATCACAAGTTCGTGATCTGTACGGTCGACCTAGATAAAACGCGTAGGTTAGGACCGGGTTGCTGGAACCTGAACATGTCATTTCCGGTACGTAAGGCTTACAGGGACCGAGTCAACAATTTAGTTAAGCAAAAGTTGACAGGGTGGATCATCAGCAACAGATGGTGGGGGACTCACAAAAGAGGCATTAGAGTAACTTCGATAGAGTTCAGCAAAGAACTAGCGTTAGAGAAAAATAGAAAGGAGAGGAAGCTGGTAGATAAATTAGACGAGGCTATTTGTAATGGCATTGCAACTGACGTGCTAGCGGCGAGAATGGCATTAGACCATTTCTTCAATGCGAGACACGAAAGTTGCATTGTCAGAGCTAAGGCACGTGCGCTGAGAAACGAGGGAACCAAAGCTGTTCGATGGGCCCATGCGGAGGCGCAGCGTGCTAATAAAACCACAATTCGGTCTTTGGCGGACCGAGTCGGACACGAGATAAGCGATTCCAAGCGGATGTGTGACGCTTTCGCCAGCACTTTGCTCGGTTGTTCGGGGAGTGTGGCGAGTCAGAGAGAGTAGCGGATTTCAATCCCTACCTTGATACCTTGCCGCCCATCTCGACGGTCGACGCTAAGCGATTACTACAGCCGAAATTCTGTACGCCCTTGTCGGCTGCATGAGGCAAGTCACCCGGTTTGGATGGCCTGCCCTACGAGCTTTACGTAAATATGCCAGACCTGTTCTCCGATCTCCTCGAGGCACTCTACTGCAACTGGCAGCAGAATGGAAGAAATCCCAGTTCTGTGAGCAGGGGATTGGTGACGCTGAAAAGGAAAGACGAGAACAAGAGGGATACATTAGATAACTTCAGGCCAATTACTCTGCTCAACACAGAGTTTAAGGTTTTGGCCAGGTGTTAGCAAAGAGATTGGCGCTTGTCGTCCAGGATTTGGTTGGGGAGGCGCAAACTTGCGCAATCCCAACCAGGTCCATACACGACAATCTCTACCTCATGCGATACATCATAGAAAGGGTAGGTGTAAACCTGACTTCGGTGGGGCTCTGATCAATTTAGATCAATCGAATGCATTCGATAGCGTCGTCCATCGATACCTGAAGTCTGTCCTCAAGGCGGATGGCTTCGGCACCGTCTTCAGAAGCCGGATCGTTACGATGCACAGCGGCATCTGCTCGGAGGTCAAAGTTAATGGCCAGCTCTCGGAGCCATTTCAGATCTCCCGATCGGTCCGTCAAGAGTGCCCTCTCTCCTCCCTTCTGTACGTATTGACTATCGAGCCTTTACTACGGAAGCTGGAGCTGTTGCAGGGCATTCCGCTCCAACCGGGACGCGGAAAAGCTGTGTCGGCTTATGCGACGACATCACCGTGATGGTGTCGGACACCTCATAAATCGAGGTGGTTCTCAACTTATTGGAGGAATATGAAAGGTTGACGGGAGCATACTTAACCGGAAAAAATCGGTGGGCTTGCAACTAGGCACCTGGAGAGAACAGTCCATGCCGTCCAAGAGCGTCGTTGGGCGCTGGGCGGACGAACCGGTAAAGTTGCTCGGGGTTTGGTTCGGGCCAGACCTCCAGGTGGATAAGAATTGGGACGAGGTGACGGGCATAGTGGCCAGTCTCACTCAGAAAAGGGATCTGAGGAAGCTATCACTGAAAGGTCGGGCGTAGGTGTCGAACGCGTACATGGCGTCCGTCAACTTCTACCGCCTGACTGTCGTCCCTTGCCCCGTTCGCATCTCGCCAACTTGGAACGGCACCTCTTCAAATTCTTGTGGCGGGGTCAGGTTCCGTTGGTGAGGCGGTTCATATGCTGCCAGCACCCTCTACGTGGAGGTCTGGGCATGCCGTGGCTAATGATTTGCAGACACACGCTGAGGCTGCAGCAGCTCCAGATATTCTGCCTAAACGGTGAACAGGTGTGGTCGCCGTTTGTCAGACGGGCCTTTCCGCAGCTCGTCTCTTTGACTGAGCTGCAGTGCTGGGTCAAGAAAAGATCGAGACTGAGTGACTGGCCTCTGGAATGTTTCCAGGAACTCACTGCCCTCTACCAGGCGGGCAATGCGGTTAGTGGAACTTTCACTCTCGATTTCTATAGAGGATTAGTGGTGGGAGAGTGCGACGAAGCACACGGAGACGCTCTGGGCGTCGACGACGTCGAACTAACCAGTCTGTTCCGGAGGACTTTCGAGCTGGGGACGATGGATAATTTCTAAAAATCCCTAAGGCGGTGGATTGGCAGTATCGGAAGAGCATCGGACGCTATGCTTTCCAGGATAGTTACGTCCCTTAACGATCTGAGTTCAAATCCCGCCGAGGTTGACTTTGCCTTTCATCCTTAGGGGGTCGATAAAATAAGGTACCAGTAATGCACTGGGTAATTGCTGGCCTTGTGCCAAAAGTAGAAACAATTATTATTATTATTATTATTATTGAATGCTATGGTTGACGGAGGCTCGGCTCTGTAAGGTATTGTAAATGTTGACCGCTATAACAATTGTAAATTGTTTAAAACTTTAACCAAATTGTAGACAAAAACACCCTCCTCCTCGTGAGAGGGGTCTTTCTGCCCGTTATTTGGCCCTTCGGGGTTAAATAACCGCTTATTGGGGTTTTGTGCCCAATATTTATTTTAAACAAAAAAAAAACATGGCTACGAAAAAGAATTTTCATAGGTCACTCCCACTCATTCCGTCTTCTTCTTCCTCAATCGTCACTACAGCAGAGAGAAGATTGTCTCTCTCCCTCCCTTCTCTAAATGTGTCTCTCTCGCTCCCTTCTCTTTCGCAAGCGACGCCAGTAAAGAAAAATCACGTACAAAGCGTGCAACATTTCTCCACGACGACGACGACAACAACGAAAAAGGTGTGCGGGAAATACGAAAACCCATTTCATTCGTCTGACGTCATGAATAATAGCAGTAGCAGCCGTAATAACAGCAGCAACAGCACCAACACTGACAAGGAAAACAACAGTAGCAGCCGCAACAGCATCAGCAGCAGCATAAACAACAACAGCATTAGCAGCAACATCAACAACAACAGCAGCAGCAGCAGCAACAACAACAACCACAGCAACAGCGGCGGCGGCAGTAGTCGTAGTACATGCAGCAACAACAAAAGTAACAGCAGCACTGACGATAAAAACAACAACAACAACAGCAGCAAAGAAAAAGCAATCTCGTTTGCAGGTATCGCAAAGAACCTGGAAACCATCCTCATAACAAATGAGGAATTACAGGAAGCGAAGAACATGGTGACGAAAACCGGACACCGACCAATCTGCAAGGAAGCCGAAAAGTGTTTCGCAACCCAACAGCACTGTACGGTCACGTACCGTACAGTAAGCACAAAATCCCGTAGGGTTGAAAGAGCCACAGAGGCTCAAATACAAAAAGCCTTAGGGTCTGTGTGGCAGCGAAAAACGCATATCACCCGAGGCAAGAAATATGCCACCGTAGACGTGCTTTTTGCCACACCCCAGGAGGCAAAGGCTCAATCCTTAGTGGCCCTAAGGAGTGAGGAAATGGTGTTGGTCCCCTCCTACTGCGGGCAAAAAATTGTGAGGGTCAAACTGACCCACGTCTCACCCGGGATGGCCCCTTCTTGGCTGGCTACGTCTGTCCTCGTCGGAATCGAGGACAAAACAACTGTACTGCAAGTACAGAAAAAAGTAAGAGAAGATTGGGTCGGCACCTCCATTGAGATGTTAATCAAAACCAACCAGGAGTGCATCGAAGCTATCCCGGATGTGATAGACTTCGATAACGGCAATCAACTGCCCATAAGTGTTGAGGGCAAACGCCCGAAATGCTTTCGCTGTGGATCGAAGACTCACCTCAGGGCCTTCTGCAACGGGAAGACACTGAGAAAGGAGAAACCCCCCTCCTTCCGAAACCGGCTCCACGGCTACCAGCAACAGGACAAGCGGCAACCAGGAACGATAGGTCCGTGGCACCCATACCCACGCCACGGAAATCAAGAACAGCAGCAGCAGTGGAAGTATTAACAACAGCAACAGTAATACCAAATGCAGCTGCAACAGAAACTCCACTGCAAACATCACCAACAACAACAAGTGAAAGAGTGGGCTCGTACCCCTCACTGACCTCACAGAATCAGACATGGGGTGTGACGTGAGAGAGGGATGGCAAAATGTCGTAAGAAGGCACAAACGCAGAAGCAGCGCAGGGAGGAAAGAAATGAAAAAGCGTAAAGGCTACTGCAAAGGGACTCACAGCAGCAACACCACCAACATCATCACCACCGACACTAGCACCACCATCACCACCGGCGACAACCCCACCGCGAACAGCAACAACACCTTCAACACCACCACCATAAGCACCAACATCGCAAACACAACAACAAAACACACACACCCAGCAACAACGACAAGAAAATAGAAGAACCACACTCGACCCCCAGACAAACAAATGCACGGCGATAAATACACACAACAAGAAACTAATGACTTACATAATTGAACACACAGACATTTCACAGTACGACTACATAATACCAGCACCAATCAAAACGCCATCGAACATAAGACTGGTAAAAATAGCACAGAAACAATACACACACATTAAAAAGAAATTCCCCAACGCAGTTGGTGATTTCAGAGACCTAGGAGGGACTCTCCACCGGAGAGTATATTCGGACATACTCATAGAAGAGTCGACGACCAGCCGAAGGGACGATTCAACGGTCCCTCCACCAGACGATCAAGTGAAAAGGGATGGAGAAACCATCCTTCCTCTACGAAAAGAACGGTAAGTGGTCATTCCCATCTTTTCCACTCCATTTTAAACATGACCTCACTCAGAATAGGCAGCATAAATGCGCGTGGCTTGCGGTCGTCATGGAAGCAGGGTCACCTGCTCAACGACCTCAGGTCACTAAACATAGATGTAGTGGCCATCAGCGACACTAGAATCTCCGAAGCACGGGCCTTCGCACCGATCTTCGGCGGCTACGATGTGTACGCATCTCCCCGCCGTCCAGGATCGGGAGGAGGTGTTGCTGTGCTTTTTCGGAGAGGTTTGGATCTTGCCATACCGGCCATCTTCCTGGACCAAGAGGGTAAGTTGGTGGTGCTGGACGTGACCAGCAGAGACGGGCAAGCTTTCAGGCTAGTGGCCGTCTATGCTACGACAGGAGCAGGGCGGCCTGATTTCTTCCGGCGTCTGGAGACCTTTCTTGGAACGTCCCGCTCTTTAGTGTTAGTGGGCGACTGGAACGGGATCTTAGATGCACGCTGGGACTGTGTGGGATTAGCGGATAGGGGTGGAGGGTGCAAGAGCCTCACCAACCTGCTCAGGCATTTTCAACTGTCTGAGAGGTACCGGTTTGATTTCCCGAATGTGCCAATGTGGACTTGGACAAATCGCATAGGGTCATCCAGATCATATCTAGATAGAGTATTTTGTAGGGAAATAGATAGGTCTAGCATAGGCTGTCCACAATTCAAGATAGTCAGCTACACGGACCACAAATTCGTGATCTGTGTGCTTGACCTAGATAGGATTCATAGACGAGGACCCGGCTACTGGAAGCTAAACGCGTCCTTACCAGCGCGCAAGGCCTATAGAGACCGGATTAGCGAACTAGTTAAGCGGGGGTTGACGGGGGCCATCGTCAACAACAAGTGGTTTAGTAGGTTTAGTAAGGCTTTAGCAATAGAGAAAAATAGAGCAGAGCGAGAACTAGTTAGAAAATTAGACGAGGCGCTTAGCAAAGGCATCGCGACCGACGTGCTTGCGGCGAAATTGGCCCTTGACAAATTCTTTAATGCAAAGAACGAAGGCTGCGTTGTCAGAGCTAGGGTTCGTGCTCTCAGACACGAGGGGATGAAAGCCGGTCAATGGGCCCGAGTGGCGGAGGTGCGTCGTGGCAACAAGCCACGATCCGGTCTTTGGTAGACCACAACGGGCACATGCTACTCGATCCCGGGCAAATGTGTGAAGCTTTACATCGACACTTCGCTCAGCTGTTCGGGGGCAGCGGTGGGCCGGGTCGAGGGATGGACTTTAGTGTCTACCTCGACGGACTGCCGCGGCTCTCGGCCACTGAGGCGGAGTGTTGCGAAAAGCCGATAACAGCCGCTGAAGTACATGACGGAATGACTGGCTGCACAAGGGGTAAATCGCCTGGTTTGGATGGTCTGCCCTATGAACTTTACCTACAGATGCCAGACTTGATCGGAGGCCTCTTGGCGGACGTCTACTGCAAATGGCAACAGAACGCGAGAATTCCCAGCTCTGTTAGCCTAGGAGCGGTGGCACTGCTGAGAAAGGATCCGAACAAGGGGATAACATAGATAATTTCAGGCCCATAACTCTGCTAAACACAGAGTTCAAGATTTTGGACAAGGTGCTAGCAAAGAGGTTGGCTCTTGTCATTGGTGGTCTGGTGGGAGAGGCGCAGACATGCGCCATTCCCGACAGATCCATCCACGACAAACTCCACCTCATGCGATACATCGTAGAAAGGGTAGCTAGGGAACCTGGCATGGGTGGGTCCTTGATAAATTTAGATCAGTCGAAAGCTTTCGATAGGGTCGACCATCGTTACCTAGCGGCATTCCTGAGGGCGGCTGGCTTTGCGCCCGTCTTCAGACGCTGGATCGCTGCCATGCACAGCGACATCTGCTCTGTGGTGAGAGTAAACGGTCACCTTTCGGAACCGTTCAACATCATGCGCTCGGTCCGCCAAGGATGTCCCCTCTCGTCCCTCTTGTACGTATTGACTCTGGAGCCATTACTGCACAAACTGGAGACGTTGAAGGGCGTCCCGCGCGAACTAGGATGCGGAAGATCCGTGTCAGCATATGCGGACGATGTCACCGTAGTGGTGTCGAAGGCAAAACACATCGAGACGATCGGCACTACACTAAGAGAATACAAAGCAGTTTACAGGAGCAATGATCAACCAGTGAAAGTCAGTGGGCCTGCAGCTCGGCACCTGGAGAGGCAGGTCCATGCCGTCCAACAGCGTCGTCGGACGCTGGACGGGCGGACCGGTTAAATAACTAGGGGTCTGGTTCGATCCGGACCTCCAGACGGATAAAAACTGGGACGAGATGACGAGCAGATTGGCTTCTCTCACCCAGAAATGGGCGGAGAGGAAGCTATCTCTGAAAGGTCGAGCGAAGGTGGCTAATGCGTACATCGCGTCTGTCATTTGCTACCGCCTGACCGTCGTACCTTGTCCTAAGCCCCACCTGACTGTGCTGGAATGTTTGCTCTTTCGCTTTTTGTGGAAGGGACGCGCTCCGATTGTCAGGCGGTCCATCTGTTGTCAACACCCGCTACGTGGAGGGCTGGGCATGCCGTGGCTGATAATGCGCAGACACGCGCTTAGGCTACGACATTTCCACCTCTTCTTCGACGGTGATCAGGTGTGGTCGCTGTTAGCTAGACACGTATTTCCCCAGCTCGTCTCCTTGACGGAGCTGCAGTCCTGGTCAAGCGAAGACCGAGAGGGAGCGCCTGGAGACTGGAATGTCTTCAGGCGCTCACAGTCCTCGACCAATCGGGCAATGTGATCAGTTGAAACTCCATCTCGGCGTTCTATAGAGGATTAGTGGAGGGGAAGAGCGACGACGTACTTGGGGAAACTCTAGGCGTCGACGAAAATCAACTAGCCAATCTCTTCGGAAGAACTTTCGGGCCGGGACCTATGGACAACTTCCAGAAATCTCTGGCCTGGCAGTGCTACCGAGGAGCCTTGCCAGTTCGGGATAACCTCTACAGGCATGGAGGTGCCGTCAGCTGGGCATGTCCGAGATGCGCGCAGGGCGACGAAACCGTCCTGCACGCACTCGTCCAGTGTCTGGAAATTGCTGACTTGTGGATTTATGTCGAACACCAGCTGTCGCGTGTAGGACGGATCCGGCTATCATCTGAGTCCATCGTGAGGATTGCCCCGTCCTCTTCCTTTAGCCGGGAAGGGCAGGCAGTTTTTATCTGTCTGGTGGCCATGGCGAAAGAGATAGTATGGTGGACACGTTTGAAAGGGCTGAAGACGAGCTCTTACCTCTTCGGTGATGCCCTGATTGACTTTACCAAATTTCATTTGAAAAGGAAAATCAGAGTAGAGAGGGAAGTGCTCTCTTCCCAGCATTTTGTTGAAAGATGGGTGAGAGAAGCAAGTATGGCCCGAGTGAATGAGCCTACTCTGAGTACGTATATGTAAATTAAAGGTGGAAAACTTGGAGAGGGCACTTGCCTTGGTGGTCAGGGTCACTGTGACCTTTTACTGGGCTTTCTTCACAAATGTCCTTCCGAAGTCTCCCCCTATTGGGGAATTTTTCATTGTTATTTTTTTGTTACATCCTCTGTTGTTTTTTTTACACGGAGAAATGCCCGTTAGTACCGTCCTGTATTGTCCTCTACTGTCCTTAATGTCTACTTTATGTAAACCCTTGTGGTTAATAAAACATCATTATTATTATTATTATTATTATTATTATTATTATTATTAAGGGCGGTGGATTGGCAGAATCAGTAGAGCGTCCGACACCATGCCTTGCAGCATAGAGTTATGGCCCTCTATAGTCTGAGTTCAAATCGCGCCGAGGTTAACTTTGCCTTTCATCCTTACGGAGTCGATGAAATAAAGTACCAGTAATGCACTAGGGTCGATTTAATCGATTTTCCCCTCCCTTACAATTGTTGGCCTTTTACCTAAATCAGAAACCATTATTATTATTATTATTAAGGGCAGTGGTTTGGCTGTATCGGTAGAGCGTCAGACACCATACGTTGCTGCATAGAGTTACTGCACTTTAGGGTCTGAGTTTAAATTCTAAAGGATAGCTCTGTTTTTCATCCTTACGAGGTCGATAAAATAAAGTACCAGTAATGCATTGAAGTCAATTTAATCGACTTTTCCCTGCCCCAATATTGCTGGCGGTGCGCCTAAATCAGAAAACATTATTATTATTTTTGTTGTGGTCTCTGTTGTTGTTGTTGATGGCATTATTATTGCTGTTATTTTTGTTGCGAGTGGTGACGATATTGCGGTGCAGTTGCTATTGCTGTTTAATTTCCCGTGAGTTCTAAGGCAAGCAAATTCTGGTCAAATGAATTACAACAATGATATACTTGGAGATTTAGTAGCTATATTGGACTACATTATCGAATGTTCTAATATGGGTGCCTGTGCAGGAGTTGAGGGAAACTTGGCTGTCAATTCTAGCAAAAAGTAGGACAACGTCAAAACACCTTCATTTTTTTTCATAATTAACGTTAATTATTAAGAGGGATAAATTAGATGTTGCGAAAGAGAAACTATTTTGCGGTATTTATTTACTACCCTTCACATTCTGGGTTTAAATACCCGTAAGGTCAACTTCGCATTTTAACCTTTCTGTTATGCAATTGGTGGTGTCTGGTGCTTGGGATAGGAACAGGAAATCATCACAGTGGAATGCAATTTGTCATTGTTGTTTTTAATCAAGTCTAGTCTAGAGCTAAATATTATCAACATCAATAACATTAACAACAGTGTTTTCCCCTCTATCTCGTGAATACTATATCTAATAGTGTGTTAGCTAAGAATATATGACTAGAGATACACATTTAAAACTAATAGCTATAGGTGAATAGCAATAGAAACCAGTTATAAGATTAAATTAAGTCATTTAAATGTTTCTGAAGCACCTAGCGGCGTTAGTAGGTATTT
>OZ024742.1:177381768-177409268 GCA_964016885.1 Eledone cirrhosa
TATTGGACCACAGGCCAAGAACCCTGGGGTAGAACCTACTTAAGGCTTTTCACTATACCTAGCACAGCTTGACCCTATATAGGCACATACACACACTAACCATGTTAGTATGGTTTATAAACACACCCATTGTGCGCTAACTGATAGCACAGCACAATAGTCTCTCGAAAGCCCAGAAAACACCGCCGCAGCTATAAAGCGGGTGAATTGGCACCGGGGTCTAGTTAATCTTAACCCTAAAGTGTGAAATCGATCTCCCTAGTATAGTGAACTATGGTAGCAAATCGTGTGGGCTGGGCGCCGCTGAATCGACCTAGCCCCAGTGGCAAGGGGAGGTTGACGGCCGAGGGCTTCGAATCAAACAAAAGACTCGCCCCTAGCATCCCGTTGGATATCTAATGAATCCTTCCTTTAAGACGTGAATTGCCTCCCATACCTATCATACGTACACTACGACTTCCTGTGTTTATATTCAGACTACCGTTATGTGTTACTAGCGAGAGACTAATCATTGAAAGTTGGAGTTTGTTGAATATGAATTGTGATCCAGCTTTGATGAATTATAGAACCACATTCAAGGCAAAATGCAGCACTGGATATTGAAATCCGGCCGACCCAGGAGGGGTCACACCCGACTGTGAATGGATTGCAACCTCTGAAGTCAATAATCTAAACGAAAACCACGTGGCGGAAATATAAATAACATAGTTGTCATCGACAGGTCTGATTGTGAGTTCTCTCTTCTATATATATCTATATATTCTACAGAAATTTGCACTCACTATAATAAACCTGCCTATTATTATAACAATATATGTTCATTCTGTCATATGTGATTCTGGAAGATGAGTTTCCTGTATACACTTTCTCTCTATGTAACGGGATAGCCATCACGATTTGTATTTACTGTAGTACAGTTGTATGCGGTGCGATCCATTGGTTGAACGCCAGCTTGGACATTTAGTGAATTTCACCTGGCACGTTGGATTGAGCGACCGAACGTGAGGATTTTGAGGAATGCCAGTTTCTGCGTACCTGGCGTGTTTTCAATTTCCTCACATCTGTGCCGGCTTTATATGGACCATACATTTCTTTATCTCGTCGTACTTTCTTTTATTATTTTTTATTTCAGATTTTAGGTGTATATCCCAGACCGCCTATGGTGATAAATCCCCTGGGTATAGGCTTTGGAAAAATAGCGTTATCTCACTTAACGTTCGAAACTGGAACATATCGATGTGGTTTGTAGTGTGTGGATATGATAAGGAGATTAGACCTGTTACAAGGCGATATAATTGGAGTACACCATCCCTCATATGGACTATCATACATGTAAGGCTGCACCACTGCTAACCAACTATTCTTTTCACAGACTCATGCTTGCAAACTCTGTTGATCTGCCCGTACACCCTCTTTTTGCACGGGTTGTGCTTTGATGCATCTATGCTTTGCTTTGTCTCATATTTTGGGAGGTTTCCGGGCTTTTTGTTCCTTTATTGTTTTGTATTTTTATATTTATCTCTTTTATTATCCCTGTATTTTTGTAGATTTTTATTATTTTTTTTTAATTATTTTCTTATTGTTTCTGATCATGCTGAGTTATACCCTCACTTATCCCTTGCTACCCTCTCCCAACCTCTTTATCATCTATTGCACCATTTAAGTGATACATTTTTGGTGTAATTTTTAATTTTTAATTTTTATATTTTTAAGACATTTTATGACATTATGTGCATCATGTATTCTGTCTTTTTCCACATAGCGCTGGCCTCTGGACCCCTCTGCTGGTCCTTTACTACCCTTTTTCTGGTGCCGCAGCACGACGGAGTATGCAACTACTGATATACTCGTGTTTATAGGCTCTGATGATTCCTTCCATGGTGTATGGATGAAACACTGTTAGCTAATAAAACAATGTATTTCTAAGCTCTCTTTGATTATTCCTAAAATTATAACGGCTCTGTATTATACTAGTTATCCTACATTGAGCTAAAACCACACTGTCATACCAAGGGCAATATATCTGCATGTCTGGGCATAGTGATATATTTGTCAATGAAATTTTAAATATATATATTTATATATACATAAATATATAAAATATATATACTTATATGTGTGCGTATGCATGCTACATACACATGTATATGTATGTATATATATATATATATATATATATATACATAAATATTTCGTTTCTGAATTTGTTTAGCAAGATTCTTTATCTGAAAATGTGTGTTGAAACCGATATTGTTATACTTTGGGAGGGTCATGTTGCCACAAGAAACACACGCACCAGCGGTTCACTTCAATTTATTATAATAAATTTATAAATTTAGGAATTCATAAATTTCCGGTTGTTTGGCTACTTCCACAACCAGATGATTGTTTATATATTTTCAAAGTTCTTTGCTACCATAGTTCACTATACTAGGGAGATCGATTTCACACTTTAGGGTTAAGATTAACTAGACCCCGGTGCCAATTCACCCGCTTTATAGCTGCGGCGGTGTTTTCTGGGCTTTCGACAGGCTATTGTGCTGTGCTATCAGTTAGCGCACAATGGGTGTGTTTATAAACCATACTAACATGGTTAGTGTGGGTATGTGCCTATATAGGGTCAAGCTGTGCTAGGTATAGTGAAAAGTCTTAAGTAGGTTCTACCCCAGGGTTCTTGGCCTGTGGTCCAATAAGATGAACCAGGGAAGAGAGGAAGAAAAGAAAAAAAGGGGGAGAAGAGAAGAGGTATTAGAGTAGTCTATATGCACCTGAAGGGTTGTTTTCGGCACAAAGGAACCAGGATGCAGTGCGGCGTGGTTTTACGTAGGCCAGACGGAATTGATGTATGCAGGTCCTACAGCGTTAGCTAATTGGTCTAAAATAATAGAAGGAGCTAAGATTTATGGGCGGGCAAGAAGAGAATATATCCGGCCTCCTATTAACAGGTTTAATTTGGAGTGTATTATGGCGTGTGATTCAGAGTGACAAAAGGCGCAGATCTTGTTAGGGGGTCTGTACTGCATTGATTTAGTGATGATTCTCCAATCAAGCGTGTATTGAATATCAGTGTTCTTCAGGAGGGATATGTATCTAGATAGGGATGTATTATTCTTAAGTCTATCATGTCTAAATGTTTAGCGATGGGAGTTGCATCTAGTCTTAAAGACGGTCGATGTAGACCCTATATATGTTTTCGATGAGCTCCGAGTTGTAACATCACATGCGTAGACAATATTGTTTATAAGACATTGTCCCTTAAGGGGGCACTCCGTCTTTCATCTGCAGTTACATTGTCGGTGTATGTGAGTCTGCAGCACAGGAGATGTTTGGTTTTCCGTGCGTTCCAGATTTTGCAACCGTACATCAGATGTGTGGATAGTATTGCTGGGTGACGCGGCATCAGGTCCATCTAGTAGTTGCCGGTGTGCCGCAGTTGCAATGGTATCGAACCCCTTTCTAATTTTGTTGTTGTTCGGTATGGCTAGGTGACGAGCTAGATTTGTAGTAGTGGAGAATGATAGCTTAATTGTGTTTTTATGCATGATACTATGGTATTTACTACCGGGAGGAGGGGGTTTCCAAGATAGAGAAGAATGCCTTTGGTATATTGGTTGATACCTCCGAGTTGTAAGGTGGATTAAGGTAGGAATCAGATCTTCGTCTATTTTCCCTATTTTTCGTACTAGGGGAAGAGTTGGCCCTGGGCATAGACAACCCATCTTCCGTGGTAGAGAGAAACTGGGGTGGTAACCTTACCCGGAGGGGTTCACAGGCTTCCCTGTCTTTCCTATTGCACTTCAATTTTATAGCTTTTATCCTAGTGTTTGTGTTATTGCCATACCGATGAGGTGTGTTAAATGGAGTCCCTTGGGGTTGGTCAGAGCCGCCTACAGTACCCGTGTAGTTACTATTTTTGTGTCCGCTTCTATTAGGCAAAGCAATATTGTGTGTGATTACATTATATTGTTCGGCCCTGGTGGTTTGGGCGTTGTTATGTATGTAGTATATTTTTTCTCTAAAACCGGACCTTGCTAGTACTTTATTATAGTACCATGCATTAGACCTAAATGCATGCTCATTATGTGATAGTCTGCTAATCCTGTTAGATACCCCTTTAATTATGGCATTTAGGACGGATCTAGGGTGGTTGGAATTTGCATTCACGTATGTTAGTGTTTCATCTGGCTTGTGATAGGGTGAGAAGTATTTATTTTCCAAGTCCAGGGTTACGTCTAGAAAGTTAACCGTTTTATTATTTATGTCTATCGTTATGCTAAGGTTAAAGCTTTTGAAGAATGTATGTAGTTCTTTTCTCGTCCTTTCTATATTATGTTTTTTTATATTCAATAGTGAACAGGGCGTCGTCACGGTATAGCCCACCTTTGAAATGCTGGAATGTTTCATGCAGTTCATGGAGGAGGTAAAGTCCAACCAAGTCAGTGGCCTGCGCCGAATCGCTGGACCCCATTGTGACAACAAAGTTATTATGCGTGTTCTTCCGGGTTCAAAGTTGGTCTTCGAAGAGGATGACAGTTCTCCGGGCAGCAAGGATGATGTCAATTTGGGATCTAATCAGGTCACTATTTTGCATAGCTAATATAAGGGCCTTATTTAGAAGGATGGGAGAGATCGAGGTATAGTATGAGTTGATATCGAATAGGTTGAACTTCAGGGACTTGTGATTAATAATGCTTGAGAGACATTTAATGATCTCCTCAGTATTCCCCCATAGGTCAAGGTAAATTTTACTTCGTATAACAGGGATGACGGCGTCCAAGATTTTCTTATTATACCAAAGTCAGACTTAGAGGGGCTAATAAGCCTAATTGAGGGGTTACTATGGAAGTCCTCTTTGTGATCCTTCAGTGTGAATCTGGGTTGCTTAGGGCTGAAAGGCTGGGTGTACCTTTCCAGGTTCAGCATCTTAACGATTTCTAGCCCTTTCTTATTTATCTCGTCTAGATTTCCATAGGTAGTTTTCTTATAATTTCTGTGGAGTTCCTTGTATATGAAGTTTATGTAAGTCTTGTAGTCCAAGTTATATAATTTTTTTGTTTTATCTGAGGGGACGAGAACGTTAGCATTTTCCTCGAAGCCCTTAATAGAGCTAAGATCTCTACGGAAAGGGTTCTTGCCATGGCTTTTAGTCCTATATCTAATATTCTTCACAAGGTTTAGAAGGTCGCTTTCAAAGCCATCCAGATTACTATTGTGCGGTGGGCTCTTGTATGTCTTGAATCCATACCTATTTACCCGGGTTGTTTGCTGAGGGTTATCCCGGTTCCTATCGTAGTGGAAAGCACGCCACCTTAATCTTTTAACAAATGCGTTTACGCTAGCTATGAGCAACCTTTCGTAGGTTTTCATAGATGGGAAGGGAATGTTCTTGAGTGACAAAGGTAGATGGTCTTTGGTTAGCATACTGTCAAGTTTATACACCAGTGTGCGACTATAGTTGCATAGATCTACTAATACATATATGCGCACAGTAGTTATATTTTTTAGCTCAACCCAATGGGAGCCGTAATATTTCGTTGACAAATATATCAATATGCCCAGACGTGCAGATATATTGCCCCTGGTATGACAGTGTGGTTTTAGCTCAATGTAGGATAACTAGTATAATACAGAGCCGTTATAGTTATAGGAATAACCAAAAAGAGCTTAGAAATACATTATTTTATTAGCTAACAGTATTTCATCCATACACCATGGCAGGAATCATCAGAGCCTATAAACATGAGTATATCAGTAGTTGCATGCTCCATCGAGCTGCGTCACCAAAACAAGGTTAAAGGACCAGCAGGGGGGTCCCGAGGCCAGCGCTATTTGGAAAAAGACAGAATACATGACGCACATAATGTCATAAAATGTCTTAAAAATATAAAAATTAAAAATTAAAAATTACACCAAAAAGGTATCACTTAAATGGTGCAATAGATGATAAAGAGGTTGGGAGAGGGTAGCAAGGGATAAGTGAGGGTATTACTCAGCATGATCAGAAACAATAAGAAAATAATAAAAAAAATAATAAAAAAGTACAAAAATGCAAGGATAAGAAAAGAGATAAAAAATACAAAACAATAAAGGAACAAAAAGCCCGGAAACCGCCCAAAAATATAAGATAAAGCAAAGCATAGATGCACCAAAGCACAAGAAGTGCAAAAACAGGGTGTACAGGCAGATCAACAGAGTTTGCAAGCATGAGTCTGTGAAAGGAATAGTTGGTTAGCAGTGGTGCAGCCTTACATGTACGATAGTCCATATGAGGGATGGTGTACTCCAATTATATCGCCTTGTAACAGGTCGATTCTCCTTATCATATCCATACCCTACGAACCACATCGATATGTTGTAGTTACGAACGGTAAGTGAGATAACACTATTTTTCCAAAACCTATACCCAGGGGATTTATCAACATAGGCAGTCTGAGATATGCACCTAAAATCTAAAAAAAATAATAATAAAAGAAAGTACAAGTTACAGACATGTATGGTCCATATAAAGCCGGCACAGATGTGAGGAAATTGAAAACACGCCAGGTCCGCAGAAACTGGCATTCCCTAAAATCCTCACGTTCAGTCGCTCAATCCAACGTGCCAGGTGAAATTCACATTGTATGTCCAAGTTGGCGTTCAACCAATGTATCGCACCGTATACAACTGTACCACAGCAAATACAAATCGTGATGGCTATCCCGTTTCATATAGAGAAAAATTGTATTTGGAAACTCCGCTTCCAGAATAACATATGGCAAAATGAGCATATATTGTTATAATAATTGGCGGATTTATTATAGTGAGTGCAAATTTATGTAGAATATATAGATATATATAGAAGAGAGAACTCACAACCAGACCTGTCAATGACAGCTATGTTATTTATATTTCCGCCACGTGGTTTTCGTTTAGATTATTGACTCCAGAGGTTGCAATCCATTCACAGTCGGGTGTGACCCCTCCTGGGTCGGCGGGATTTCAATATCCAGTGCTGCATTTTGTCTTGAGTGTGGTTCTATAATTCATCAAAGCTGGATCACAATTCATATTCAACAAACTCCAAATTTCAAAGATTAGTCTCTCGCTAGTAACACATATTGTGCTCTAACTGATAGCACAGCACAATAATCTGTCGAAAGCCCAGAACACCCCGCCGTAGCTATAAAGCGGGTGAATTGGCACCCGGGGTCCGATTAACCTTAACCCTGTGTAATATATCTAACCTAGTATAGTGAACTATGGTAGCAAATCGAGTGGCGTAGGCGCCGCTGAATCGACATGGCCTCAGGGGGAAGGGGGGGTTGATAGCTGAGGCTTCGAATCAAACAAAAGGCTCACCCCTCGCATTCCGTTGGATATCTAATGAATCCGCCCTTTATGATGCCAATTGCCTCCCCATACTTTTCATACGTACACTACGACTTCCTGTGTTTATATTCAGACCACCGTATGTGTTACTAGCGAGAGACTAATCTTTCAAAGTCGGAGTTTGTTGAATATGAATTGTGATCCAGCTTTGATGAATTATAGAACCACACTCAAGGCAAAGTGCAGCGCTGGATATTGAAATTCCGCCTTCCAGGAAGGGTCACACCCGACTGTGAATGGATTGAAACCTCTGGAGTCAATAATCTAAACGAAAACCACGTGGCGGAAATATAAATAACATAGCTGTCATTGACAGGTTTGGCTGTGAGTTCTCTCTTCTATATATATCTATATATTCTACAGAAATTTGCACTCACTATAATAAACCTGCCTATTATTATAACAATATATGTTCATTCTGTCATGTGTGAATCTGGAAGATGAGTTTCCTGTATACACTTTTTCTCTCTATGTAACGGGATAGCCATCACGATTTGTATTTACTGTGGTACAGTTGTATGCGGTGCGATACATTGGTTGAACGCCAACTGGGACATACGGTGAATTTCACCTGGCACGTTGGATTGAGCGACCGAACGTGAGGATTTGGGGGAATTCCAGTTTCTGCGGACCTGACGTCTTTTCAATTTCCTCACATCTGTGTCGGATGTATATGGACCATACATTTCTTTATCTCGTCGTACTTTCTTTTATTATTTTTTACTTTACCTATGGTGATAAATCCCCTAGGGTTTGGAAAAATAGTGTTATCTCACTTAACGTTCGGAACTGGAACATATCGATGTGGTTCGTAGGGCGCGGATATGATAAGGAGAATCGACCTGTTACAAGGCGATATAATTGGAGTACACCATCCCTCATATGGATTATCATACATGTAAGGCTGCACCAATGCTAACCTACTATTCTTTTCACTGACTCATGCTTGCAAACTCTCTTGATCTACCTGTACACCCTCTTTTTGCAGTGCTTGTGCTTTGATGTATTATGCTTTGCTTTGTCTTATATTTTTTAGGTCTTTCCGGGCTTTTTGTTCCTTTATTATTTTGTAATTTTATATTTATCTCTCTTCTTATCCCTGTATTGTTGTACTTTTTTATTATTTTTTTTATTATTTTCTTATTGTTTCTGATCATGCTGAGTAATAACCTGACTTATTCCTTGCTACCCTCTCCCAACCTCTTTATCATCTATTGCACCATTTAAGTGATACATTTTTGGTGTAATTTTAAATTTTAAATTTTTTAATTTTTAAGACATTTTATGACATTATGTGCATCATGTATTCTGTCTTTTTCCATATAGCGCTGGCTTCGGGACCCCCCATGCTGCTCCTTTAACCTTGTTCTGGTGACGCAGCTCGATTGAGCAGGCAACTACTGATATACTGATGTTTATAGGCTCTGATGATTTCTGCCATGGTGTATGGATGAAAGACTGTTAGCTAAACAATGTATTTCTAAGCTCTCTTTGGTTATTCCTATAACTATATATATATATATATATACATATATACATATATATATACATATATATATATATATACATATAAATATATATATATATATATATTTATATATATACATACATTTATATACATAAATATATCAAATATATATACTTAAATGTCTGCGTATGCATGCAGACATACACATGCATATGTATATATATATAGATATACCATCTCTCTAGTGGGTCCGGGTGTGCTTTTTACATTCATTTGATTTATTGATTTATTGATAATTTATCTGAGTGTCCCGAATCTTCCATATCGCAATGTTTCGGTCGTTTGGTTGATTGTAGACATATTCTACGTGTGACGGTATTTTAACGATAGTTATAGCTCTGATTTATTTGAATTATGGAGCCCTCTGCCGCTCATCTCGAATTTTGTTTATCGTGAACTCGTGCGCCGATTTTTCGATACTCGATTATTCTACTATATATATATATATATGTATATAAATATATATATGTGTATTGGTGGATTGGCAGTATCGGTGGAGGGTCGGACGCCATGGTTTCCAGCATAGTTACGTCTCTTTACGATCTGAGTTCAAATCCCGCCGAGGTTGACTTTGCCTTTCATCCTTACGGGGTCGATAAAATAAAGTACCAGTAATGCACTGGGTAATTGCTGGCCTTGTGCCAAAAGTAGAAACAATTATATATATATGCATATATATATGCATACATATATATATACAGATACACCCACACACCCACACCCACACACACACACAGACACCCCCCCCATACATATATATATATATATACATAGTTGAAGAGTAACCAATCTTAAAGAGAGAGATTGAGATAAGAGAGGAGAGATTGGTGAATTGACAATCTTTTAATAATGTCTTCCTTGTGAAATTTGTGGTCTTGTTTTGCTTAACTAATGAATATATATATATATATATATATATATAGGAACCAGTAAGACCCCGACAGCTGAGCTCAAGCCGTTTCGACGGCTAATTCTGGATTAGCCGTCGAAACGGCTTGAGCTCAGCTGTCGGGGTCTTACTGGTTCCTATTACCCACTCTACTACCTCAAGTATTGAGTACTTTGGTGCGTTATGGTCCACCTGGTTCCTTACCACATTTCCTTTGTTATATATATATATATATATATATATATATATATATATATATATATATATATAATCCTGAAGTCTGAGTTTGTCATAACTCTTTTTTCAGTTGTGGGCATCTCGCCATGCTAGGACTTTACTATTAAATAATCTTAATCTAAGCTGACACTGTTATATGAGGTAGCATCTTTCATCACTGTATACAGCCTTACCTTTTCATATAAACCAGGTATCTATCTAATCATACTGTTTCCGTTGATGTAACTTGCTCCCTTTGAACGTGATGGTTCTGTACCACGTTACCTTTGTCTTACCTGAGAAGAATATCCTTCATTTATTGTCTTGCCATGTAATGCCTCTGCATGTGCTTGGTTTATTGGTTATGGTGTTTTACACCCGAACGAAAGGTCATGGCTTATATCCCTACTGCCATGTTTGAACTTTTAGATAAAAACGTTCTCTTCTGTTTCTCCTGACCTCGCAGGTTCAACAAATCGTGTTTTATTTGTTATTCAAAGAGCTAATCGTGTTGCACGCCGTTTTACAACTCTTATTCTTTATCTGTCTTATCACATATGCACAATGGATGTAGAGACAGATTGCTGAGCTAGACAAATGCGTCATTTGGACTATATTGAATTGCCTACAGTCCGCCAAGAAGACGTCTGAGGGGAAAACCCCGAACAATATGCAGAACTGTTTGGTCAGGATTCTCACAGTCACTTGCTGGGCTGTCTTTCATTTTCCATAGATGCAGATGATGTGCGGGTCCGATTAAGGGACACTCATTACTTTCTATGAATATCAAAACCGGTTGGTTTAGATGTGCAGCATCTACCGTTTTGCATCAGCCAACAAAAGTAACAGTTAATGCAATTGCATTACGCCTACCACTCAACTCCAATTCACGCCAAGAAGTCCGTAAGAGCACCCCACTTGTCGACCTTACACCGCAAATGAAAAAGATACTAGCATTTCATTCACCAAAGCAATCAAAGCTGCAAGAATTTATGGCATCTATCCTGCATTCCTTAAGAACCTTGGTCCAAATACCCGAGACTAGTTGGCTTCTTTCCTAACAATCACTTCCTGATTTGGAGTTATCCCGAAGAACTGTGGAGAGGGCAAGGTCATTCCCATCCTGAAACCCGGGAAACCTGCAGACCATCCCACAAGCTACCAGCCAATCTCTATCGTCCTACTCTTACAAGCAATTTGAACGGCTCCTCTCAGTTAGGCTTGTCCCTTTAGTAGAACCAAGACTGTCTAAGGAGTAAGCAGACTTCCAACTACAAAGGAGTTGCACTGGCCAAGTCCAGGCACTTACTACCTTCATTGAGGCTGGCTATCAACGTTGTCACAAGACAGGAACTGATCTGATTGACCTCTCTTCTGCATCTCATATTATATGGAGACGCGAACATCTTCTAAAGGCCTCAACCGTGAATATCCTTGCCTCCATAATACTCACTAACAAAAGATTCAGAGTGTCACTAGGAGGTCAGACAAGTTCAACCACATCCTGATTGATGGCCTTCCCAAGGTTCCATCCTGGCCCCAATAGTATTTAACATCTTCGTGAATGTTATGGCCCGGACAACTTCAAGGAAATTTGCATACACTGAATCTCCCTGAGACCTGCAATAAGTGACCATCTATTTGAGAAAGATTATTGCACATTAATTCCATTGGTTTTGTAGATCATACAGCCTGAACAACACTATCTGTCAAATGCTTAATGAGTATATTTAAAAATGTATCAGTCATTTAAATCTAGATGAATACATCTTAGAACATCGTTTTTCAATTACGTTGAAAAGCTGGAAAACTGATATGAGATTTTAGACGTTTATATACTAATGTGATATCTGCTCTAGTTATATAGCTTGAATATTTGGAGACCACATTTTGAGGGAAAGACATGAGTGATTTTGCATTACAGTTATTCGTTCTAATATCAAGCTGTAGGATTTTGTAAACATATTGGATGAATAGTGTGAGGGAAGTGAATCATAATGAGGTTATTTTACTAATTATTCTGAACTGAGTGTGACCGAAGTGTGTAAAGAGTTTGTGATATCATGATGAACAAACTAAAAGTCTGCGAAGGGGATATGAAGGCTAGGTAGAAATAAGGCAGACATCACAATTTATAATTTTGTTTGCCCATACAGTCGAACTACAGTAACATTAAAAAGGTGAAATAAAGTAAGCAAACACTGAGTTTACAGAGCCAAGTTAGTTCCTTTCTCTGTTAAGCTGACAGTGTAATACCTTTACGGACATCGTGTTTTTACTGTCGTCTGTTAAACTGTTACTGTAATATAAGCATTCTATCGAAGTCACATTCTGCCTAAAATATCTTAGAATAATTTGTAACATGAGGCCGTGAATAACAACCCCTGAAAGCAAAGGGTTTTAGATAGATATACAGGCAGATAGATAGTGAGATAAATAGATAAATAGATAGATAGATAGATAGATAGATAGATAGATAGATAGATAGATAGATGGATAAATTTCATTATTAGCCACAAGGGCACAAAAGAAGGGGACAAATACAAATGGGGAGTTTACATACAGGTATATGAAAATAAAACTATTTATAAAACAACAAATAACAATTGAAATCCCCAATAGTGGAGAGGCGTTACACAGGGGTTGTACACACCAGGAAAAAATGTACATCCTTCATCTCCAGGAGCATCAAGAGTGAGTACTCTCTTCCTCTTTTCCTCTTTTTCCTCAACCTACAGGCTTATATAGAGAGAATGCCCAACCAATCGGGCCATTTTTGTCACATTCACCCACCTTTCATAAAATTTGCTGGGGTACAGCACCTCTCTCTCCATCCTGATTCTTCTTCAAAATGATATTTGAAAAAGCGAATAGGTTGTTCGCCGGAGAGAAAGGTGTCTCACCTCAGCCCTTTTAACCTCGTCCACCATATAACCTCTTTCAGCATAGCCATAAAATATAGGAAAACCTATTTTCCTTCGTTTTTGAAGGAGGGTGGCGGTTTGATCATGACAATGGAATCGGAGGTCTACTGGATTGGTCCCACCCGCGACAATAGTCGTTCTACATAGCCACACAGATCGGTAATGCCCGGACAGTTTCCTCGTCGCACACGCATCTCGTACAGATCTTTTTCGAAGGGTTCCTGCTCGGGTGCCCGTGTCTGTAAAGTTTGTCTCGAACTAGTAGAAGTCCAAGGTAACACTTCCATTTTGGAAGTTGTCGATCTGTCCCGGGCAGAAGGTCCACCGAACAAACTTGCCAGTTCGTCTTCCTCTACGCCCAGAGTTTCTCCGAGCGCTCGTCGCACTTGCTGCGGAGCAACCCTCTATAGAATGACGAAGTGGAGTCTCCATTGATAGCCTGGTTCGTTTGCCAGAGATCTGTGAGCGCCTGAGCACATTCGATGTACCAATCGGCCATTTTCCTCGGTCTTTGCTTGACCCAGGACTGCAGCTCGGTCAGCGAGACGAGTCGTGGGAAGCCTCGCCTCACGAACGTGGCACTCACCGGCTGTCCGGTGAGGATATTTGTAGGTGCCGCAGCCTGAGCGCGTGTTTGCGCATCGTCAGGTACGCCATTCCCAGCCCTCTGTTTGAAGGGTGTTGGCAGCAGATGGATCTTCTCACCAATGGAGCCCGTTTCTTCCAAAGGAATTGGAAGAGCGCGCGCTCCGTTTTGCTGAGGGTTTTGGCTGGACAAGGCACGATGGTCAAGTGGTAGTAGATGACAGACGCTATAAAAGTGTTCGCCACCTCCGCTCGACTTTTCAAGGATAGTTTGCGCTCGGCCCACTTCTGGGTGAGCGCAAACACCTTCGCTGTCACCTCGTTCCAGTTCTTCTCCACATGGAGGTCCGGACCAAACCAGACCCCGAGCAGCTTTACCGGTCCTTCCGTCCAGCGTCCAACGACGCCATCGATAGGCATCGGTTTGCCGCTCCACGTTCCGATTTGCAAACCGACGGATTTGTTCAGGTTCAGCTTCCCTCCTGTGAACCTTTCGTATTACTTCAGTAAGGTGCCGACCTCCCCGATTTGCGAGGTGCTCGACGCATTTACTGTGACGTCGTCAGCGTAGGCCGACGCAGCTTTTCTCAGTCCTGGTCCCAAAAGGATGCCCTGCAATAGTTCCATCTTCTGCAGTAGTGGCTAGAGAGTCAGTACATACAGAAGTGAGGAGAGAGGGCATCCCTGTCGAATGGATCGCGTGATATGGAACGGCTCCGAGAGGTAGCCGTTCACATTGACTCTTGAGCAGATGTTGCTGCTGTGCATTGCAGCAATCCAGCCCCTGAACACGGGTCCGAAGCCTGCCGCCTTGAGCACCGCATCCAGAACGATGGTCAACCCTATCGAAAGCCTTAGACTGGTCCAAGTTGATTAGGGCCCCACCGAAGCGGGGTTTACACCTTACCCTCTATATGATGTATCACATGAGGTGGAGGTTGTCGTGTATGAACCTGTTCGGGATGGCGCAGGTCTGCGCCTCTCCCACCAGGATTTCGTCGACAAGCGCCAGCCTTTGTTGCCAACACCTTGGCCAAAATCTGCAACTCTGTGTTTAGCAGAGTTATGGACCAGAAGTTGCCTATGTGTTCCTCCTTATTCTCGTCCTTCCTGACTAACGTGACTAAGACCTTGGTCACAGAACAGGGAATTCTCCCGTTCAGCTGACAGTTGCAGTAGACCGTTTCCAGGAGACCGGAGTACAAGTCCAGCATTGCTACGTATTATTCGTAGGGTAGACCGTCGAGACCTAGAGACTTGCGTTTGCCGCATTGGCTCAGCGACTCCCCTATCTCAGCGGCCGAAATCGGCCTTTCGCATAACTTCGCCTCGCTGTACGGGAGACGTGGCAGGCCGTCGAGTTATGGACTGAAATCCATAGCATCTCCTGTCGCGCTGCCCTGCCTGAACAGCTGAGCAAAGTGTTGCTGAAAAGCCCCGCACATCTGCTTCGGCTCACGTATCACGCGTCCGTCTTGGTCCTTCAAAGTGCTAATCCGTCTACTGTAGACTTTGCATGTCGGTAACAAGTTCATCTTCCAGTAGCCGGGTCCCTGTCTATGGGTTCTATCAAGGTTGACTAAGCTGGTCACTAGTTTGTGATCTGAATAGGCAACCATGAACATTTGTGGACAGCTTAACATGTCCCTATCACTAACTCTAACTAGAAACAATATCTAGGTACGATCTAGATGTTCCACTATGGTTGGTCCACGTCCACAGTGGCACAGTTGGAAAATCTAGTCGATATCTATCGGCCAGTTGAAATCGACCGATTAATTGTTTGAGGCTATTGCACCCACCTCTATTGGGACAAGCTCCCAAATAGTCCCAACGTGCATCTAGGATTCCATTCCATTCCCCCACTAACAGCAGGGAGTGGTATTTCCCAGAAAAGTCTCTAGACGTTTGAAGAAGGCTGGCCGCGGTGTCCCGGATGAGGCATATGCGGCCACCAGCCTGAAAGTTCCACCTTCACTACCGTCAACGTCTAGGACCACCAGTCGACCCTCCGGGTCCAGATGTACCGTCTGTGTTACGAGGTCCAGGTGTTTCCGCAGCAAAATGGCAACCCCGCCCCCACCTTCCTGCTGACAGAGAGATGCGTAGATCTCAAAGTCGCTTAAGATGTGCGCCAGCTGTCACTCGTTGTAGATCCTGACTCGCAAATAGCTACTACATCCATACTGTGCAACCTAAGGTCGTTTAAGAGTTTTCCCTATTTCCAGGGCATCCCCAGGCCGCGTACATTCACACATCCAACTCTTATATTGGCCATGTTAGTGCTGACAAGTTAAAAGAAGAGGAAAATAAATCACTCACCTCTACGTCTCCTGGGGACCACGCTGCACAATTTCCATGGGGGTGTTGGAGGGGTTGTTGGGGTGGGTGGGTTCTGGCGGGGGAGGGGAAGGAGATGTTTGCTGGGGAGGGGATCTCTGATGGGGTGGGGGTGTCTGGGGTGGGGTGGGGAAAAACTTTTTAAAAGGACGCGATTAATGGGTTTAACGCAAGGATTACCCACGTCCAGATAGATAGATAGATGGATAGATAGATAAATAGATAGATAGATTGATTGATTGATTGATTGATTGATTGATTGGCAGATAGATAGATAGAGAGATAGATAGATAGATAGATAGATAGAAAGATAGGTAGATAGATAGATAGATTTCTTTATTTGCCACGATGGCGTACAAGAAATGTGACTTTACAAGACGTGACGGCGGGGGTTTTACATAAAAATCATATAACTTTAATATTAATAAATAACAATAAATTGTATATGAAATAAAATAACAATCGAAATTCCAAATAGGGGGGAACGTTACTGCCTAGTTGTTTTACACCCCGTAGATAGATTGATAGACAGATAGATAGATAGAATAGATAGATAGATAGATAAATTTCTATTTATTGCCACGAGGGCACAAAAGAAGGGGACAAATACAAGGGGGTGAGTTTACACAAAAGAACGAGTTAAAATCAAATAACAAATATAAAATTAACAATAAAGTCCTCAATAGGAAGGAGGCGTTTTGGGTGGTCGCACCCCCCCCCCCCCAGAAAAAGTGTGCAACCCTTCTCCTCAGGAGCACAGAGAGAGGGTGCTCTTTTGTTCTTCAATCTTTTTCACCTACAGGCTGATATAGAGAGAAGGCCTATTCACACGGGCCATTCTCGCCACTTTCACCCACCTTTCATAAAAGTGGCTGGGGTGGAGCACCTCTCTCTCCATCCTGATCCTTCTTCCGAAATGATATCGGAAGAAAAGGACTAGTTGTTGGCCGGAGATAAAGGTGCCCGACCTCAGCCCTTTCAAACGCGTCCACCATACAACCTCTTTCACCATGGCTATTACTCACAGAAACACCGCTTCTCCTTCATTTTTGAAGGGGGTGGTGGCTTGATCGTTATAATGGATTCGATGGTCAACTGGATAGGTTTCACCCGTGACAGATCGTTCGACATAGCCCCACAGACTGGCGACGCCCGGGCAGTGTACCATTGCATGCGCGACGGTTTCTCGTCGCGCACGCATCTGGGACAGATCTTTTTCGAGGGGTCCCTAGCCGGGTGCACGTGTCTGTAGAGCTTTTCCCGAACGCGCAGAGCCCCTCAGTAGCACTTCCAAGCCAGGGAACTCTGGAAGTTGTCCATGGGTCCCGGGCTAAATGACCTACCGAACAGGCTGGCCAGTTCGTCTTCCTCCATGTCTAGGGCTTCTCCGATGGCGTCGTCGCACCTGCTGCGCACTAGCCCTCTATAGAATGTCGAGGTGGAGTTTCCACTGAAGCCGGGTCCGCCTGCCAGAGAGCCGTGAGCGCCTGGACACACTCGGTGTACCAAGCCCCCAGTATTCTCGGTCTTTGCTTGACCCAGGATTGCAGCTCGGTGAGTGAGACGAGTCACGGAAAGGTTCGTCTCACAAACGGGGCGCACGCCGGTTGCCCGGTGAGGAATACCTCGAGGTGCCGTAGCCTTAATGCGTGTTTACGCAACTGCAGCTACGGCATCCCAGCCCTCCTTTCGAAGGGTGTTAACAGCAGATGGATATCCTCACCAAAGGAGCCCGCTTCTTCCAAAGGAATTGGAAGGGTGCGCGTTCCATTTTGGTGAGCGTTTCCCTTGAGCAAGGCACGTCGATCAAGCGGTAGTAGATGACGGACGCTATATAAGTGTTCGCCATCTCCGCCCGACCTTTCAGTGGTAGTTTGCAATCGGCCCACTTCTGGGTCAGAGCAAACACCCTGTTCGTTACCTCACCCCAGTTCTTCTCCACCTGGAGGTCTGATCCGAACCAGACCCCGAGCAACTTCACCGGGCCCTCTGTCCAGCGTCCGACGACGCCATCGGAGGTAATCGGTTCGCCCCTCCACGTGCGAGTTGCAAACCGATCGACTTGACTCGGTTCAGCTTAGCCCCTGTAAACCTTTCGTACTCCTCCAGTAGGGTGCCGATAGCCCCGATTTCCTTGTGGGTCGACACCATTACTGATACGTCATCGGCGTAGGCCGACATCGCTTTCCGCAATCTCGGTTCCAAAGGGATGCCCTGCAACAGCTTCAACTTCCGCAGCAGTGGCTCGAGGGCCAATACATACGGAAGGGAGGAGAGCCGGCTCCCCTGTCGGATGACTGCGTGATTTCGAACGGCTCCGAGAGGTAGCCGTCAGCTTGACTCTAGAGCAGATGCGGCTGCTGTGCATGGCAGTGATCCAGCCCCTGAAAACGGGTCCAAAATCTGCCGCCGCTAGCACCGCATCCAGGTAAGCCTATCTAACGCCTTCGATTGATCCAAGTTGATCAAGTCCTCACCAAAGCCGGGTTTGTTCACAACCCTCTCTATGATGTATTGCATAAGGTGGAGGTTTTCGTGGATGGACCTGGACGGGATAGCACATGTCTGCGCATCTCCCACCAGGTTGCCCACGACAAGCGCCAACTTCTTTGCTAACACCTTGGCCAAAATCTTTAACTCTGCATTTAGCAGAGTTATGGGCCTGAAATTACTTATTTCGTCCCGCTTGTTCTCGTCCTTCCTCACTAACGAGACTACGCCCTTGGTCACAGAACAGGGAATTCTCGCGTTCTGTTGCCAGTTGCAGTAGACCGCCTCGAGGAGATTGGGGAACAAGTCCGGCATAGCTAGATATAGTTCGTATGGAAGAGCATCGAGACCCGGGGTTTTGCGTTTGCAGGATTGGCTCAGCACGTCCCCTATTTCAGCAGCTGAAATCGGCCCCTCGCAGGACTTTGCCTCAGCGTCCGCAAGAAGCGGCAGACCGTCGAGGTATGGACCAAAGTCCACATCCCCATCCGGCCCCCCGCCCCTCCGGAACAATCGGGTAAAGTGCCTTTGTAAGGCCTCACACATCTGCTTAAGTTCAAGGATCACCCGTCCACCTGGTCTCGCAAAGACCCGATAGTGGATCTAACCCTTCTTTTGGCTTCTGTCACGTGGGCCCAGCTAACAGCTTTCGTCCCCTCGTTTCCTAGAGCACGTATTTTGCTTCGGACAACGCAGCCTTCGTGCTTCGCATCAAAGAACTCACACAAGGCCGTTCTCGACGCTAGCACTCTGGCCACGTCGCCGCTTCTAATTTCCTCTTCTACACTATCTACCAACTCCCTTTCCTTCCTATTTCTATCTGAGGCTAACTCCTTACTAAATCCTATTGAAACTACTCTAATCACCCCCACCTGCTGTTGACGATCGCTCCCATCAACTAAGGTCACTAATTTGTGATCCGAATAGCCAGCCATGAGCATCTCTGGACAGCTTAAAAGGTCCCTATCCTTGTTTCTAACTAGGACCCTATCTAGGTACGACCTAGATGATCTGCTGCGGTTTGCCCAAGTCCAGGTTGGCGCTGTCGGAAAATCTTGTAGATATCTCTCGGCCACGTCAAATCGGCCGATTAACTCCTTGAGGCTGTTACACCCCCATCTATCGGGACATGCCCCTACATAGTCCCAGCGTGCATCTAGGATACCATTCCAGTCCCCCAGTAAAAGAAAGACGCGGGACGTCCCCAGAAAAGTCTCCAGACGTTGGAAGAAGTCCGGCTGCGCTGATCCAAAGGGTCGTAGGAGGCGACCAGTCTAAAGACTCCGCCTTCACCACTGCCAACGTCTAAAACCAACAGTCGAGCCTCCGGGTCCAGGTGTACCGTCTGTGCAGCGAGACCCAGATGTTTTTGCAGCAGAACGACAACCGCACCCCCAACTCCGGGCTGACAGAGAGATGCGTGCATCTCAAAGTCGTCAAAGGTGGGGGTTAGCTGGCGCACGCTGCTGATCCGGGCCTTGCAAATGACCATCACATTTATACAGCGTGACCTGAGGTCATTTAGAAGTTTTGCTTGCTTCTAATATGAGCTCTGGGCACGCGCATTTAGACAAGCCACTCTCAATACAGCCATGTTGGTGTATAGACAAAAAAGGAGGCACCTACCTCTCTGTGTCCCGAGGACAAGGCCGCACAATTTCCATGGGGGTGGGGGAGGGGTTGTTGGATGGGAGGGTTGTTTGTGGTAGTGTGGGGGCATCAGTGTGTGGTGGGATTTCGGGTGTTTGGAGTTGTGTGGGTGTTTGGGGAGGGGGTGGGGAAATTTTTTAGGAGGACGCGGTTAATGGGTCCGATGCAGGGAGGCCTCACGTACTCGTTAAAATTGTCCTTTAAAGTTTTGTATATGTCCCTTGGGACATTTATCATTTTGAGGTGGGGGAAATCCCCTGCTTTGGGTGAAGTTAGGCCCTTCGGTTTTTTACCAAATTGTTATTATAAATAATGTTCAACAGTTTTTTTGTTTCTTGTGTTTATGTATGTGTATGCATATTTTTGTTTTTGTGTGGTGTTTTTGTTTGCTGTTGTTGTGTGTTCTTTTGTGTTGATGTATGTGTTATGTTTTGGGGAGGGGTTGTTTTTATTTGTGTGCCTGGAGTGTGTTTTCTTTTCTTTCTTTTAACTTCTTGGAAATGCTCCCCCTCGTCTGACGACGAACAGGGGTCGTCTTCCGTGTTGCAGGGGAGGGGTAAAATGTCGCGTAGTGTTTGCGGTGTGGATGTTTTGGAAATTGTTTTTTGATTGGGGGTATGGTTTGGACAGTGTTTTGTTTTGTGCTAACTTGTGGTTGTTGTGTTTGTAGTGGTGGTGGTGATTGTATTGGTTGTGTAGTTGTTGGTGGTGTGGGCAGAATTGGAGTTTTCTTTTTAAGTTGCGGACAGACAGCACTCGGGTGACCTCTGGTTTCACAGAGGTAACACGAGGGCCGCCTACCCTCAACGGTAATGTTTATAATAGTTTGGTCATCAAGAATGACGCGTTCAGGGATCTGGGCGATCGTTTCGGGCCTCATTTGAACTAAAAGTTCGAGGCCCGTTCCACTGAACGCGTCACCCGATTCCTTTCCCATGGATATCAATATGTCATCGTTCAGGTCAAGAAAACCTGTTAACACCCACCATATGTCCATACTTGGAAGAATGGTGTGTATTTTTATTTTCTGTGTCCTTCTACCCATGTACGTAGGGTAGAATGTGTACGCGGTGGATGTAATAGGTTTTACCGAAAGTTTTTTCCGTGTCCTCGTCCTTCATGAGAGTGAATAGACTCCCATAGAGTCTATCCTTTTGTATGAACAGATTGTCTTTCATTACATCTTTTAAGACCAGCTCTATCTCACCATGTTATGGTTGAGCTGGTCTTTTCGTTTTGTTTAACACTGTCCTAAACATCACTGTGTTTAATACTCCCTGAATTTTTAGTTCGGGGGGGGGGGGGTCGAACATATCCATTTTCCCCGTATACTATGTATTTTTTGGCTTCTGCCAGTAGCTCCTTAGCGTTGCTTATGTCTACTGGCAGGTATTCAAGGTTTTTTTTCGCAGTTTGGGCAAAGGAAATCTTTCCATTATCCTTGTACCCGTTGTTTTCTTTTTCATTACTTTTTTTCTATTTTTTCTGTTTTCTTTGTCCATGTTGATGTTGTTTTTCAGTTTCTGTGTCTTTGAGTTGTTGGTGTTTGTGTCGTTTGTATTTTCATAAAATTTCATTTTAACATTTTGGGGGTTTTTACCCACATTTTCACAATTTACAGTAGAAACATTGTGCATAATCGTATTTGAAAGTGAGAGGGAGGAAGTTTCAATTACATTCATTTGTTGTTCCTTTCTCTCACTTTCGTCAGGGGGCGTGGCAGAGTTGTTGTTGTTCATGGCGTCCATTATTGACATATACGTCAACAAAAATGTTTAAAAGGTAGTTTTACCCCTAAAATGGGTGAAAATAAAATTGCCCCCCGTCTACAAACTTAGGCGGGAGGTTAATTCATGCGGGGACACAAAATACAAACAAACACTTACTGTTAACACGTAAAATATTCCAAAAAGGCAGGAGCTGAAGTTACCTACGTCTATATAATCCGAGGATAGATAGATAGATAGATAGATAGATAGATAGATAGATAGATAGATAGATAGATAGATAGATAGATAGATAGTTGGAGGCTAGGTCGGTAGGTATTCGTGTAACTAGATTGGTAGATATGTTAAGTATTTAGTGTGTCACAGAGCAATAATTAATAGAAATATATATTAGGTTTTTGATATCAATCAATGGCGAATGGAAAAGATAAGATAAGATATTTAATGGCGGCTATCCTGTTGTCTTGTCAGCTTCAGGAGGAGTGGTTTAATAAGGATGAGAGAAACGTTTGACACAACGTCTGTTTAATAATCTATTTGAAATATACTGTAAAGTGACAGGAATTTATTTGTAGTCATAGTAGTTATAACCGGCTACCATATTTTCACCTTATTGATTTGGATGAAAGGAAGTAATGTTTCTTTAGTAAAGTTGTCTTTATTTCAATTATCTTATAACGATTGGACAACGAATGTTTGACACATAAATGTCAAAGAAAATCATAATTTCCAATAGGTTATCACGCCAATTAGAAAGATTTTGATGGACTAAATAATTGTGAACGCTACTTATTGCAATGTGTCAAGTTGCTGCCCATCAACCATCATCTTGTCGGGATAGAGATATTTCTTGTAGAACGGATTTATAGTATTATTATATATGTATGTATTTATGTATGTTCTTCTGGCTTTTTAATTTCACAAATGTTTACCAATAGAGAGAGAGTCGGTTTCTAACATAGCCACAAGAATCTCATTGGAATTTACACAACATCAACTAGGTAAATATATATGTATGCATCTATGTGTAGATATGGATGTTATTGTATGTGTGGATGTGGCTGTTTTGAGTTGTATGTGTGCATGTGTATATGCTTTGCATCTCTACATGTGTATATGCAGTTATTAGATGCAACATTTTGGGAATGTTTTACATTTATTTTATTTACTTGTAATTTCATAATTTTACTGTTCCATTAATGGATTGTACTTGTAATTTGCTAACTAGTAGTGTTCTTTCTGTTCCTGTGAAGCCTAGCTTCTCAAGATTTGTATTGAGGCAGTTACTAACATACCCCAGTGCCCCAATAATCACATAAATCTGAAGGTGTAATCAGGGTGAAGTATCTGCAGATTTCGCATCTGTTCTGCATAAATATTCTCCTTTTCACTAATCTTTGATATTATATTGGCATCTGCTGGGCAGCTAATTTCAACTACTGTGCATGCTTTCTTCTCCCTGTCCCATATCATAATATCTGGTCTGTTATGCCTGCATTTTATTGGGGTTTTTACTGGAACATTCCACCAGTACTCTTTCATATTATGTACATGGATGTCTTCCACATTGCTGTAGCTTTTAATGTATTTATTATCGGGGCTATCATTTTTACGAAATGCATTGTACAGTGTGTTGGCCACTACACCATGCCTCATAGGTAGATAGTACCGCGATGACATATTTGGACAGCTGCTGATGACATGGGTGATATCCTCGATGTTAGTTCTGGAGAGTCTGCACTTGTTATCACATCTAGGTGTTTTGCCGGCATCCCTATCTATTTTGTGAATCAAGTATTTTGTGTTAATCTCCTGTTCTTGGATTGCGAAAGTGTATCCTTCAAAGTGGTAGCCAATATAGCGGTTGTTGGTCCAAGATAGACTAATTTCCTTATCTATATTACTCTCACTCTGTAGCTTCCTGGCAACATATCCATGCATGATTTTTTGCTGATAAGCATGCAGTTTTTCATCCATGGATTCACTGCGATACTGCTGAGCGACATCCTTGGGTATGACGTTTTGATTATCACACAGGGAATATCTCTCGAAGAGTTCCTTCCCAACTCTCATGATATTATATGTTTCATGCAGATCGACTTGCTCGAAAAACGGGCTACTACGCTTCGAGATTCGTAAATGTTGTCGGAGAGATATGATGCGACATTCAAATGTTGTCTGGACTGACGTTAGGCCTCTGCCTCCCTGCTTACGTTTCAAGTAAAGGCGGTCTATGTCACTGTTGATGTGGAAGTTTACGGTGTTGTTTAGTATGTTTCCAGTTCCAACATCAACGGCTCGGATTTCGTCTATCATCCAATTGAGTATTCCGAACGTTGGTGTTAGGACAGGCACAGCAAACACATTGTGAGCCACTGTTTTGTTTTCCGCAGAGAGTTCCGATGACCAGATTTTTCTTAATCTGGTGTAGTATTCCCTGGTTACGCGTTCTTTATTACAGATACCATTATAGGATATGTTCTCATCTATCCCCAGATATTTGTAGCAGTCCTCATCAGATATTGGTGAAACAGTTAGGCCATTGATGACAATGTTGCTAGATTGGATTGTTGTTTTTCCCTGCTTTACAGTCATGTATGAGCATTTATGTTGACCAAACTGCATTCCTATATCCTTTGAGAGTGTTGTAACCAGGTCAAGATTTTCTTCATCCCATCCATGTTCTTGGCATAGAGTTTCAGATCGTCCACAAAGATATTATGGGTTAGGTTCATTATTTCTGTCCTCCTGTGAGCCAATGATGTATCCCTCACATTTCTTGGGCCGAAAGGACAAGGGGTTTAATAACAAGATGAATAATATCACAGAGAGACTGTGCCCCTGACATATACCCCAGCAATATTTTATTTTATCAGTGAAAATAGAGTCCTCCCTTTCTGTCTTTAACCTTAGGATAGTAGCCCAAGAAGAAGACAGCCTCTCTATGGCTTTGACAATAATGTCTGGGACTTTAGCAAGTTGGAGGGCCTCTATCATCCAAGAGTGGGGAATAGAATCGAAGGCTTTCCTGTAGTCCAGCCAGACTGTAGCCATATTCCTCCTAAGTTGTCGCACCTCCGACATCGCAGTTTTGTTGATTAGGAGTTGTTCAGTACATCTCCAAACCCCTTTCTTTCCAGCTGCTTGTTCATCTGTGATGATGTTATTATTTTCTCAGTTATCTTGGAGGAATAGATTCAGACAGGCTGTATACATCTTATACATCAGGTTCTGGCATGCAATGGGTCGGTAGTTTTTTGCCAAGTGGGTGTCTTTATTCTTGGGGACCAGTAAGGTTTGTGTTAATATCTACAATTCTAGTATAAGGCTATCTCCCTTAAGAACTTGTTGGTAGAGGTCAGTAAGATACCTCCGATATAATCTTAGTTTTTTGTACCAGTAGCCGACAATCATGTCTCTTCCTGGTGTTTTCTTATCTTGGAGTTTTCCTATCACAGCGTTAATGGTACACACACTTATCTCGTATGTTTTTGTTGTAGTGTAGGAGCAATAGTTCTTTCGGATTTCTCTTAGCCACACTGCATCTTGGTTGAAATTCTTCTTTTCACCCCATATTTTGCTCCAAAAGGAATCTATGTCTTTCTGGGATGGGGCCTCAGTAACACTTATTATTTTGCCCTTCATATCTATATAGACTGAAATTTGGTTTCGTTTGAATCTTTTATTAAGCACTTTTCACTTATCTACCTTCTTCAGGTATCGGCGTTTTTCGCTGACAGCTCTCAATTCTTGTTTGAGGGTTATCAGCTTATATTGGAGAGTTCTGGTTCTACTGTTACCAAACATCGTCTCTATTTTATTTTTCACACTTTGTTGGTGAGGAGTGAAGTATTTTTGTGTGTGTTTGCATGTAAGGAGTATTGTCACATATCCTATGTTTTTTCGTATGTCAGCAATCTTTTTTTCTATTTTATTTATATATGATGGTATTTCTGGTGGTGTTCTGTTCTTGTTAATATCTCTGCTATCACCAAGATAATGCTTCACTGTCGTTGCTAGGGTATATAAACAGGCGTTGATTTGCAAAAATGTTGGGGTTTTTATCCGTCGTAAATATTCATCCCCTATTTCGTCAATATAACGTAATATTTCATTATTCGGTTGTTTATTAAACACTGTCATTTTAATACGTTCAGCAAGAGAGATATTTATACATAAATTAATTTCTCTCTGGAAGATTTCGTTGAGGGAAAATTTCAATTGTTTATACTTTTGATTATTATCATTATCGATAGTATTTTCCACAACAGTATGTATGTACAAGGGCGGAAGAACTCATAAGAGTCAACGGCCATCCAAAAGTGTGTAAATATGTATATATACACACGTACATATGTATGTATATGTGTATATACATGGGTGCATGTGTATGTATATGCGCGGGGACATAGAAATAGTCGAGCTGGACACCTGGTCGCGCGGTTAAACCACTAAAGGACCCCTAGCCTTTGTCAGGGCATTCTTTTAGGTGAAGGCAACTCAGGAAACTGGGATCACTCCAATATGAAACCTGCGACTCAGTAGTTACCGATGATGTTGATCTTTTCTTCCTCTTGGATAATAGCTACTGTCGCTCAGAGAGTGGGATTGGCTTAGTGCACAGTATTTCCTCACTTTAAAAAATATCTTCACGCACAGGTATTGCACGATAGAATTAATTAATAATTATTAATAATGTTATATCGTGCAATGGCCATACTCGATGGCGAGGGGGCAGTCATCATGTATGTAAGTATGTATGTATGTATGAATGAATGTATGTATGTATGTTAGGTCGCTTCTCAAGTGCTACTGGTAACATGTAACCCAGTATAACCTGTCTCATGGTCGCGCTGTTGGAGATTAAAGCAAGCTAGGTGAGGAGGGTGATATTTGGAGACCCTGCGGAATGAAATACAAGACCCGGCAAAGGGTGGAGGAACTCAACAGAGTCAACGGCCATGCATTAGTAGTTTTTTTTTGTTTTTTTGTTTTTTTTTCACCTGGGAGTGAAAGGCCCCCAGTTTCTAGGAGAGAGAAACTCTCCAAAAAAACCTGCGACTTCGGAAGCATCCAATTATGTTGACCAGTTCTCTTTTTCGGGTAGTGTTTTCGGTGCTCAGAGTGGGGTTGGCCGAGTGCAGGGCCATTCCCCACTTAAAAAAACCTTCAAAGCACAGGCATTGCTTTTTCAGGATATGTTACAGGTTCGTGTGGCTGGTCGTAGTCTAAAAGTGCACCAAACTCTATAATCTGATAAACGATTGCAATACTCTTAGCAGAGTTTTGCAATCATAATGTATTATGCATTTGCAGTCATCATGTATTATGGGTGGATGGATATATGAATGTATCAATGTATGGATGGATGTATGCATGTATGGATGGGTGGATATATACACGTACTTCTGGTTATGATTTTCAAGAGAGCCATTTTCTAACCTACAAATAAAGCTGTTTCATTAGAATTTATACATCATCCAAATAATTATGCATATCTGTATCTGTGTATGTGTGCAGGTATGGATGTCATTGGATGTATAGATTTGAATGTTTTGAATTAAATATGTGGAAGTATGTATTTGTTTATAGGACTACATGTTTGTATATGCACTTATTATATGGTAAATATTTAGAATGTTTCATATATTTTTACAGTTCAATTCATGAAATGTACTCGTAATTTCCTAATTAGCAGGGGAATATCTTGTTGTGTGAAGCCCAGTTTCAAAGTATCTTTGCTGAGGCAGACAATAACATATCCAAATTCTCCAATGATCAGA
>OZ024742.1:177416768-177441768 GCA_964016885.1 Eledone cirrhosa
TGAGTTTGAATTATTTTTCCTAAAAATTACGTGACTTACTTTTCCCATCTTGACTTTATAGTCGCATATATGTTATAGAATGCTGTTAGCTTCTTGCTAAAACAATCTCTATACCTCTCATTTATATATATATATATATATATATATATATATATATATATATATATATATATATATATATATATATTATATATATATGTATATATATATATATATATATATATATATATCATATATATATGTATATATATATATATGGTGGCTGCCAACTCGTTTTCGAGTACGGCCACTACTTTATATCCATGTAGGAGAACCCCTACTGATGCGCTGAACGAGTGTGACTTTTTAGTCCAGCCAGCGACTTGAAAGCTCTGGTACAAACACTACACTTGTGACAATTATTGACACATAGTGCTGGGCCCATGGTACCATGTGACGACAAATGCAGAGAGATCTCCAGATATAAAGCAATGCCTGTGCCGTGAAGCTTTTATAGTGAGCAAATGCACTGCACAAAGCCAGTCCCACTCTCTTAACCAAGATGATATTTACCAAAAAGAAGAACAAGTCAACATCATTGGATACCATCAGGGTTGCAGGTGTTATATCAGAGTTTTCCTTCTCCTAGAATTCTGCCTTGACAAAGGCTAAGGGGTCATCTCTCCCGGTGATTTTGGATGGCCATTGACTCTTAAGAGCTCCTTTGCCTTTTGACAGGTTTTGTTTTTAGTCCTGCAGGATGTCCAAAGTCACCCTCCTCACCAAGAAACCTTGGTGGGGTTGCCAGTTTAGTCGCCAACGACCCGACCATGGGACAGGTTGTACTGGAATACATGTTACCAGTAGCACCAACTGGTGACCTGACATGATATATATATATATATATATATATATATATATATATATATATATCATATATACATATATCAAAATAAAGATCCGAAGGCATGTTATAACTGTCCAATCATTTTAATCACGACACATGTTTCAATAAGAGATTGATCGATCATGCGGTCATGATCAATTATCACTGATCTTGTCAGGTGAAAATGAATTGTCTTCAAATGTTTGATATGAGGGAGAAAATATATATATATATATATATATATATATATATATATATATATATATATATATATATATATATATACAGTATATATATATACAGTGAGAGAGAGGGAGAGCGTCGGTTATGGAGAAAGATAAAAAGTTATTCTTTAAATGTATACAATGCGCACCCAATTCCATTTTAATTTCATGAGCAGCCTGTTACCTGATTTGAACAACTGGAACACTCCTGGTCGAAGCTGACGGAGTTCAATTTCACGTGTTACTTTAAAGTGATGGAAGAGCTCTATATATGGCCAAAGACAGATAGTCATCTTATACAACTTCTATGGCCAACGATGAATCATCCACGAGACCCTTCTCCTCAGGGAAAGAATATTGAGTAATCCTCCCCTAGATATATTGATATATTGTGTATGAAGAAAAGCCGGATTGACAAGACTACAATGCCTTAAATCATAGTCTGCTCGATACGATATTATCTGAGTCTAGACAGTATATACAAAACATTGTGGATCATATTTCAATTTGCTCTTTATCACTATGTTCCCATGTCTTATTACATAGATATATTGTAAACAATGGCAGTGTTTAAAAGAAATCTTCCAGTGCCTCAAAGCTATTGCTATTTAACCACTAGACAAGCAGATGTTATTCTCCAAACACTCTTTCTTATCGATAGATGGATAGATAGATAGATAGATAAATAGATAGGTTGAGAAAAAGAAATATACATAGACATATGAGAGAGATTGGGGTAGAGAAGAGAGAGAAATACAGATATATGTATGCATATCAAACATGAAAATATATTAAAAATCTAACCTTGTATTTCCGTATTTCTGTAAAAACTCAGACGCGCATGCGCATGCATACAAACACACACACACACACACACACACAAACACACACACACACCACACACATGCATATATGAAAATACACATGTAGGTAATGATAACATTATTTACTCTAAACATATGAAATGTAATATTGTTCACCTAATTTTTTTGTTTATTGTTTATTTGAAAACAAAACTGAAGCTAATAAAAACAATATTAAAATAAATCAGACGTGGAAAATATTTATCTAAATAAATAAATATTGGCCACGTAGTGTAATTTTACTAGTCAAACGAGCAATGGTTTTATCCTTGCTGTAATAAAGAATAAAATTTAATATAGAATAAATTTCAACATTTTATTTGTTCCAAAAACCATATGAAATAGTTTTTCATGTATTTCTATTCTAATATAAAGGTTATATATCCTGCAGACTGTGTAATAAACAGTGTTTCTGTTGCGTCTTTATTACTAGATAAGCATTAAAACAATATCAAATTGAGAATATAAATCCAGTTTATGTAGTTTTATAAACTATATGTATTTTTTCATTGTATATTATTTCACAAAGTTTTGTTTGTGATTCTTTTGATTATTATTTATTATGCAAATGGTTCATTTTTTTTTACTTATATATTTTTTTATCTGTGTTCTCAAATCAATTTCACATTACAAACATATAATGGCCCCTTTTATATAATAGTGTAACTCAAGGCAAGGTTGATAGAAAATACGAGTGCTAGTCAAAAATTTAATCGTTACAATTCGAGTAGTTATTTCAAAAAAATAAATATATATTTCATTCAAAACGTTCCATTTTTATTTACACGATTCGGTTTTATTTGTATATATTTGTTCCATTTTCACTATTGTTTTGGTTCTACCGCAAAATATAATTATTTATTAGCGTTATAAGCAATATTTTATAACAAGTTTCAACAAAAACATCAATCTCTAATAATCTATAAATACATAAATATCAACCGATGAATTCATACCACCCACATATATATGCATATATGCATATAGTTAAATATAAATATATATATAATATGCATGTATATTATGTATGTATATATATATATATATATATATATATGGGTTTGTGTATGTGTGTGTGTGATGTGCATACTTCTGTGCATACATATATAACACATACATATATATAGCTGCATATACATTATAATACATATATATATATATATAGCTGCATATATACATATATGATAATGTGGTTACTTTCAGAATTTTCGATTCGATTTTATGTGACACAGTTGTAATTAATTTAATCATTTAACACTGATTACCATATTGAAACAAACATTCCTATTCATTTATCATTTAATAGTAAACTGCGGCGGTGTACGTTTGTATATATATATATATGAAACTGTGTGTATATATAAATATACACAAACACACATTTATATATATATATATATATATATATATATATAAATGTGTGTTTGTGTATATTTATATATACACACTGTAATATATATATATATATATATATACATATATATATATATATATAACTGTGTGTATATATAAATATACACAAACACACATTTATATATATATATATATATATATATATATATATATATATATATATATATAAACGTACACCAACGCAACGCAGTGTATATATATATATATATATACACACACATATATATATATAAGGGGGGGGGGGGGGTGCGCGCGTTTGTGAGTGTGTATGTATATATAATATATGTATAAGAGTGAATTTTCTGTTTAACAGAATTTTATTTACATACTCGCTTCGTACTTGTTCTGGTATTAGAATTCCCCGAATCTACAGAGAGTTACGCAATATGTAGCTCGTCTATGATTCTATTAGCTTGTTAGACGCTAGTCCGGACGGAGTGTGCAATATGCCGTTTGTCTAAAGGCTGTCATCTAGGATACTGACGTCTAGCATATTCCCCCCGATACATTAAGAGATAAATTAAGTATGAAAATGATCACATCTTGAAACGAAGAGTGGCAGGATACATAAATAAATAAATAAATAAATAAATAAATAAATAAATAAATAAATAAATAAATAAATAAATAATATAGCACTAAAGTTCCTTATTTGATTAATCCTCTGCATGATGCGTGTTTAAGTTCGTTGATATTTCTACTTCGAACGTAAATTAAAAAATTAATTACCCGCTTAGCTAACTCACGCTTCTTATAGGAAATGCTAAAATTAACTGTAGTTAGAATTCTTTAAACAAGTGTAATAATGCTTTTTAACATTGCCACAAGGCCAACAATTTGGAGGATGTGGAAATGTGTTTATATCTTCACAAGTACATAACTGGTACATTATAGTATATACTAAAATTAACTATGGTTTGAATTCTTTAAACAATTGTAAAAATGCTTTCTAACACCGGCACAACGCCAACGGTTTCGAAGTTTCGTTAATATTGATATCAGATATAACTGGTTTCGTTAATATTGATATCAGATATAACTGGTGCATTATCTATCAACCCCGTAATGATGAAGAGCAAAGTAGACCCCAACAACTGTTGTAAAAAGAATGAACTTCAAAACTTTTCTGAAAAATGTAACTATTTTAATAAAAAAGAAATTGTTTTCGAAATATGCTTCAATTTAAACTTCTGCTATTATTGTAGGAAACACTATAATTGACGGGTATGGTTTCATATGAGGATCTATTATGTTCTAATGGTGGTCAATGTGAAATTATCTGATTGTTCCAGTTTTTGAGCTGGTCATTTAGTGCATACAAATTGTAATTAGGATTGTTTATGCTTCTATATGTAAAATTTCATTTCACAAATATTCCATTACAATAGGAGTAATTGGCACCTATTTATTTTATTGTCGTCGGCAGAATTTGAACTTTCAGTGCATAAAGGGATGTACCACAATACCACAAGTCAAAATACATTCAAACGACTTCAACGTTATATTGAAACCCCGTTGCAGTATCTGTTTTCCGGACCACTACTGCTAACACTAATACGATTACCACATCATTTAAAACTATTAAAAGTTGTTTTTTCGAAAAACATTATCAGACCTGTACATTAGCTGCAGACGTCGATTGGATCAAGATTACGTTATATCCTTGCTTTTTGATTTATATCGTTTATCCTCTAAAAATGCCATGAGATGTCAGAAAATCAATTTTTGTTTCTTATGTTAATACCGGTCTCTAGTTGTTGTGCAGAATAACAACATAAACAAACAGAAAAATATATTTAGAAAATAAAACATGTAACATATACACAATAACTGCTTAAACTTCAGAATATATTGTATATATTTACATATAATGTAGGTATGGTACCTTAACTCCTGATAGGGTTGTAGGGGCGTCGTATTAACATACGACTTTTCTTGAGCATTTTAAGCCTGGCAGGGCCCATCTTTCTGCAGGCCTATTATATAATATTTCTTCACATATCTACGGGTGTTTGAAGTCTCATATATCCTCATCGGGGTTGATCCAGACTCAGTAGGTCCGCAATGGGCACCCAGAATATAACATAATACAATATAGTATAATATAATTGTTTCTACTTTTAGCACAAGACCAGCAATTACCCAGTGTATTACTGGTAGTTTATTTTATCGACCCCGTAAGGATGAAAGGCAAAGTTAACCTCAGCGGGAATTGAACTCAGAATGGCAAGGGCCGTAACTCTATGCGTCAAAGCATGGCGTCCGACCATCTACCGATACTGCCAATCTTATAATATAATATAATATAATTCTTTCTACTTTTGGCACAAGGCCAACAATTATCACAGTGTATTTCTAATACTTTATTTTATCTACCACGTAAGGATGAAAAGCAAAGTTAACCCCGGCGGTATTTGAACTCAGACCATAAAGGGCCGTAACTCTTTGCTGCAAAGCATGGCGTCCGACCCACTACTGATACTGCCAATCCACCGCCCATACCAATATAATATAATGGGAATACACGGCCTTCCTTGTTTATGGTCTGATAGGAGTAATTTTGTTTCACTTACGTTGTTAACGCTTTTAGAAGGAACATAAATCCTTGTTTTGGACCATCCAGATGAACACAATAAAACGAGCAACGAGCGATAAAATGTGAAAGAAATAGAGAGGAGAGGGGAAATTGGAAGATCAGGGAGTAAGAAAGAGAGAGATAAAGAGAGAGGGAAATAGAGAGAGAGAGAGAGAGTGTGAGAGAGAGGGGGAGAGAGTAGAGCAAAGCTTGTTGAAAGTTTGATTTCAAAGTAGAAATAATCGGTATGAGAAAAACCAAAAACGATGATAATAAAAATAGTAGATGGGATCTTAATTGGATTCATTAGGAAGGATAAGCAGTGGATTAGAGATTCAGATTGTGATAGATGTGAGTGAATTTGAACATCTTGAAGGTAGAATATGTCAGGAAGGGAGTGGCTAAACGTTGAAACAAATTAACTGGAAAGGGAACATAAAATATCCGTGAAAATATAGTTTCCGAGATGGGAATCTACCTTAAATCAATAAAACATGTAATAAAAGCAGCAATTAGTGCATTTACATCATAAAGACCTTCATTTTCTATCTTCTAAATATATAACACAAAAAGTGTAGTCTCAAACTGAAACTAATTTTATGATTATGTATGCAGCTATGAAAGAAATGATTATTGCATGCCACACCTGGACTTGTAAATCATACAAATGAGGCTTTCAAGCTCTTCAAAAGGAGTTAAACGCCAATATCATATATGCGTATACTGCATTACCTAAGTACAGCTGAATGGTCGGATATGTTATGTTTCAAATGTCATGGATCGTATATGAGATGTATAAAGGGCTCTAGTCGTTGAGTTCGAATTACGAGACGAATCCGAAACATTAGACATGCATATATCCATATCCCACCACCATCTATCTCCATCTATCTATCATTCTATCTGTACATATCTCTCTCTTTCTTTCTCTCTCTCTCTCTCTTCTCTCTCTCTCTCTCTCTCTCTCTCTCTCTCTCTCTCTCTCTCTCTCTCTCTCTCTCTATCTATCTATCTATCTATCTATCTATCTATCTATCTCTCTCTCTCTCTCTCTATCTCTCTATCTATCCATCTATCTCCCTATCACTCTCTCTTTATCTAACTATCTACCTGTATAGTTTGTCTATCTCTGAAAATCCAATCCACTATCAAGCCATATAATACCTGTGGTATTATTCTGCTATTTTATCATTTGGTTAGAGTATTGTCTCATTGTAACCCACATAGAGTTGCACCGATACTACATGTTGTTTGAGAAACAACCCCGTATTAATTAATTGCAGATCATTGCAAAAAATCGTTACTGGGACTCTTCATGTTTCCAATGATCGCAAAATATCCATTTTCAATACCACACATATTTAACTCGAAATGATATTAACTCGACGTCTCATTATCTTTTACCTAATCAGATACAGTAAGCTGTAAATAACTCTTTATTCATTGTTTCGTTCTTACAAAATCAAATCAGATAGAATAGAATAGAATATAGACATCAATAGATAGTTTGAATGAGATAAGTGTAGGGAATATTTAGACTGAATGATTTGAATGACTGTCACAGTATGATGTTGAATACAACATTAATGATTCGTAATCTCATGTCCTGCGGTCGACTTTGTTTAAAGACATGTACTACGGCAAAGGTTCAGTCTCCCGAATCAAGACAATGGGAATGATGGTTGATGATGTTCGTCTTTTATTCAACAGATTTTTACTTTGCAGCAATAAAACGGAAATTAAAATTAATAAATCAAAGACCTAGGTGACCTCAGGAATAAGTCGTCATTTAACCAAATATTTCCATTGGAACGTCTAATGGCAGTTTAGGAATATCTTATATTATTTATTATCTGAACTTACAAAAGAGACATTAGATTATTATATTGTTTATAAAACTACTCAAGATGACCTGATATTTACTGCTGTATTATATGAATACATATGATATAGTGCACTGCGTTGCTTAATGTACAGAGGTCTACGCTACCAGATAATCGATATTGATTATAATATGAGTAAAAGGAATTATTACACACTAAAAACGTGTTTCTTTGTGTAAGTCATCCGTGATTTATTAGCTAGCGGCAAAAGGTTACCTGTACATCAGAGTTTACTAAAAATGTTCCAAACTCTGATATATTTTAAGTAATCTCGGCAACATTTGTAAGGGTCAGACTATGAGTTACTGCTGCTTTGAAATGAACTTACTTCTACTACCGAACGCGCAGACCATTATATAATTTATGGTTTGATTTCTTTTTAGTTTAAGCGTATACTGAAAAAATAAATAAATAGAATCTTAGCTAGTAGAAGGGATGGTTAAAGAAGGGTAAATAATTCTAGGTACATGACTATAATGTAAAAGCAAAAAGCAATCATCTAGTCAGTAGTGGGGTTTTTTTATCTACAAAATATATGTTTTCTTCGAGGAGAAATAATTTCTTTCGGGGAATGAAAAGATGCATCACTTCTACTCGAATGATTCTTGCATACACTCAAATAATAATGCAAATATTTTGTTGCACGCACGCACACACACACACACACACACACACACACACACACACACTTATATATATATATATATATATAGATGCATAGGAACATTTTATATATATATATATTATATATATATATATATATATATATATATATATATACGTGTGTGTGTGTATATATATATAGGGGAGGGTGGTTATGTATAAGTGTCTATTCATGTATATATTTAGATATAAATGTTAATGCATGTTTAATACGAACATATATTTGTAAATGTAATAATGTATGCGTTTCTGTGAGTTTACATTACATGAAACTATTTAACTAAACACATCGCAATGCTCCTATTGAACCAGATAGCCTTCTGCTTATTGTTTTATTTTCTCTACACTTCTGTACTTCAAAGAATGATTGTGCTTTACAATGGCTATATCATGATGAGGAGGAAGAGAAGTATGTATATATATATATATAATTAATTTATATATAGAAATGGCTTCTACAGGACTAGAACTGTTTTATTCGAAGGAAATCATCAGAGCATTCCTGATTAAGTCTTTCGAATGAAATAGATCTGGTCCTGTAGAAGCCATTTCTGTATTGAATTTGTTGTTTACACTAATAATGTGGTTACACCCGCCTGAACCCGAGATTGTCCCCCCCCCCCACCCCCACCCCCACCCCGCCCACGCACACACACACACACACACATATATATATATATATATATATATATATATATGTGTGTGTGTGTGTGTGTGTGTGTGTGTATGTGTGTGTGTGCGTGTGTGAGCGCGTGCGTGTATGTATATACGATTGTTTTTCAGAAGAGTAACTGAAGAGGACTGCAGTTCAATGAGTTACTCAATACATTAATAAAGAAGGTACATATGTATTTCAATCAGAAGGTTTCGATTTCCTGTGGCGAGTTGTGTCCTTCAGCAAAACCGTTCATTCTTCGTTACTCCACACGGCCGCAAAACAAAATTATTCCTACCCATAATTCAAATTGGTAGATTTTTAACACCATATATCTGGATGACTGCCCCTGTGTAACTAAGTAATTAGTGCACACTTGTGAAATTCTCACTCCATTAATTTCTTTAGCACCCAACGACGGAATCGATCGAGGTGCCACAAGAAATATATATATATATATTAATAAAAGGAATTCCAACTTTGTCTGATTTACTCGTTTTATTTACAATCCTTTAAAATTTATAATGGTATTAGAATGAAATAGTATGGTAGAATATTAAATGTTAAGTGTTAATTGAACAAGTACTTTCATGCTTTCGCAATCTTCAGGTTCATATTCTGTGGTGACAGTCAAGTTTGCAATTTTCAACTGTAATGAGATGGGTAAATGTTGTGCCTTATATACGGTGAAAAGCGGCTACAGGATGCTAAATTTTGCAAACTGTATTTCGACCAATCGGTGTGTAGTGTCACTGGATTACTAAAGCTGATTCATTTAGGCGTCACGGTTGGTTGAGCATGTCTAACGACTAATGTTTGACCCTATCCAAAGCATCAATTATTTTGCTACTTTTAGAAATGATGAAAATAGCATTTTCTAGTAATCATTAACATCACTTTTATTATTATTGTTGTTGTTGTTGTTGTTGTTAGTGGTGGTAGTCGACATGACATGGTTGTATTCATAGTAGGAGTAATACCCCATTATTATTGTTCTTTTCTCTGATAAAATTCTTTTCTTTGAGTTTTCGCTTGATTTCGCTTGGGCTGTGTAATTTGTAGAATGGAAATATTATAAATATTATCTGACCACATGATGCTAGATGGTTAATCAGGGGTATACTACCGACATTTGGGTCTCTGATTTGCTGTCGGTGCAGACGTGCACGTTCTGATTGTGCATTTCCAGTTTGACCGACATATAGTTCTTCACAATTCGGGCATATAATGCAGTAAATTAGATTTCTGCTTTTGCAGTTCATATTTGTATTTGGCAATATTTTTCCAGTGTTTGTGTTCATATATTGACTGGTGTGTATGGATTGACATGTGCCACATCGACTATCATTGCATTTAGATACAGTGAATGATTGGTCTTTGTTGTTAAGGTCAAACTTTGATTTTGTTAGTAATTGCTTCACATTTTTCGGCTGTCTTTTACTAAGAGTCAAAGATCGGTCTGTGATTAAGCCTTTTAATTTATTACTTTGAGCAATAATACTGCCTAGGCAGTATCGGATGTTGCGTTTTGTATGAAATACCGTCAAATATAGACCACAACATCATGAAGAAGATCAACAACCTGGCTTCAAAATACCACAACTCACTTACTGATAAGGAAAGACTACATCACAAATTTTGATCCCAAACCCAGCAACCTGTATGGCCTACCGAAAATTGATAAGTCAAAAGAAATCCAACTGGCAGTAAAAGAACAAAACAATGAGTACATTAGATTACTACACCCAAAAGACTTAACACTTAGACCTATTATAGCTGGTCCAACATGCCCCCACCCACCGTCTAAGCAATGTTGTTGACATTATTTTGAAGCCACTATGTATTCACATACCCAGTTTCATCCGGGATGATATCGACTTCCTGTCCCCTCTTCCCAAAACCACGGAAACGAATTCACTTCTACTCAGTTTTGATGTGGTAAGCCTTTACACCAACATTACACATGATTTAGGAATAAAGGCGGTTAAATACTGGGTGGAAAAACATAGAGAAGTGATTCCCATTAGATTCACAGCGCCATTTATATTAGACGCAATCATGTCACCAGGATATCTTCAACACTGCCAAAGTAAACCTACCGATCATTGCTCAAAGTAATGAATTAAAAGGCTTAATCACAGACCGATCTTTGACTCTTAGTAAAAGACAGCCGAAAAATTAGAAGCAATTACTAACAAAAGCAAAGTTTGACCTTAACAACAAAGACCAATCATTTACTGTATCTAAATGCAATGACATGTGGCACATGTCAATCCATACACACCAGTCAATATATGAACACAAAAATAGGAAAAATATTCCCAAATACAAATATGAACTGCAAAAGAAGAAATCTAACTTACTACATTAAATGCCCGAGTTGTGAAGAACTATATGTCTGTCTAACTGGAAATGCACAGTCGGAACGTGCACGGGTACACCGACAGCAAATCAGAGACCAAAAATATCCGTCAGATACCCTTGAGTAACCATCTAGCAACATGTGGTCAGAGAATATTTATAATATTTCCATTCTACAAATTACCCAAGTGAAATAAAGAGAAAAATCAAAGAAAAGAATTTTATTGATAAATTCCAACCCAAGCTAAATGAACAATAATAATGGGTAATTACTCCTACTATGACTATGACTACGACCATGTCATGTCGACTACTACCACTAACAACAACAACAATAATAATGATTGTTTCTACTTTTGGCACAAGGCCAGCAATTACCCAGTGTATTACTGGTACTTTATTTTATCGACCCCGTAAGGATGAAAGGCAAAGTTAACCTCGGCGGGATTTGAACTCAGAATGGCAAGGGCCGTAACTCTATGCGTCAAAGCATGGCGTCCGACCCTCTACCGATACTGCCATTCCACCGCCCTTAATAACGATAATAATAATAAAAGTGATGTTGATGATGATGATTACTAGAAAATGCAGTTTTCATCATTTCTAAAAATAGCAAAATAGCAAAATAATTGATGTTTTGGATAGAGTCAAACACTAGTCGTTAGACATGCTCAACCAACCGTGACGCCTAAACATCAGCTTTAGTAATCCAGTGAAACTACACACCGATTGGTCCGTAGCGAAGCGACACCTGTGGTGTGATAGCTCTGACGTCAGAAACGGACATTATAAAAATAATACAGACACACCGGCAAAAAAAGATGCAGAGCGACAACACACATTTTTCTTGGAGCTGATTGTACAAACACGCCCCAGCCATTCCTATTCTTCTGAATATGTGTGCAAGTCATAAATACACAGATACACGACGTCTAAAGTGGCGACACCGATTATGCATCACACAGCCTTCTAAAAAAAACTTCGAAAAACTTCTAAAAGACTTCTAAAATCTTCTAGAGAAACATAGAAAAAAAAATTTTCGAAAATAATATTTTATTTCTTGCAACTGTGCGAAAGTGGCGAGGTTGAGGATTGTTTGTTTAACACAAAAAAAAATCTACAATGGCTGACTCGTCCGCCAATTTTCCCGCCAATTGTCTTTCTTCTCCGAAATGCAGCCATCTGATTAGCTGAAACGCATCATGTCCTTCTGCAATTCAAAACAAACAAAAAAACATTTCATTTTTCTACCTTGAATTATTGTGACTTGTCGATTACGGATGTTGCATTTCTTCTTTCTTCATGGATGTTGAGGGAAATTTGTGTTGTGTTCCCGTTGTTCCAAACATCTAACACGCGTTGCCATTCTTTACTTGGATATCATTTAGTATTTTTTATGTGGAACTGATACATGCTAATGATGAGTAGTCCTAATTTATCTGCCTTCTCTGGTGAGCCCAAGCTCTGGATGCATATTTTGCTGCAAATGGAATTAAAACAGAGCAGAAACTCTATGTTTTGATTAGTGGTATACCTTCGTCGCTCGCCATCAACGTGAAAGATTTAATAACGGACATGCCAACCGGTACTTCGTATTATTCTTTGAGGACGGAAATATTAAGGAGAAACTGCCGTTCTGCAGAAAGCAGGTTTCGTGCATTATTGGAGGAATAGTGTTTAGGCGACAGGTCGCCGTCCGAATGTTTACGCCACATTCGGGACCTCAGTGAATCGCCCGATGAGGATAGTTCATTTATCAAAAAGTTATTTTTTTCTCGCTTGCCAAACAATGTACATATTATATTGGCTACCATAGTGGACTCGAGCTCGGTGGAGCAGATCGCTGCGTCTGCCGATCGAATTGTGGAATTCTCTAGGAAAGCTACCTGGTCAGACTCGCTTGTTGCCTCTTCGACTTTTCCGAACCAACCCGTCTCGACACACGAGGATGCCATTTTGAAGGTGATTGACGCATTGACGCATTGACGCGTCAAGTCGCGAAATTATGTAAGGAGAGTAGGCCATCTCCAAGGCGGCCAAGAAGTCGTTCGCGATACTTCGTGACTTCACGCCGTAACGCCAGCTTGCCCGCCAGCAATTCGTCTTTTTGCTGGCACCATGCCACCTTCGCTAATAAAGCAAAGCACTGCCGGCCATCATGTAACTATTCAACTTCGGGAAACAAAGACCAGAGTCACTGAAGGCGCCAGCTGATCTCTGTGCTACACACCCAAACCACCACTTCTTTATTGAGGGCCGCCTGTCCGGAAGATCTTTCCTCATAAATACGGGAGCCTCCTGCAGAATTTGGCCGGTGAACTGTGTTAAAGAAACTCCTCCTGAGTCATCAATGAATCTACAAGCTGTCAATCATTTCGCCGATACGGACCTTTGGACAAATCTCGCTTCCTCTGCAATTCAGAAATCTTCGACGAGATTTCAAATGGATTTTTACGGTTGCTGACCTACCATACCCGATCTTGGGAGCAGATTTTCTACACCATTTTGCATTGACGGTGGACGTCCGTGGCCGACGCCTACTAGACGGCATTACTGGTTTTTCTCTTCGTGGCCGGAAAGCTAATTTTCCATCGGTTAGCCCGATCTTTTTCATCGCTAATGCTGGGAATCCCTATCATGCATTGTTGAATTCTTTCTCACAGCTTACTCGGGGAAATTTTCGAGTTGTCTCACCGACTCAAACAACGGAGCATTTTATCTCTACAACTGGCGCCCCAGTGTACTCACGTCCTCATCGCTTGCCTGCGGACAAATTGAAGGCAGCACGGTCCGAGTTCAACCATATGCTGCAGCTTGGCATAATTCGCCCTTCTATGAGCCCTTGGACTTCTCCGTTACACATGGTACCCAATACTTCTGGCGACTGGAGACCCACTGGGGATTATAGGAAGTGAAATGCTATAAATGTCCCGGATAGATACCCTATCCCACACCTGCAAGCTTTTGCATCGTCGTTGCAGGGATGTAAAATTTTCTCTAAGCTCGATTTGGTGCGAGCCTATCATCAAATTCCTGTCAAGAAAGAACATATTCTGAAAACGGCCATTACGACTCCATTTGGATCATTCAAATTTCTTACCATGCGTTTCGGACTTAGGAATGCTGCTAGCACCTTTCAATGGATGAGGTCACTCGTGGTGTAGACTTCTGATGATCTGCTTATTGCTAGTTCCTCCAGAGAAGAACACATACGTCATTTGAATCTTTTGTTTTGTCGACTCAATGATTACAGTGTTCAAATAAATCCCACAAAATGTGTTTTCGGTGCGGAATCACTAAATTTTTTAGGTCATGTCATTGACTCCGAGGGTATTCGACCCCTCCTTCACCGAGTTCAGGCTTTAGAGGATTTGCCTCCGCCGACCACACTTCATCAGTTGTGACTATTCCTAGGACTGATAAATTTCAATAGACGTTTTGTTCCATATTGTGCTAATCTACTCTTCTCTCTTACTGAGATTCTGAAAAATTGCCGCAAGAAGAACAAGGAAATCTCTTTGACTCAGTCTCAGCTCGAGGATTTTCAAAAAGCCAAATCACCATTGGCTAGTGCATCTTTGCTGGCCCACCCAGTGTCCAATGCCAAGCTTTCGCTTTGTGTTGATGCGTCGCATACTGCAGTGTGTGCAGTCTTACAACAGAGTAGTGACGATCACCAACAACCATTGGAATTTTTCTCCAGGAAGTTGAAGCCTGCAGAAACTCGCTACAGCACCTTTGGCCGAGAACTGTTAGCCATCTACCTTTCCGAGAAACATTTTTCATATATGCTCGAAGGAAGGTGTTTTACAATCTATACTGACCATAAACCTTTGACCTTCGCTTTAAGGGCAAAGTCCGACAAGTACTCGCCCAGAGAAACAAGGCATCTCGACTTTATCTCGCAATTCACACACGACATCCAACACATTCCAGGCTCATTGAATTGAACACAGCGGCTGACGCCCTGTCTCGATTGCCGATCAGATCGATTGCGTCATCCCACGACATCGATTTAAATCACTTGGCAGCAGACCAACCTTCACTGGAATTGTTGGATATTACATCAGCCGAATTTGCGACAAGTAATTTGAAATACCTGCCATTGCCCACCGCAGACGGACAGATTCTCTGCGACGTTTCCGTGGATTCACCGAGACCATTCGTCGCACTAAACCATCGTCGTACTGTGTTTCCTGCTTTACACAGCATTTCCCACCCAGGATCTTCTGCCACAGTAAAGCTCATAACAACCACATTTTTCTGGACAAATATGAGGCGCCATATTACTGCTTGGTGCCGTTCCTGCATCGCTTGCCAGAAATCGAAAATCCATAAAAACGTTAAGGCTCCGCTCGATACTTTCAGTACACCGGACGCCTGTTTCCGGCACATTCATGTGGACATGGTGGGACCTTAGCCAGTCAATGGTGGTCATACTGATCTATTGACTGTTATTGATCGTTTTTCGCGATGCTGAAACGACAGCGCGTGGCCTAGTATCAGGTTGGATTGCCCGCTTTGGAGTGCCAACCACGATTACAACGGACAGTGGAAGACAGTTCGAATCGAATCGAATCTCCGAATTGACGAAGATCATTGGCGCTAAACGCATCCGAACAACTTCATATCATCCCGCATCTAATGGAATGGTGGAGCGCTTCCACCGACTACTAAAAGCCGCTCTTAAAAGTGACTCCCTATTGTGTTGTTGGGGATTCGGTCATCAATAAAGGAGGTCCTTGGGTTCTCACCGGCAGAATTATTGTATGGTGCTCCTCTAGCGTTACCTGGGCAAAAGCTTGCCCCTGTCGATCTTGCTGCACAAGATCCGCTTTCCTACGTATCCCGTCTGCGTTCTTATTTTCAGGACGTGCCGCCGATGTATACGAGTAAACAAACTGTAAACTCTGCAGTCCCGAGGGATATTGCCTCGTGGACCCATGTGTTCGTAAGAAACGATGCTGTGAGACCACCTCTCACACAACTCTCGACCCTACCGTGTATTAGCTCGTTCTGATAAACATTTCACTGTAGACATTAGGGGATCCAGAGAAACCATTGCGGTTGATAGACTTAAACGGGCCCATACATATGCTCACACACCTGAGCCACATACACCCCCATCTTTCTCTTTAGCACACACACCTGTAACTTTGCCCCCCCCCCATCACCAAGATACAAGAACACGACCCGTTCCGGTCGAAGAGTCCACTGGCCACTGGATCCTTTGTGGAAACAAACAGTGTCTAACTGTGGATATTTAAGCTGCCCTTGTTGCAGACCTTTGCTTTTGTCTTTCTTACGATTTGTCTACCAAGGCGGTAGATCTAGCTAGACTGGGGGTTTTAAATGTGTGCGTGTCCACATATCATCTTTTCTTGAAAATATACGAAGTGGCACCCACATACTTATATGTTATCAGTTTAAATTTGACGGTATATTAGTAAATGATGTTTTTGTACAAACATTTACCCGATAACGGACAATTGCTAGGATTTCTGCAGTTGCAGTTTGTACGTGTGGTTCCTGCACCGGCTCCTGTGTTGGGGGTGTTATTTCGGGTATTTTGTGGCTGCTTTGAATTGTGGCTGCTTTGAAAAGTGGAAGAGACGTTGGTATTTGCGGGTGCCGGTCTGTTTAGTGTTGGGGGCTGCGGATGCTGCCGTGTGTTCAGAGTATGTCCGAATTTTTGTTAGCTGTTGTTATTACCATACCTGTAGAGGTGCTTTTATTTAATTTCATGATGAAATTGCCCAGGTTAGCTGTGGTGGAACAGGATAGTCGTGTGTAGGATGTAAGTGTTCGTCTATAAGTTTGAAGAAAATATAAGAAAGCTTAGTAGTTGTCAGACCATTGTGCGGGGGATTATACAATTGGTATGATTTTGTGCAGGACCTACTTGATGTTTTCTTATTTGCAGCATTATTATTTTTCCTGCCACTGTGGAGCTTTGGGCCGTTGATAATGAAATTTGAAAATTGTTTATGGTATATTTGCGATGTTTTTTCCGTTGAGGTGGTTGGATTTTCCTCCGCATGGAGTACCTGGAAGAACTTTTAGTCGTTCACCATAACCGACCCTAAGTAGAGCAGCATTGTAATAGTTCACGTGTGTATTGAAAGAGGATTCAGAGGCTGACAATCTGGAGATCTTAAAGGATACATGTTTAACAATGGAGCTATTGATAGTCCTAGAACGGTTAGACCAACGATTAAAATAGTTAGATTTATAGAAGGATTCGTATATGCCCGAGTTAAGTTCGAAAATCACAGCTAAAAAGTTGACACGTTTAAGATTATGGTCAAACGATATTTTTTCAGGCCCATGCGTTGAAAGAAGGATCTAATCGTTTTCCTTCTTCTTTCCAACTGTTAACCATTGAAATTCTTAACGTGTAGGAGAGCGTCATCTCTATATAATCCGCCCTTGAGGTCAGGACATTCTAGATGAAATTTGATCATAAGATATGTTCCTACAAGACCCGTAACTTGGGCCGAGTCACTCGAACACAAAGTAATATCAAAGTCGTTTTGTCTATCCTTACGTGTCCAGGATACATTTTCAAACATTAAGATCGAATATCTAGCAGTTAAAATTCTATATGTATACATGCATATATGTTCATGTGTGCATATACATATATATATATATATATAGATATATATATATATGTATGTGTGTGTGTGTGTGTGTGTGTGTGTGGGTGTGTGTGTGTGTGTGTTCTAATTCGCCCACTTATTCCTGAATATATATATATATATTTATTTGTGTGTGTGTATGTGTGTGTGTGTGTGTGTGTGTGTGTGTGTGTGTGTGTGTGTGTGTGTGTGTGTGTGTGTGTGTGTGTGTGTGTGTGTGTGTGTGTGTGTGTCTGTGTGTGTGTGTGTGTGCGTGTATGTGTGTGTGTGTGCGTGTATGTGTGTGTGTGTGTGTTGTATTGAGAGAGTGAAAGAAATCAGCTTCACTAAATCACACACCCTCTTGCTTGTAGCGAAATTGCACGGTTCAGTAGTCTCTCTTCATACAATTCTCACACAATTCCATTTCCAACTTCCTCTGATGCAGCAGGAAACCACTATAATGTCTCATTCCAATATCAGCTACAGTAATCTTGAATCATGCTAAACAGTGTTAATCTACCACCGATAGATAAGATTCCACTTGAAAAATTATTTCATTCTTAAGATTGTGGAAATCCGAGAAGATAATGGATGGAACCCCGTGTGTTGTAAATAGATTAGCGATAGATAGCAATCTGACATCATAGCTTCATATTTCCTTATTCCACTGAATATACTAGAGGCGATTGCTAATCGCATAAATCAGAATAAACCATTATAATACGCCATCTCTCTCTCTCTCTCTCTCTCTCTCTCTCTCTCTCTCTCTCTCTCTCTCTCTCTCTCTCTCTCTCTCTCTCTCTGTATATATATATATATAGATATATATATGTGTATATATGTATGTGTGTTTGTGTATATATATATATATATATATATTATGTGCGTGTGTGTTTTTGACTGTTATTCTTCTTTCAAATTTACGCACACAAAGTTCACATACATATGCATTTCCTACCTCAGTAATGCTTGGCATTACATGGTCCTGGATTCTAATCCTACAATCCCCTCTGTAAATAGTAATAGTTTATGCATTTAGTCTTGTCTGCTTTTTGTACATATATGCCAAACATTTTGAAAATTAAACCATAGATAAAAATTATTGATATAAAATTTCTGTTGTTTAAAGATGTCCACGTATATGTAATCAACATAAACAATATATCTCCTTTTATATCAATTAGTATTTTATCACAACTCAAATTTCATTATGTGTCAGGTAATTCTAGTATATACTCTTTACCATTGCTAGATTCCCAAAAGTACACCGCGAGCGTCCCTAACACCAAATTACATCATCGACATCTGTAACATCCCGACAATCACCAACACCACCAGACGCACCAACCCTAGCGCCACTACTACCACTTTTATCAAATTGTATGTCTCGTGATTAATTATTTACACGAGTAAAGTGTTTCTGTATGAATCTTTATAGGATTTAATTAAAGATTCTCCCATTTAAATATTTGTTCTTACTAAAACACCTTTATCCTTCAGTGATGGATGGCGGAGAGAGCAAACTAATTTATGAATCTAATCAGAACATTTCATGCTTCGTTACTTGATAACAATGTGTCCTATTAAATACTTTGTATAAAATAACATTCGGCTCATAAAACCTCCCTTGACGGCAAAACCGTTCAACATTTAAACATTCACTATTTTCATAAATCAATAAAATAGCATAGATTTTGAGATTTAAATTATATACCACATGAGAATTCAAGTAATTCAACTTTGCTTTCTAAAGTGAAAAATGTTTTCAAACTTTTTTTATCTACAATGGAATAATTGTTAATAAATAGATGATTGGGGAGAAAGCGTTTAATATTTCTTCCGATCTAGTAGGTCTGGAGGAAGAGACAGAGTCCATGGCCATCATTAGCCCTCCGAGACAAAATATTGTGTTGCTCTGTTTAAATTCATTTGGGTCCACTCGTTGGGAAATATATGAGCAAGAAAGGGAGAACGTTCAGAAGGCCGACATTCTGGACCGGAAGGAATGGACGTTGTGGTTAGTGCGGGATATGGGTTTTTGTACAAACCTTATTGATGCGAGAAAGAGGGAAGAGAGAGAAAAATATATCAAAGTATTTTAGATAATTGTAAGTGATTTTGAGAAGCCTTTCTCAAGGAATGTTGCATCCATTTCGGCTCTCTGTGCTCTCCGACTTCAAATTCCACCGAGGTCAAATGTTCCTATTATCCTATTGACGATTGATATATGAAGTACCTGCCCTGGGATAGTTTTTAGATGTTTGGAGCGTTGCGTTGTAGCATCTGTTCTAGCTCTGTGCGTACCGAGTTTCAATCCTGCCTCTTTCCATAGGGCAAGTCTTAACGATACTATCAGCAATCGAAAGATAGATGGGAACATATATACATAACAATACTAGGTCAGATTTGGTGCAGGATTCCAACAGTTCCAAAGACATCCCTTTACAGAGGTCACGAACATCAGTATGGCCTATTTCTGCATTCCTTCCCTGAATGTAAAGTGTTTGTGTAAAATAGTGCAAGAACAAAACTCTTATGAAGCCTGCTTTACTATTACACTGATGTAAATATAATTCCTGACTCATACCATTACTTATGAAGTGGAAGAATTTGCAAAACACTTCATTTCACGGTGCTTCAGTATAACAAACAGAAAATAATTACCAGCAGTTGGTGGGGATTTAACCAGGCGTTGGACTGGTGTTCTTTCCTAGAGTGTGTGTGATGGGGAATCCTGTTCTCCCGGTCATTTAACACCAACGAAACCGAATAAGCGATGGCCTAATGCGCATCTGGACTTGAAACATAATTGAGAAGCTTTATTTTCCCTAGAGTTATATGTAACCTCGGTGTGGTGTAAACTCAGAACATAAAGGAGCGGAAATTGTCAACCCAGTGCCCTTAATGCAAAATTCGTAATGTGTATGCATGTATGGAGTCTTAACTCCTGATAGTATATAGGGGCATTTCTTAGTCATTTAAAATCTGGAGAAGCCCATTCCTCTCCAGGTAGTACACAGTAAATTTCTTCCAGAGTACGGGAAAGGAAATATGAAAGGGATGTAGAGGTAGAATCGACTCCAGTATCGAACTGATACTTTTTATTAACCACGAAGTGAGGAAAAGCAAAGTTGACATCTGCGGGATTTGAATTGAGAGCGCAAATATCCGGAGCGAATAGTACAAATCTATCTGACGCTCCAACCATTTTACCAATTTGCCGAAGAAATATTCCGTTTTTCTATGGTTGTACGTCACACGAGTTTAGTAATATTCCAACAAAGAACTTTATTCGGTATTGTAAATAAATAAGGTAGAATTGTGAGCTTTGAATTAAATAGTGGCTGTTTCATAATTGAAGTTTGTAATCTGCTTAAATATATGGATATATCTAAGAACAAATACAGAATCGCTTAAAACGTCGTAGTAAAGTGGTAATATTGTTAATCAATGATGCCTGCTATATATATAAGGCGGCGAATTGGTATTTGATCCGGCTTACTCTGCTCAGAGTTCGAATCGAGCTGAGATCAACTTTGGATTTCATCCTTTTATAGTTAATAAATAAAGTATCAGAATAGTAATTAGCCCATTCTTCCTCTCTCTCTCTCTCTCTCTCTCTCACTTTCTCTCATACTTTATCTTTTACTCCCTCCCTTAAACCAGTAATTAGTTCAGCGCCCCCCTCCCTTTCTGTCTCTTTATTTCTCCCTCGCTTACACCTGATCTTACTCCCTCTTCCCCACTCTCTCTCTCTCTCTCTTTCTTCTCTCTTTCTCCTCTCTTTATTCTCTCTTTCTTCTCTATTCTCTCTTTCTTTCTTTTTCTCTCACTCCCTCTCTCTTTCTATATATATCTCGTGTTCACTCTCTCTCCTTCTCTTTCCTTCTCACACTGGAATTAATTGGCTGGGCTCAGATCTGGAAAAGGATGAGCTCCACCAGGTTTCACATGCCCAAGACACATTATGGCGTGATGCGACTACCACTCGATCAGGACTTAAGTCCCTTTCATTTTTCTATGCTATACAAAATTCTACGATCAAAAAGCCAAGAAAATGTATCATTTGATGGATACGAATAAATAAATATTTAGATAATAATTGTGATGGATCCTCCGTCAGCATCAGCGATGAGGATTCAATCGTTCGATCATCTCGGCGCATGGCTCAGCTCTGCTCTCTAGCAGTATCCCGCGAAACGTTTCTGTCTCTCTTGCAGGTAAATGACTTTAAATTTGCTTTTGACTTGGGTGCTGTTTCAATGATATGTTTAAAGCTGCTCTGTGAACTCCGTATAGTTCCATTAGATTTCTTTTTGAATCGCTTAGTTAGTGCCCACATACTCCACCCGTACAGCTCGACTGACTCCACCATTGCTTGTAGGAATTCACTACATGACTCAATCTAAAGTCAGACACTCACAGATTTAATGTAGGTTTATTGCTTTATTAAATATAAACATATTGTATATGGGTTCATGTACATCGTTATGATTTTGCTCCATACCAGTTCCATTGAATATAGTTTATTTTGAGGCTATACACTGTATAATACGCCTCGCATATGAATTGAATTAATAAATAATTTGTCTTTATGTTCAGTTATATTATTTTACTTGAGCTTGACTTTTAAGTTTGACTTTTAATGCATGCATAAATTTCATATCTTATTTACATCAGTTTAAATGTTATAAATAATATTCATATTGTTATGAAAGTTAATAATATATTTCTCAGCCCAACCTGACTTGGATAGAGAGAAATTAAATACTTAGAAATATTTCAGATGCAAAACACGTATGCACTATTTCCAAAAATGTATCATAACATGAGCAATGAATGCTCTTACAGAAATAAGTATGACGTCCATTTCAACATTTTATCATTGATATATAGAAAATTTCTACAGATATGACAATATTTGATGATATTCTTAATATATCCTTTCCAAATTCTTTTCCCGTGGAAAGCGATCATAGAGTTGTATAGAATATCACCATATAATTGGTTAGAAAACAATAATCTATAAAGCCTACTAGAAATATGATCTCCCGAATCGTCTCTTCGCGCCCTAGAAAAGACTTTGCATTAAATAGTTTCTAATACGTTATTTCCCAATAACAGATACAAGGGTCATGACGGGCTTGTGCTTGTGTGAGTGTGTGCTAAACAACATTCTATATTGAAACTAAGACAAACAAATATAGAACATATGTACAAATATGTAAGGGCGGTGGATTGGCAGTATCGGTAGAGGGTTGGACGCCATGCCTTTCAGCATAGTTACGTCCCTTTACGATCTGAGTTCAAATCCCGTCGAGGTTGACTTTGCCTTTCATCCTTACGGGGTCGATAAAATAAAGTACCAGTAATGCACTGGGTAATTGTTGGCCTTGTGCCTAAAGTAGAAACAATATGTACAAATACGACACGAAGAATGACCATATGATTGATTCAAATCAATGTAAAATTTACTTCTTGTATCACAAAATATGTTTGCTATCCTTCATTCACAAGTCGCAATTTTTTAAAAATCGCGGGGCTTAGTAGTTAGATTTCCGGGGGCTCATTGTGTCCTTGAGCAAGACAATGTTTATCATGTTGCTCTAGTCTATTCAGCTGGAGGAAATGAGTTGCGATGAGACTGGTATGAATAGGCAACTGTTATTCGTCCCCAAATAAATATTGCCTAGGCTTCAACTTCAGAAGAGATATTTCCAGGCACTCACCCATGGCTGCTCAAGATCGAAGGGAACATTTATTATCCGGTTAAATAAACATTGAATTCAAGTAAGTTCTGAAAAAAATATAGCATATTTTTAATTTTATGATTTATCATTTCATACGGTTGAGTCACAATTTACGAAGTGCGAACCTATAGCATTCTATAAAAAAAAGTGAACCTAAGGCAAGCTTCTACATGAACAAACGAATTGCTGGAACTAGTTGTGAAATCTCCCTCAATAGGAATATAATATTGTATAAAGACCTACATTCTTTTAGATGTACCTTGTTCTGTTTAAGTAGAAAATAGGAAGCTGGGATGGATATCACAATTCAAATTTATAGGTAAAATATTATTCTATTGTATAGCAATTTCTTATAAATTGAGATATAAAATATACATGTGTGAGTGTGAGCACGCGTGCATATATATATATATATATATATAATTTGATATATATTTATCCTTATCGAGCCCTCTTTGGATTTTAGTCTTCAAATTTTTTATTATTATTACTATATATATATATATATATATATATATATATATATATATAACGAAGGAAGTGTGGACCATAACGCACCAGAGTACTCAATACTTAAGGTAGTAGAGTGGGTAATAGGAAAAGACTTAAGACCCCGACGGCAGAGCTCGAGCCGTTTCGACGGCTATTTCTCGATTTAAATAGCCGTCAAAACGGCTCGAGCTCTGTCGTCGGGGTCTTGAACATTCATATATATATATAGAGAGAGAGACAGAGAGAGAGAGATAGATAGATAGTAGTAATAATAAATTTGAAGACTAAAATCCAAAGAGGGCTCGATGAGGATAAATATATATAAAATATATAAGAACCGTAGAACAAATATTTATTAAAATAACAGATTAAAATTTAAGCAAAGTATCGCTGCTTTCACCCTTAACGGGATCTTCTGAAGATCCCGTTAAGGGTGAAAGCAGCGATTCTTTGCTTAAACTTTAATCTGTTATTTTAATATATATATATATATATATATATATATATATATATATATATATATATATATATATATATATATATATATATGTGTGTGTGTGTGTGTGTGTACCTGACCTGGTGTGTGGAAAGAAACTCCATAATCGTGCTACAAGATGTTTAGCCTACTGTGAC
>OZ024742.1:177446768-177449268 GCA_964016885.1 Eledone cirrhosa
GTGCCTAAAGTAAAAACAATTATTTCTAAAAAATACGGTAACATTATCCATCTTTCTTTTTTGTTTTCGTTCAAAATAATTTCCAACAATTATTGCTGCCATGTTGTTGTTGTTGTTGCTGTTGTTGTTATTGTTGTTGTTGTTGCTGCTGTTGTTCTTGTTGTTCCTGTTGATGATGATTTCATTAATGTTATTGTTGTTATTGCTCCAACGTTATTGTTGCTGGTGTTCTGGCAGCTGTGGTTACTGTTGTTACTATACGTTGTCATTGTTGTTGCTGTTGCTGTTGTTGCTGCTGCTGCTGCTGCTGCTGCTGATGTTGTTGTTGTTGCTACTGCTCTGTCGTTGATGTTGTTGTTTTTGTTATCGAAACTTTATACATTCCTTGGTTTTACAGCTAATTCCTAATCACGATAATCCTTATTTTAAGATTTCTAGGATAGATTGCATTGTTTCAGTTCTCCCTGATTATCCTTTTCACAATAAGTGTCAAATTCAGCCCTTGAAGCTATAGAAACGTTCGTTATTTATATAGGAACCCAGTTCTCTTCAACCCATCCCTCTATCTTCCTACCACTATCACCTCTCATTCCTCACCTTTATATTCTCACCCCAACAACCCTCATCAATATCTTCACCATATGTCAGTAAACCGAGCCGACACACAGCAACAATTCATAGCGAAAGCGATGTAGGATTCTAGTAGTTGGCGTTGATGTTGTTGTTGGTGTTAATGCTTAAACTCAGGATAGTTCTGATTGAGTAGACAAGTGTACTAGCAACAATCATCCTAAGTTTGTGTAACAAAAACATTTTTTTCTCTGTTCCTGGCTTGTAATCACTGTTTTGTGTTGCTTAGGTCTCAAATAAATAAAAAAGTGCTATTAAACAGCTAAAAGTTTCGGTTTGTAAAAATTCTAAACTATTCACTAGAATTATTTGTATGCTGGATTTTGCATTGTATGTAAGTTTAATTTGCTTATGTTAAATGATTTGTTTTATATATGTTTCAGGTTAAATTAAAATTATAAAATAAAGAGTAATACCTAAAGAAAATGATAAAAGTGCAATAAAGTATAAAATTGTTAAAAAGTGGATTAAAGAGATTTATTGATACTGGATTTTCGCACCCTGAATAAAGGGTAAGTTGTGTTTTAAGCATTCGTCTCCAGGATGAATCAGTGGAACTTGGTCAAGGAGGAAGTGCAGGTGACAAGTCAGAGAAGTCGACACGAACCGTTCTCAGGCTTTTACACTCTTAGGGATGGCGTCTGCTTCTGCCATGTGCCTGGACTGTTTGACGTTATTGGGTGCCGTTTGTGCCCAAAGAGTGGCGGCTATTTATAGACAGCTCCACCACAAGTTTGAAGGCTGTCCTCCTCCACAAGTTCCCGACACTGCCCCAAACTCATTCAGTCTGTCTGAAGGAAGATTACTACTGTGTGAAAGTCCTCTTGGAAGCTCTGCAATACAACGAGTACAATTGGGAAATCATTGGAGACTTCAAACTGGTGGCTTTCCTGCTTGGACTCCAAGGAGGCTTTATCAAATTCCAATGCTTCCTCTGCCTATGGGACAGCAGAGCCACCTCTGACGGCTACAAAAGAAAGAACAGGGAGCAGCGAACATAATTTATAGTCGGGACCCGGAACGTCATGTGGGCGCTACTAATTGATCTCAGCATTGTGCTCATGCCGCCACTGCACATTAAGTTGGGGCTGATGAAGCAGTTTGTGAAGGCTCTCAACCAAGAATCAGCCGCTTTTAAGTACCTTCTTGAGTTCTTCCCCAAGTTATCTGAGGCCAAAATCAAAGGTGGAATTTTTGTTGGACCTCAGATAAAGAAGGTGTTTGAGTCTACCGAGTTCTCCAATAAGCTCAATAGGTTTGAGAGAACAGCATGGAACTGTTTCAAGGCAGTTGTTAAGGGTTTCCTGGGCAACTACATAACTGAAAACTACCAGCAACTGGTGCAGGATCTGATAAAGGCTTTTGGCGCCATGGGATGCAGGATGTCGCTTAAACTCCATATGCTGGACGCTCACCTGGAAAAATTCAAGGACAATATGGGCCCCTACTCAGAAGAACAAGGCGAACGATTCCACCAAGATGTGAAAGAGATAGAGCGGAGGTACCAGGACCACTACAATGAACAAATGATGGGGGACTATATCTGGGGGCTAGTGCTGGTATGCGACCTGGACTACAATCGCAAATCCAGGAAATCCAGTCATCATAAGTGTTATTTGTTTTTACTTATTTGCTTTTGATAAGCTTGTGTAATAAAATAAATATATACTCTGTTGATTTAATTATATGAACTGATAAATTTTTTTTTAAATGTGTTTTTTTCTTGAAAAATATGAAAATTTCGAAATATCAAACTCCTGATCACAGACCCACACTTCTGATTAAATAAGAGGGTTTTTTTTTTATAATAATTGTTTCTACTTTAGGCACAAGGCCAGAAATTACCAGTGCGTTACTGGTACTTTATTTT
>OZ024742.1:177454268-177496768 GCA_964016885.1 Eledone cirrhosa
CACTTGTTGCGGGCCAACTCTCTAGGATGTCGAAGTGGAGTCTTCACTGATCGCCGGGTCCGTTTGCCAGAGGACTGTGAGCGCCTGAGCACATTCGATGTGACAGTCACCCATTTTCCTCGGTCTTTGCTTGGCCCAGGACTGCAGCTCGGTCAGCAAGGCGAGTTGTGGGGAGGTTCGCCTCACGAACGGGGCCCACACCGATTGTCCGGTGAGGAATACGAGGAGGTGCTGCAGCCTGAGCGCGTGTTTGCGCATCGTCAGCCACGGCACCCCCAAACCTCCGTTTGAAGGGTGTTATCAGCAGATGAATCTTCTCACCAAAGGAGCCCGCCTCTTCCAAAGGAATTGGAAGATTGAGCGCTCCATTTTGATGAGCGTTTTGGCTGGACAAGGCACGACGATCAAGCGGTAGTAGATGACGGACGCTATAAAAGTGTTCGCGACCTTCGCTCGACCTTTCAAGGATAGTTTGCACTCGGCCCACTTCTGGGTGAGCGTAAACACCTTGGCGGTCACCTCGCTCCAGTTCTTCTCCACCTGGAGGTCTGGACCAAACCAGACCCCGAGCAGCTTTACCGGTCCTTCCGTCCAGCGTCCGACGACGCCATCGGAAAGCATCGGTTTGTCTCTCCATGTTCGAGTTGCAAACCGACGGATTTGTCCCGGTTCAGCTTCACTCCTGTGAATCTTTCGTATTCCTCCAGTAAGGTGCCGACCTCCCCAATTCCCGGGGTGTTCGACACCATTACTGTCACGTCGCCAGGGTAGGCCGACGCCACTTTTCGCAATCCTGTTTCCAAAAGGATGCCCTGCAGTAGCTCCTACTTCCGCTGTATTGGCTCGAGAGTCAGTACGTACAGAAGGGTGGAGAGAGGGCATCCCTGTCGGATGGATCGCGTGATATGGAACGGCTCCGAGAGGTAGCTGTTCACCTTGATACTTGAGCAGATGTTGCTGCTGTGCATTGCCCCTAAACACGGGTATGAAGCCCCTAAACACGGGTCTGAAGCCTGCCGCCTCGAGCACGGCATCCAGGTAACGATGGTCAACCCTATCGAAAGCCTTAGACTTATCCAAGTTGATCAGGGCCCCACCGAAGCCGGGTTTACACCCTACCCTCTCTATGATGTATCGCATGAGGGCGAGGTTGTCGTGTATGGAACTGGTCGGGATTGCGCATGTCTGCGCTTCTCCCACCAGGTTTTCGACGTCAAGCGCCAGCTTCTTTGCCAAAACCTGGCCAAAATCTGTAACTCTGTTTTAAGCAGAGTTATGGGCCGGAAGTTGCCTATGTCTTCCCCCTTATTCTCGTCCTTCCTGACTAACGTGACTACGCACTTGCAGATAAAGATACGTGTGCTGCTATTGGACAGTTGTAGCATTCAACAGTTCACAGTTAGGAGACAGTTCAAGTTGTAGCTAAGTAGCCATATCAAATATTTTACATGTACTGAAACGCATGCAAACAAATATATATATATGTACATTCACTCGCACACACACGTGCACTTACATATACATACATAAATAGAGAGAGATGTACGATGAGAAAGATACTAAATATGCGAGATATACACACATGCAAAGGTAGAGAGGCATATATAGGTCTTCATATACATCTATTCTGTGTCAGGTCACTCTTGAGTGCTACTGGTAACATGTAAACCAGTACAACCTGTCACATGGTCGGGTAGCCGGCGACTAAACTGGCAACCCCACCAAATTAACTGAGGACGGTGATTTTGTCCCCTGCAGGACAAAAAACAATACCTGACAAAGGGCGAAAGAACTGATAAGGGTCAACGGTCTTCCAAATATGTGTAAATATGTATATACACATGTACATATGTATGCGTATGTATATACGTGGGTATATGCCTGGGGTGTCAGGGAGGGGCATGTATCTTTGTAGGGGGAGGGGGCTAACCATGCCTTTTCAGGACAGCTCCTCCTGCATTGGGTCCCACCTTACACTCAGCTCTCACCTGTGGCCCCAAGAAGCTGTAGCATGCGACACCGGCCACACCCTGGTAAACCGCCTTGGCTGGGGGGCCGAACCAGGTTGAGGGGAGCCGGATGGGTCTGAAACCCCCCGGTGAGTTAGATAGAGGATGCCTGCCCCTGCATGCGATGACTGGGCCCGGCGGAGTGAGTAGAGGAGGACAACATCGTCCCAACAGTCACGAAGGCGGCTACAGCAAGCGGTGTGGAACGCTAGGGCACGGCAAGGCACTACAGACGTCGTGGACATCCACTGGTCGTGACGGTCCTCTGTAACAACGAATTCTGGCTTCTGCGGCCGAGTGGGTGGGAGCGTCACTGTGCACTGGCCCTCCCACTATAAACCTTTCCACCACAGGTTTCTTCTTTAGCGTGCATTCCCAAAGCCCTGCGGCGATGGGCGAGATGCGGAGGTAACAGGTGGAGGTAACATCTGGGAGTTGCCAGTCTCAAACCCACACGTGTGCGGCCTGGATGCGCAAGTCGTTCTCCTTCTGACCCTGGGATGACAGAGGAGATCAGGCATTCCACCGAGTGACGGAGCAGCCCATTTCAGGGGAGCACTGCCCACCCTCACACGGGGGGAGGGGCGATAAAAGGAGCCCTAACCAAATGCTCATCCCACACAAAGCCGGCCAGTCTACCTTGCAAGAGGTTTAAACCAACATAATAGAAACAAGAACTTGATTCTTAGCGCATGGAATGTGCGCACCCTCATGGATAGGGAAAACTCCTTGAGGCCAGATAGAAGAACTGCCCCCATAGCAAGGGAATTAGCTCGCTACCAGATCAACATAGCCGCCCTCAGCGAGACTAGACTTGCAAAGAAGGATCATTAGCAGAACCGAAAGGAGGCTACAACTTCCTCTGGAAGGGCAATGCAAAGTATGAGGACAGAATCCACGGGGTAGGCCTTGCCATCAGGACTTCACTCTGCAAGTAGCTACCAGACCTCCCAACACCTGTGAGTGAGCGGGTGATGAAGCTCTGCTTCCCCCTCGACCCATATCGGCATGTCACAGTCATCAGCACTCTCATCAGCAGCGATGAAGCAAAGGACGCTTTCTACAGGGAACTCAACGCACTCGTGAAGGGAGTCCTCCCAAGCGATAAGCTCATCCTACTGGGGGACTTCAACGCAAGAGTCGGGTATGACACTAGCAACTGGAGAAGCATGCTGGGACCTCACAGCACAGGGAAGCTGAATTCTAACGTCCTCATACTGTTGAGTTTCTGCGCTGAGAACGACCTCACCATCACCAGCACACTGTTCCGCCAGGCCGACAAGTTCAAGACAACATGGATGCACCTCAGATCCAAACAGTGGCATCTGATTGACTGTGCCATATGCCGCAGGAGGGACATCCGTGATGTCAGAATCACCAGGGCCATGCGTGGTGCAGAGTGTTGGACCATCGCCTTATCAGGACCGACACATCAGCCCGACGCATCGCAAGACTCCGAAAGTCTGTAGGCCAACTTTCGAAGTCGCACGACTCAAGCAGCCAGAGCATCGTGATGCGTTCGCGGAAGACCTGGACGGCCGGCTGACTGCCCATGGACCACTGACCGGACCCCCAACTCAACAGTGGGCCCAGTTCAGGTCGCTGGTGATAGAGTCAGTCAAAGCAACCATCGGGCCGAGGAAGAAAGACCACCAGGACTGGTTTGATGAAAACGATGAGCGCATCAGACAACTCCTGGACGAGAAGATGAGGGCTTTCATTGGGTGGCACAATGACAGCTCCTCCACCTCGAAGCGCAACCGCTTCAAGAACTTCCAGAGGCAGACCTAAGCAGCGCTACGCAGAATGCAAGACAAGAGGTGGGAAAAGAAGATCGGAAGAAGTCGAGAGATACGCTGACACAAAGAACTCCAAGATGTTCTTCAGCGCTATCGGGGACGAATACAGACCCCCCAAGCCTGTCACCACACCGCTGCTGTCTGCTGAAGGCCCCATCCCGCTTAAGAAGAGCAGCATCAACTCGAGGTCGATAGAGCACTTCAGCAAACTTCTCAACAGGCCCTCCACTGTCGACCCTGCCGCCCTCGACCAGGTCCCACAGAAGCTCGTAGTCGGCAGTATCGACCCCCCCCCCACGTTGGATGAAGTCGCGAAGGCAATCAACCAGACCAGCTCAGGAAAGGCCCCTGAGAAGGACTGGATTCCTGCCGTGATCTTCAAGCCGGCCGGTCCAGCTGCCCTGGGGGCCTTCGTCACCCTCCTCGTCAGCATATGGGGAAGGAAGAAGAGATGCCCAAAGACTTCAGCGATTCCACAGTTGTCTCGCTTTTTAAGAACAAATGGAGCAAAACTGACTGTGGAAACTATCGGAGCATTTCTCTCCTGTCCATCACTGGGAAGGTCCTGGCTCGGGTCATTCTCAACCGCCTCATTGCCAACACCTCGGAGGACAACCTGCCTGAAACCCAGTATAGGTTCCACCCAAACCGTAGCTCGATCGACATGATCTTCTCTGTACGCCAGATACAGGAGAAGTGTGTCGAGTAGAACATAGACCTCTTTGCCGTCTTCATAGACTCGACGAATGCATTCGACACTGTCAACAGGGAAGCCCTCTGGTCGATCCTGTCGAAGTTTGGATGCGCGACAAAGTTTGTGAACCTCATACGACAATTCCATGACGACATGACCGGGCAGGTGCGCTCGAGCGGAGAGGCACCGAAACCGTTCGGATTCACCAACAGCTTCAAGCAAGGATGCGTGATAGCTCCGGTCCTCTTCAACCTGTTCTTCACCTGCGTGCTCAATCATGCCATCAGGGACCTCGAGTGCGGAGTGTATTTGCGATACAGACTGGATGGCTCCCTGTTTGACCTGCGGCGCATGACGTCCAAGACAAGGACCGTGCAGAGGATCGTGCTGGAGGCACTTTTTGCTGACGACTGTGCCCTCATGGCCCACAGGGAGTCTGACTTCCAACTCATCGTCAAAAGTTCGCGGAGGCCTCCTGCCCCTTCGGTCTCACAATTAACCTTGGCAAGATGAGGTCCTGTACAAGCCTGCACCTGCCTCCGTCGCCCATCCTCCTTCTATCTCCATAGGAGGCACCTAGCTAAAGACGGTGGACGACGTCAAGTACCTCGGCAGTGTCATCAGCAGCGATGGAAGCCTCAAAAAGAGATAAATGCCAGAATCTGCTAGGCCAGTCAGGCCCTCGGCCCCCTGAGGACACGAGTCCTGAACCAGCACAACATCAGGCATCCACCTCAAGGTGCACAGGGTCGTTGTTCTCACCAATCTCCTCTACGGATGTGAGACATGGACCCTGTACAGAAGGCACCTGAAGCAGCTGGAACGGTTCCACATGCGCAGCCTGCGATCAATCATGAACATCAAATGGCAGGACTAGGTCTCCAACATCGAAGTTCTTGACATGGCTGAGACAATCAGTGTCGAAGCTATGCTACTGAAGAACCAACTTCGATGGGTGGGACATGTCATCCGGATAGACGATCACGGGCTTCCGAAGCAACTGATGTATGGGGAACTCTGTTCGGGGAAACGAAAGCGGGGCAGGCCTCTCAAGAGGTTCAAAAACTGTGCGAAGTCCAGTATCAACAACATTGGAATCGCGCCATAACAACTCGAGTCTCATCCTCAGGACAGGACTGAGTGGCGAGCCCTTACCAAACGCGTCAAAGACTCTTTTGAAAAGAAGAGACGGGCAGAGGTGACTGAGGCCCTTGAAAGAAGGAGAAATGCTTCATCATCTGCCCCAAGCAACTCCGGTCTCTTCCCCTGCCACCACTGTCCCCGGACCTGCAAGTCAAGGATCGGCCTCCATAGCCACCTTGGTGCCCAGGCAGAGGGGAACTAAAGTAAAGAAGGTGTCATCATCGTTTGCGATGGACAACCAAGATACATCTATACTCACAGAACGATGGACAAGGATGTACCCAGGTTTAGTTTCATACCTATATAACCAACATAGAGTCATACACATACAAAGAGAGACAGTCAGACAAACAGATAAAATTATATCAACAAAACATAACTAAACGTATAGATGTACCAGAAAACACAATCATTCAACCATATACTTTCACAACTCATCTAAAATATACAAATATGTATAATCAAATATATATGAATATTACATATACATATGTCAATACACATACAGTTATAACCATAAACGTTTACGTACACACCGCATATGTATATATATATATATATATATATATATATATATATATATATATATATATATATATATATATATATATATTATTCAAAATATTAACAAATGAAGATATTCACATCAATCAAAATATATATATTTCGAAGGTACTGTGTTGTTGTTTTTTCCAGTACGTCCTCGTCAGATAAAATATATGATTTGATATATGACATACCTGTACGGTCTTGATATTTCAATTCCAGTATTGGCAGTGATTTATTTCATCATATATCTACGAAGCAGATTTAACTATATGGTCGCCCGAGAAACATTTGGAATATGTCCAATAAATTGCTTTCGTCGCCACACTGATTCTCTTTTTTCTGTGATATCATACACTGCTCTACGAGGGCATTGAGTGCTCATAAGGCCTACCACACACGGACGCTTTAAGTATCCAACACCAATTATATATATATATATAAATATATATGTACATATATATATATATATGTGTGTGTGTGTGTATGTGTGTATGTGTGTGTGTGGGTGTGCGCGTGTGCGTGTGTACGTGGGGGGTGTAGTTCGTTCGTATACGTGTTTCTACAGTAGGGTCTCTAACACACATTTCAAGGTAATTATGCATTCACCTACGACAGTTGGATTATTACATAATCCATGCCTCGCTAATGAAATGCAGATTTAAAATACGCAATGCGAGAGAGTAGATTATGAATTACGTAATAATCCAGCTTTCGTGGATGATAGCATAACTGCTTTGAAACACGAGTTAGAGACATTATTGTATCATAAATAGTTATTGGTATTTCACCAAATTTAGTCTAGCTTTTCCTAGTACCCAGTTCATGTTAAATTACTCATTGGAATACTCCTTCGAACCTTTGCACATATATTCGGTAACGCATTTCATATCAGCAAGATATCTATGGTAAGAAACTCCATAGGCCACGTCCAGCGAAAGAAACTGGTAAACATGAATTAACCTACATAACACGGAGACTTCTATATCTTCTCTTATATATATATATATATATATATATATATATATATATATATATATATATATATCCAGTAGAAATATTTGTTTATCCGTGTCAGGTTGGATGCTACTTTGGTAAAAGTAGGAGTAAGCAAGAGAAAGCTCTCTATGTTCGCAGTGTGTATTTACGGTGGAGATTCAGTAAAAGAATAACATTTATGTAATCACAGCATCTTTCTTAATGTTTTCCTTATATATATATATATACATATATATATATATATATATATATATATATATCAAGATAAGCAGAACAAGTAAAATTCAATCAATTTTTCTAAATAAATCAAAATTAATATACAATTAAAATTAATCAAAATTAAAAAATATAATATAAATATTTACCTATTCAAATGGCCCTAACTGTACAGTTTCACTTTGCAAAACATTAGATATCACGTAGATATTAATGGAAAAGCAAAGATCATCAGAGAAGCATTTTCCTATCCTAGGGTTAAAAACCCCAGGAACAACAAAATATATGACCTCACTCCAACTAATACAGGTTTGAAAGGTCGTGAAAGTGACCCATAAATACGTTGGTGTATAGTGAAGGCGGGAAATCATAGACTAGCCGTCTATGATCGCCACCAAAAAAGATTTTTAGTAACTAAATAGAACGACAAGATTTTTCTCTACATACTGGAGAATATTGAATAAGGTTAATATATATCTGAGGGTACAATGTACCCCCGGAAATATATAGTGTGTCTATGATTTAAGGTGGTTCTATGGTAATAATTATTGCTATTTTGCTGAACTCCTTTGTAGAGTTTTTTTCAGAATGTATTTGACTGCTATTTCTTGTAAATAAACATTCACTTCCATCCTGACGTCACTAGCCCCGTTTTTTCCTCATGTGCTTTTTCATAAATACACATGAAGGCGAACTAGCCAGTTTTAGAATTCCCTTTTTCGGATTATATTACTGTGAGAGCCCTGGTTTCTGTTGAACTCTGCTGATGAATGAAATTCCAATCGTGACCATCTCCACTGAAAGTTTTCATGAAATAGTCTTTTAAGACTATACAGAGCATTTGATGTTATTCCAAATTGAAGGATAAGTGTTTCAAACTTTATTTTATCATGAGTTAAAGGTCTATAGATTTTTCCCTGGATTTTACTAAATTCTGTGGTTGAATTTATATCCTGATTCTCTTTTGAGATGAGTTTGAGTTATTTTTCCTAAATCTTTCGTTAACTACTTTTCCCATCTTGACGTTATAGTCGCATATATGTTATAGAATGCCGTTAGCTTCTTGCTAAAACAATCTCTATACCTCTCATTTATATATATATATATATATATATATATATATATATATATATATATATATATATATATATATATATATATATATATATATACATATATATAATAATAGGTTGACCGAACTAGCATGGATTTTACTGTTAGGACGGGTTGCAGCACAGCATACTCAATAGGGAATGTTAAATAAACTCCCAGGGAATACACATAGTTATTTGCTTAAATACAACACAAGTAAACAGGTACTTTCAATTATTCCTGTACTCGAATTTCGGCCCCACTTAATGCAGCAGTAGAGTGCCAGCACCCACTGTCCGCATATATTATGCAACAATGCACAATCGGCGCATGTGGCTTCATCAGCGGGATTCGCCTGATCAATAACCAATCGATCGACAGAATTCAATTCCAGTACGTGTCAGCTATAACTGTATGTGACGGCCAACAGAGTAAAACATTAGCAACTGAAATCTCTACGCGTCATCACAATACCGTCCCCCGATTGGCTACCGATTCAGAAATGTACGTGATAGCAGTAGTCGAAATTCAAATAGTTCCGCTCCCGCCATGAGAACTCAGCCAACGTATCTCAAACACAAATTAACAAGTTAGGGGAAATTGGTTATTAGAAAAAAACGCTGGACAATAGAATGGTAGCATTCGGCTCTAGTCTCTAAGTCCCATAGCGAGAAATATTGCAACACTAAAGATAGTAGTGCCTGAAACCTTTCCGGACATTAAATGCCAACCGGCTATTAGAGAGCGATATAGAATTAGTGAGCTAGTTAGAGTCTGAATTTGAGATATTTCAACTAACCACGTGCGTAAGCCGGCCATTTTCACAATTTGTACGATTCAATCCCGCCCCCGCTGTAATAGCCGTCCCTACATAGCAAACCTCAGCCTACTCACATTAAGTATATATATATATATATATATATATATATATATATATATATATATATATATATATATATATATATGTAAGTATGTGTGTATAAGTGCCGTACTAAGAGTGAGAAATGAAATTTTGTTTTCATTTTATTTCAACTTATATATATATATATATATATATATATATATATATATATATATATATACACATATATATATATATATTTATATATATATATTTAATAGTGGACAAGTGAAAGAAGAAGAACAACAACAACAAAACAGAGATTACCAGGTAAATTTTACTTTTCGTTACCTCACGTTACAGTCCATTTTGCATTGTTTAGTCTTCTATCTCTTTTAAAGTTATACATCATATACAATGCTTCAAGCAAACTATAACATTTTATACTGATGTATATATATATATATATATATATATATATACTGATGTATATATATATATATATATATATATATATATATATATATACATTATACGCACGAATATATATTTTTTATAAATGTGTTACTATGAGTATTTTTAATTTCTCACCACACAAAACCTGACATAATAAGATATAAACACACACACATATATATAAATGTATGTAAGTATATATATATATTCATATGTGTGTGTGTATGTGTGGGTGTGGATGTGTGCGTACATATACATATATACATATATATATATATATATATATATATATATATATATATATATATATGTATATATATATATATATATATATATATATATATATACATACATATATATATATATGTGTGTGTGTGTGTGTGTTGTGAAATTACTTTAGGATACTTTAGAGTTTAGCACACACGAATCTGATTCTAATAAAAGATTTCTCAGTCATGATTTACTGGAAGACAAATATCACAGACCTGTATAGGAAGGAACAGTAAGCATTGCATCTGGAATGCAAATTGAAGCGTTGTTGATGTTGATGTTGATGAGATATAAGATTAATATTGACAGTGTAGTGGAGATGGTTTAGCGGTTTAGACTTAGTTACTTAGTTTAGTAACAGATCAGTGTTAAGATTACATTCCTCCCATTTCAGAGAGAGGGAGAGAAAGATGGAATCGAGGTAGATAGGTTATACCACACTATAGACGAAACCCATGATGACATCAACACTGTAAGAGAGATTTGTAAGCGGAGATAAATAAGAATATGGATCTCTCTCTCTCTCTCTCTCTCTATCTATATATATATATATATATATATATATATATATATATATATATATATATATATATATATATATAACGAAGGAAATGTGGTAAGTAACCAGGTGGACCATAACGCACCAGAGTACTCAATACTTAGGGTAGTAGAGTGGGTAACAGGAACGAGTAGGACCCCGACGGCTGAGCTCAAGCCGTTTCGACGGCTAATTCTGGACGCAGAATTAGCCGTCGAAATGGCTTGAGCTCAGCCGTCGGGGTCCTACTCGTTCCTATATATATATATATATATATATATTTAATTCATATATATATATTTCTAATATACATATGTATATACATATATATAGACAAACACAAACAAATATATATATCTATATATATATATATATATATATATATATATATATATATATATATATAGAGAGAGAGAGAGAGAGAGAGAGAGAGAGAGAGAGAGAGAGAGAGAGAGGGAAATAGAGAGTAATAGTGAGAAGGAGAGAAACGGGGAAATATATGTATATATGTATGCATGTATGCATGCAGTTCATTATCAGGTGAAGAGAACTGTCATATAAAATTAAGTTGATATATAAAGACAAAATTAATTTACTGACATTTGCTAAGAGCTCCACTTAACTCATTTCAGTATCTCCGCCTTAACATTGGTACAACCTTTATATATTATCTTTCATGCATATATACACATATATATATATATATATATATATATATGTGTGTGTGTGTGTACGTGTGTATGTGTGTGTATGTGTGTATGCATGCATATGCTTATACATATATACATATATATATATATATATATATATACAAATATATTTATATATATATATATATATATATATATATATATATATATATATATATATATATATATATATATATATATATATATATATATCAACGCACACACAAACATACTCCAATGTATGTACATAAACAGAGCATACTTTTTTTTTATTTCGTTTACTTTATTTTCAGTTAACACATGAGGCCTTATCGTTGAAAGATGCTGCGTGGGTTTTTGTAAATAGTAAAGAATCTTTAAATCACTGTTAATATGTAAACGCATGTTGAAGTATATATAAATATATATATATATATGTGTGTATGCGTGCGTGTGTGTGTATGTGTATATATATGTACATGTGTGTATGTGCGTATGTGTCTGTTTGTGCGTGTGTGTATATATACATATATATATATATATATACATGCACACAAATATTTACAAGCACGCACACTAATAATCATACACATACACACAAACGTGTGTGTTAGATAGTATTTCTATTATATGTATGTATTGACTTGTATACATATTTACAATGAGTACTCTAGTTTATCATCAAGCCTAAAATCATCTTGACACTTTCAGATCATCTCAACATTCACAATTTTGACTTTGAAATGATTTCCCAAGGTTTATACAAACGAATCTACCCGTTTCATTTAATCTGGTTTTAAACCATTTAACCGCTCTCTTATTCAAAATGTTATCAAGCTTACATTGATGAAAATTCATATTGATTTTAAATCTAATTATATGAAATCCATTTATCCTTTTATGTTATCTCTAGCATTAAACTGCGGTCATGCTGGATACTCCCTGAAACCGGTTTAATTGATCATATCGACTCTAGTACTTATATTTCCTCATAAGGTACCACATTTAGCGATATCGTTATGGTTGTCAGCTAAGCCACGTGTAATAAACATAGATACAATCTCAAATGTAAACAGCGACACGCACAAGTAGATTCCCGAAGGTGACCACTTTTAGACGAGTAAATTTATATTATTTTGGAATGAATTCTGAAGTATCAGGATACCAACATTCATTCGCACGTACTCGTATTTGGTGAAGCTTATAATATCGGAAAAGAAATTTGCTCAATATGCCACCACTGTGGTTACGAAACCTCATGGTTTCAGATTCATTCCATTTATTCTATATTAGAGTGGTGTTGAGAAAGGGTGGTGGTTTGGCAGTATCGGTAGAGGGTCGGACAATACGCCCCTCTCTGATCTGAGTTCAAATCCTGCCGAGGTTAACTTTGCCTTTCATCCTTACGGGGTCGATAAAATAAAGTACCAGTAATGCACTGAGTAATTGGTGGCCTTGTGCCAAGAGTAGAAACAATTATTCTATATTATTATAGGGCGGTGGATTGGCAGTATCGGTAGAGGGTCGGACGCCATGCTTTCCAGCATAGTTACGTCCCTTTATGATCTGAGTTCAAATCCAGCCGAGGTTGACTTTGCCTTTCATCCTTACGGGGTCGATAAAATAAAGTACCAGTAATGCACTGGGTAATTGCTGGCCTTGTGCCTAAAGTAGAAACAATTAATCTATATTATTATATATAAGGCGATGGATTGGCAGTATCTGTGGAGCGTCAGACACCATGCTTTGCAGCATAGAGTTATGGCCCTTTACGTTATGGGTTCAAATCCCGCCGAGGCTAGCTATGCTTTTCTTTCTTACGGGGTCGATAACATAAAGCGCCATAATGCACTGGGGTAATTGTCCTCAAGCAACGGATAGAACATGGAAACGGATGTATTATTAATACCTCAATAGATTTTTATAGAATAAACGTTTCACAATGTGTAAACGTCTTGGACGATCCATTTAGTAACATTTTTGAGGACAAAAACTTGTGTTGGATTCTTATAGAATTCCAGTAATAATCAGGAACTGCTTATACAGAGCGGTAGCCGGTCCACCAGAAATTGCAAATTAGAATTGGTGTTCTGAAATAGCGATATATATATGAATGTAAATATAGTGTATTTTGCAAGACACTGTATGCTTAAGTATTGCAAAATACACTATATATAGATTCATATATATATCGCTATTTCAGAGCACCAATTCTAATTTACAATTTCTGCTGGACCGGCGACCGCTCTGTATAATCAGTTCCTGGTTGTTACTGGAATTCTATTAGAATGCAACACAGATAATTTTCAGCAAACAGGGGGAGTAGTGAATTTTGATAAATACCAAAAAGTACGAAACAGAGCTCTGTCAGTTTATTTCCCCTCTTTGCTGAAAATTTAAATAAGTGACATTGTCACTATTTTAAAACAATAGCGTATGGTCTTCAAAATTATTTTAATTAAGCATACAATGTATTACAAAATACACTATATATACATTCATATATATATATATATATTTATATGTGTGTGTGTATGTATCAGCTAAATAGCTGATACCCCAGTTATACGGTATAATTGGCTGACTATTTTAAATTTTTCTGAAGCAGGTACCAATTATTCTATATATATATACATATATACAATTAGATATATAGATATATATATAGATATATATATAATTGTATATATATATATAGAGAGAGTGTGAGGCATAGTTAGAGATCAAGTACTAATGTAAAGTGATCTGGTAAAGAATATACAAAGTTGGCAAAGCAATAAATCCGTGGGATGAGTCAATACCGGCAGAATAATTGGTGCCTGCCTTAGAAAAATGTAAAATAGGCAGCCATTGAAACATTTATACCCTATAATTAGGGTATCAGTTATTTAGCTTATACACACAAACATACACAAACACACGGACACACACACATACACACACACATACATATATATATATATATATATATATATATATATATATATATATATATATATATACACTACCCCCACTCTCAGGCGTGAACCTAATACTAACACTTTGTACTGCACTCTTCGTTATTCTTTTGTTTTCTGTTTTAACTTATATATATATATATATATATATATATATATATATATATATATATATATATATATATATGAATATATGTATAGTATATTTGGCAATATACTGTATTCTTAATTAAAAACATTTAGAAGACCATGCGCTATCAATTTTAAAGTAGTAACTATGCCACTTTTTTCTTTTTGGCGAAAGAAGGGAGAGAAGCTGACAGTCTGTTTCACGCTGGTGGGCGTTCATCAGAGTCATGTACTCCAAAGCTTTTGCCGAAAATTATAGAACCTGGATTGTTATAGAATTCCAGTAATAATCTGGATCTGATTATACAGAGCGATTGCCGATCCAGCAACAATTAAGTATTAGGTTTGGTATCGCTATTTCAGAGCACCAGACCTAATACCTAATTTTTGCTGGACCGGCAATCATCCAGTGCCGAAAAGAAATAAGTGACATAGTCACTACTTTAAAATTGATAGCGCATGGTCTTCTAAATGTTTTTAATTAATCATACGGCATATTGCCAAATATACTATACATACATTCATGTATACATCGCTATTTCAGAGTACCAAACCTAACATATATATATATATATATATATATATATAAATAATATACATATATATATACATATATACATATATGTATATTATTTATATATGTATATTATTTATTTATTTAGAGGTGTGTGTGTTAATCTAACCGATCGTAGGATGACAATCAGCAGATCTACCCAAATAACTATCTGTTTTATACAATGACTAAATTACTGGGCTTGATATGATCAAGTAACCCAATTACTTGAAGGTAGGAGGCGCTCTAGCATGGCCACAGTATAATGACTGAAAACAGTAAAAGGAAGAAGATTAAAAGAATATATTTATAATGTTAAATGCATGATGAAAATACGTCAAATCTAACTAAAATAACAATGTAAGTAATAAAAAATAATCTATGAAAATAGTGCTTCCCGGAAAAGAAGTGATATTGGTGAACGTGATAATTCTATAGTTTCTGAGTAAAAGGTAATTTCCGGCCATTTTAAAGTTTATTTGTCAGTTCCTTTGACTTCTTTTAATGTGAAAGGTCCCAATATCCCTAGTCTGACACGTCTAGGTATATAAAGGGAAGTTGTTGTTGTTGTCACACTAGAACGTAAGAACGTAGAAATATAAGAACAAGAATATATTAATATAAGAACAGAAAACGATTGTTTCCATAGATTTAGTGATGTAGGCAATGATGATAGTGTAGGAGATGCCTGTGATGGGCATCGTTTTGTGTGAAAAGAAAATAACAACTACATTAACAATGATAATCACAACTGTAGTAGTAGTAGTAGTAGTAGTAGTAGTAGTAGTACACATCATAGATATTATCCACTAAATCAAGTCGGGAGGGTGAAGTAGCATGTCTGTATGTACTCTGCCTAAAACCTTTGTTGAAGAAAATAGATCATGTTACCAAGTCATACAGGTTTGCGAGTGGTGGCTTAGTAAATATGAATTCTGAACACTTTTGCCGTCGAGATCTCGGTCGTCCCTAGACACCGCATTGTTGTTGTTGTTTTCCCCTGTAAAAACAGAAAGCCATTAGCCCGTCTGAGGAAGGAATCCCTGAGGTGGGGTGACTGCTGCAGTGGATGTCGCTTGCCAGTCTTCACAGCAATGCCTGTATCCCTTTCTCAACATGTCACAGCTGAAATATACCGTTCACAGAGGGTGTAAATTCTGTCGCTCCTTTCCCAGTTTCTCTTTTCTTTCGTTGCTTAATTTCTTTTTTCTTTTACTTTTTCTTCTTTATTCTTTTCGTTTCCCGATTGCCATTTATATTACACAGTTTTTATCACAGCTAGTAAATAAAACTTTAGAAATATGCTTTCAATTATTAATACATATTTTATGAGACAGCGATTTGGCAAAGTCGTTTTAGAAGGCCGATAAATTGTCAAATATTCACTCAGGTTGTCTATCAATTTTTCGAATATCTATCTAACAATTGGCTTGAACGACACAGGTGTTTGAAGGACGCAATCTGGTTTTAAATTTAATGTAAAAAGTATACACACCCACACACAAATGACCATAATAAAGTCGATCCCCATAAATAATAATTGTGAAAATCAGGTAGAGAGGAAAAAAACGTGGACGCAGTTCCTGTCTAGATTTTCCGTCTCTCTGAGTGCTTCACCCTATATTCTTAGTTATTGTTTATAGTGATTGACTATTATTATGGTTATTTGCTTTGGGACCCACAGATTTCAAAATTTAAATTGTTCCTAATACTTTGATTAAGTTAAACTGTGAAGCCGGAGCTTAGGATTATTTCATTGACGTTGAGCGACAGCGAATACAAAACATTTCTACTGGACATGACACCAGGCCACCGTGTAGCTATCTCCAGCTGCTGCTCATATGCATGTTCAGCTGAGCTAGCAGGAACAACGTAAAATGTCTTTTACTCTAAATCATAAAGTCATGAATTCGATTCCCGGTGGCACATTCTGTCGGTAAGCAGGACACTGTATTTCATGTTCTTCTGGTCCACTCAGCTGGTAAAAAGTAGGTGTACCTGTAAATACAAGGGCTGGGTAGTCACTCCACGTATCATATTGAATCTGCTTGAGTACTACATTAAAGATGCACATGGCTGTAGAAGAGTCGGCACATGCTTTATGAATAAGATTTGGATGGGGGCGGAAAACTGTTTAGAAACCTGTCTGATTGACTGTATCGCCAATCGAAAAAGACAGGCTCGTCACATATGCTGTGAAACGCATATTTTCCTTAGTTATACTGAGGCTACACGTGTCTGTGAATCTCTCAGTCGCCTGTTAACTTCACCAGCAGGTTATTCCGCTGTTTCAAACAATCAGAACACTCCTCCTCGTAAATGACGGAAGTCCAATACATATATATATAGTAGAAAAGAATTCAACCCTCAAACCCCAAACACAACTCCTCGCCGTTTATGTCGGATTGCAAATGAATTGAAAATGACGTGTAATTGAAACTTCTTCATTAGATTCGTTTAATGAAAATATATTGTTAACCAATTCAATTATATCCATGAATTGCAAGTCAATTAAACGCCCAAATTTATTCTTACACTTCCATTAGACTGAAAGTAATTATTGAAATGCGGGTAACTCCATCAAGCAAAGGACTTGATTAAAGATTATCAATAAATAACGACAGATAGTTTGGCATTATTTTGTTTTTTGGCTTGTTTTTTCTGCTTTATCTTTTGTTCCTATTTTCCCTTTTATTTTCTTCTTCTTCTTCTTCTTCTTCTTCTTCTTCTTCTTCTTCTTCTTCTTCTTCTTCTTCTTCTTCTTCTTCTTCTTCTTCTTCTTCTTCTTCTTCTTCTTCTTCTTCTTCTTCTTCTTCTTCTTCTTCTTCTTCTTCTTCTTCTTCTTCTTCTTCTTCTGCCTTCTTTCACAATACATCCCAAAGCAGCAACTGAAAACAAGGTTTACTAGGAAGTATATTGGCCATGTAAGAACATGGCGTGGAAGCAACCAGGAAAGCGGCATTTGGCTGCATATAGTTCATATATCAACACAATTTCTAACAACATCCATATACTATTTAAGCCCTTCTGGAAGTGTCACATCATCGTAAGTACAGAATGATATGACATGAGACATTTTGTACAAGACAAACATTATCAGCTGTTGCTCTTGTGGTGGCAATAGTCACTTGAGACTTTATGGCCGAAGGAAGTATGCATGCATGAGGGAGAGCTGGAGAGAAATTCCACAGCCGTCAAAAATCAAACTATTATTAGCTAATTTGTCCAGAGGACTTTAAGTCCAAGGTCCATGGAGCACCTCTAGAAATCCGTAGGCTGTCAGTGCTACAGAAAAGCTTTGCCAGTTCGAGCTAAACTCTACAGGCATAACTGTGCCATCAGTTGCCACTGTACGAGATTCGCGCAGGGCGACGACACCGTCCAACACGCAATCGTCGGTTATCCGAGTTTTACGTCGAACACCTACTTTAACATGGGGAACGGATCCGACTATCACCTGAGTGCAATTTGAAGATCATCCCGCCGTCTTCCTTTAGCTGGAAAGCCAGGCAGTTCTTATCTGCATGGTGGCCATGTCGAATGAGGTCTTTTGGTGGACACGTTTGAAAGTTTTAAAGACAAGCACTTCTCCCTTCAGTGAAGCCCTGATTACCTTTTTCAGGTTTTGCATGTAGAGAAAAATCAGATTGTTGAAAGGTGAGTGAGAGAGGCGAGCAAGGTCCGAGTGAATTGGCATGATCTAAGTAAGCGCGTGCAAATTGGAGGATGACAACTGAGAGAGGGCATTTGCTCTAGCTGTCAAAGGTACCGTAGTTTTGGGGGGGCTTTTTCCACGAGTGACCTCGCGAGGTATCCCCAGCTTTAGGGAATTTGTTGTTTGATTTGTTTAAATGTATATTTTTTCAGACTTTGTTATAAAGCTTTCTTTTACACACCAAACGAAACTGTAGTGTCCTGTACTGTCTTTATGTTCGCCTTTCAGTGGCATGCTTCTAATCAGCGTCTTTAGGTCATGTCCATGATACTTTTTAATCCCTAATATCCTATGTATTTCATTCAAACTGCCCGCACATTCTCATTTCCAGATCTTTTCTCTTCAACGTTTTGCTTAAGCTCTTCCTTACCAATCACTTCATTTGCATTTATACCCATATCTTATGCTGGAAATTGCAGCAACCCCTCGTCACTGCTTACCAAATATTCTGCAATTGTTCTTCTTTTACTCCTTATAAAATCATCTACACTGATCAGATCTCTACTACCATTCATTCTCTCCGTAATTTTATTTTGCGGGCATGGACAAACCGCATCGGCTTATCCAGCTTGTATTTCGATAGAATATTCTGTAGAAAAGTAGTAAGACTAGCATAGTATGTTCACAATTCAACGGAGTCGACTACTACTACTACTAATAGTAGTAGTAGTAGTAGTAGTAGTAGTAGTAGTAGTAGTAGTAGTAGTAGTAGTAGTAGTATTTCACTTCGTGTATCTGTAGAAGCGGTGACGTTGGTACATAATCAATAGCCGGCCTATAAGATATTTACTGAACAGAAGGAGACCTGTTGAAAGGGTGTCTGTATAGATTAAATAATTCTCTGGAACATCTTAATAGTCGATATCCGGTCATTGCGTTCGTAATATATATCACTAAAGATATAAAATAGCCACGAAGTAAGTCTTAATTGTTAATGTAAGTACTGTATGTATATATATATATATATATATATATAGTGAAAAATGGAACGGGAACAAAACAGAGAGGCAGTACGAACAAATGTTTATTAGTTTCACGCTCTTGAGAGTGGGGTGAGGGGAGCGACGTTTCGGGTATAACCCCTTCTTCAGGCGAAAAGTGGGTGGGAAGAGAGTTCCGAGGGTGTGTAGGGGAGTGGAGGAGAGACATTTAGAAAAAAAGGGGGCGGGGAAAACGGTATAAGGGGTGTAAATAAAAATAGAAAAAATAAAAATAAAAATAAACATGAAGATAAACAAGTGGTAGAGGGATGTGGGGCGTGTAGGGGTGGTGGCGAGTGGAGTGGAGAGAGGGGGCGGGGTGTCCGAGCGGGGCGGGCTGAAGGTGATGAATGTGTGTAGGTGTACGTGTGTGTCTGGTGTGTATGTATGTGAATGTGAGAGTTGGGGGAAGAACGAGGTTCCATGTACAGGAAAAGGTGTGTGTGTGGGGTGGGGGTAGGTCGGTGTGTGTGTGCGCATGTGGATGGGAAGGGGTCAGGGGGGGGTCCGGATGGGGGGTCCGGAGGGGGAGTGTGTATATATGTGGGGGTACGCACGTGTGTGTGGTATTTATACGTTTTGTGGATGTAGGTGGCGTGGTTCGAAAAAGATTTTTTGTAAGTGTATGTCCGTGGGTAAGTTCCTATGGTAGTTCCGTAGAGGGTGTGGTGAGTTGCCGGATATTTTCCATGTCATGGAGTGGATAGTGGGAACGATGGCCAATGGTGTGTAATCCCTGGTTGTGTTGGTCGGAAGAGGGGAGATGTGGGGTGCAGGTGGAGAAAGTCAGTGAGTCAGTGTCTGCGGAGGTGCGGTGGACAGGGGAGAGGATGGGTAGGTGTGAAAGGTGGAGTGGGGAGGGGGTCGTGCGGGGGGATGGAGTGTGTATTAGTAGAAGTGTTAGTGGGATGTGTGTGTGTGTGTGTGAAGGGGTGTGGGTGGATCGGGGAGAGAGAGAGAAAGGTGTGAGGGACGATGGACGGGGTGTAGTGTACTGGTGTGTGTGTGTCCGTGTTTGTATGAGTGTGTGTGTGGTGAAGGGGGTGTTAGTGGGTGTTAGTTTACTGGTGGTGGAGAAAGGGTTGAGTGTGGGTGTGTTCGTGGGGGTCAGTGGCGGTAGGGTGTGTAGTGTGGGTGGTGTAAGTGGGTGTGGGTGGGTAGGTGAGTTCGTGTGCGTGGGGTCGGGGGCATGTTAGTGGTATTAGTTGTGGGGTGGTGGGAGTGGATATGTGGGTGAGGGTTAGTGGTGGCAGTAGGGTGTGTGGATAGTGTGAGTGCGTGTATATGTACCGGTGGGTGTGTGCGTGATAGGGGAGGTGGAGGGGATGTTAGTATTGTTAGTTGTGGGGTGAGCCAAGGGGCGGGCGGTGAAAAGGAGGAGTGTGTTAGTGGTGTTAGTGGGGGATATGTGTGTGTAAGGGGGAACCGGCTTGTCGAAGGCTAAAGGAATGGGTGGGCAGTTCAGGCCGGGGGAATGTGGGTATGTAGGGTGAAAATGGTGTGTTGTTCGACCCTGAGACGGGTGGCGGGTGTCCGTGGCAGTGGAGTAGGCCACAGACGGTGAGGTGGTGCGCGGAATGTCCAGGGGCACCAAAGTGGCGGGCGATGGGGGAACTCCCGCCGAGACGTATATCCCGGAGATGTTCGGTGAAACGGTCGACCAGTCTGTCTGAAGTCTATGGACTAGGTTGGACGAGGTGCAGCGGAAGGCGTGCCGGACAGAGAGAGAGTGGCCGTTGGGACCCTGGAAGGTGGTGGTGTTGGTGAAGTGGGAGCACGTGTTGCAACGAGACCTGGAACAGGGAAGGGATCCGGGGGGGGGCTGCGGACGAGGAGGGGGGGAGATTGCGTGCGCGTTTCAAGGAGGGGATATATATAAAGATTTTCGCTCTACATGTCTGAATAAAATAAATGTAATTTGAGTTTTTCGAATATTAATAACATTCGATTCGTTTACAATTATGCAAACAAGCCTCATTTTTAAAGCCATGTCAGTAGAATGAACCATTCTTTCTTGATCTTTTGTTGGCATGTAAACAGAACTGCGGACACTAATATTTCTGGGTATCACCCCCCATCAGTACAGCTCACTGTTCACCTGCCAACTGTCAGAGCTAGTGAAAATATATGCTATTTTCTAAAATATACAGTGACTGATCGGCCAGATTTGCATATTAGCAGACTCGCCGATCAGTCACATCTGCATATTAGAAGATCCACTGATCAACCAGATTTGCATATCAACAGCCTGGCCAGTCAGTTTCCTGTATACAAGCGATAAATGGCCGGCTTTGCCACATTCAAAATAAAAAAAAAGATTTTCGCTCTACATGGCTGAATACAATAAATGTAATCTGAGTTTTTCGAATGTTATTATTAATATTCGAAAATCTCAGATTACATTTATTATATATGCTTACGCACGTGCTCAAGCATAGCTCTTTTTACAAAACGGTTTTTTTTTTCATTTCAGGTAGACGCGTGCCATCATCCACTTTTCAAAAAAAAACAAATCATACACAAAACGCCAGCACCAACAGTTGTGCAAGAGATGTCAACATCAATGGACCTATTATTTGTATCTAAAGACATTTTTCCCAATTCCCTATATATATATATACATATATATATATATATATATATATATATATATATATATATATATATATATATATATATATATATATATATATATATATATATATATAACAATGAAAGTGAGTGTAGTAAGGAATCAGAGTACTCGATAGTTAGGGTAGTTCGGATCTAGCTGTCGAAACAGCCGGAGCTCAGCCGCCGGGGTCCTGACCCTTTTCCTATATATATATATATATATATATATATATATATATATATATATAATGCGCTAGCAGGCGAAGGGTATTACAAAGTTGTATGTGTATAAATACAAAGTGCATAACCGAGACTGCATCAACTTGTATAAATATATAAATATATCTAATATGTAGGAATGTAAACATGCCAGAAAACAGGAATTTCCCTCTAAAAACAATAAATATTTTAAATCGATTTTCAAATCTTATTGGGCGTTCATCAGAAGGGTTTTACATATATCCACTAAAACGAAATGAAACATGTATTTGATGAGTATAGATATACATTCGTTCTTAGCATTATTGTGAAATGGACGTAATAATTTGCATATAATTAGCGATCGTGTTGGTAATTAATATATATTGTAAGTGCGCTAACTGCCGAAGTGGATGATAAGGTTATATCTGTATAACAAAGTGTGAACCGTGACAGTACCAACGTGTATAAATATATACACATATCTAATATGGTGGCATGTAATCTTGCTAACATATACGAATTTCCTTGTATATATTATGTGCACATATAATTAGAATTGATATTATAAGCAGCTAAATCATTATAAATGTTAAAATTAACGTTAACCGTCTTTTCATTTGTGTCTTCAATTTAATTGGGTTATTACTCTCTTGGCTTGACCACACTAAAGGAGTAATATAGATACACAAAATACTGTAGATGACTTATTTAATTGTTAGTCTTACACAACCTGTGATTACATTTTATTGTACATGTAGTTGTTCTCCTTATGTAACCTTTCAGCTATTCATTTCATTTCACTGTCATAAGTATGGGAAATGGACAGTACTAATTTCTGTCATATAAGTAGGGGAAATGAGTATGCTAATAATATTTGGTATCAAATAGTACTAAGCTTTCTACCGTCTCGGTTAAAATGACGGATAATAACAGCAACATATATAAATTATGTGATATATATTTATTTCCTTAGCTAGAAAACTTAGCATTAATTTGATTCTATATAAAGAGTCTTATTGAAATAAGAATATTCGAAATATTTGAATGAGATTAAGTCGTAAATCAATTTTCTTCCTTAGACATATACATATTTTATAGTAAATGGTCACTTTGTAGCCATAGCATGGTCGAGTGGTTGAGAAGGTCGTTTCGAAGTCATTAAGTCCAAGCTTCGATCCATATTCGTGGTATCTTGAGCAAATATTATTCATCATATCTTTGGATCGGCCCATGAAATGGAAAAACGGAAATGTCGGGAAACCTGCAGAATTTAAAGTGTTGGTAAGTGAGAGGGCCTATCTTATCACATATAATGTGTCCTGCAGAATCTCCCTGAGTATTCTGTCAAGTGTACACATCTCTATGTAAGGCTCAACTCCTTAATTTCATGACCAGGCTGTTCTGTTGATCGAAAAGGTGGAACGTTTATCGCCGAAAGCCACGAATGTCCCTTCCAGGTAAATTTTAGTTGAATTATAAGATGTAATGAGGTGTCACCCGTGGGTAACGAAACAAATAAACAGAGAATATAAACATTTGCCATTAATTATTAACTGTTTGGGTGTTTAGACTATTTTCACTCATAGAGTTCCAATACACGAAACACGCTTACACTATTTTAGCTATAAAGAATATTAAACTGAAACGTTGTCTTTAATCCTTTCGAGGTCAATAAAAAAGTATCAGTCAAATACTGGGTCGTTTTTTCCTCTTTATTTATTTCTCACTTCTCCCTCTCTCTCTCTCTCTCTCTCTCTATATATATATATATATATATATATATATATATATATATATATATATATATATCCTTCGACGGAAGAAACGGGCTGTGGTCAGACCTGGAGAGGAAATGGGATCCGCCAGATCCAAGAAACGCTCTATGAGAGTACGACACTCCTACCTTTCTTCAAAGAAGTACTGGCTTATACATACGTAGTCGACCGACTGAACTGAGCACATCCTTTGATGTTTTAAATTAAATACTTTTTCATTTCAACAGGCTCATCAAACATAGTCTCATTGGTGTTTACTTGGTAATAATGACTGAGAGCACAGGAGTCCCTTATGGGATAGACGCAAGTTCCTCAATGTGTAACCACCAGCTATTGTTGCTTGTAATCATTTGTTCCCAGCTGAATAGACGAGGGCAATGTGAAATTGAGAGTCTTACACAGCGACACAATGTACAACCCTTTCCGAAATGAAACATTACAATTATGAGTCCAATACCCTACACCCTCGACCGTGCACTTTCATCATCCTTGTTATTAATGAACTAGTAAATACACTGCATGTATATTATAAATATTGCTAACAGCCATGGGTTTATATTTCAGGCGTTAGTGGTCAGACGAAGAGAGAACGATAAAATAAAATCGTGGTCAGACTTATAACAATTAGTTGAGCGTTCGATATTTCTGAGTAAATCCCTCGAGGTTATGTTACATTATGGTAGTCGTCAAATGCTTGAAAGCAATGAAAAAGTAAAATAATAAGACGTTCATCAAATTAGGTCCAGTGAACTTCAGTTTCTAGCAAATTACCACTTTTCCACCTGAGATGATATTACCAACACCCTAATACAGAACATAATATATACATTAAAATGTTTGACGTATTACTATTATTCTATCTTTTTCGATCTATGGAATAGACTGATTTCTTTTCTATCAAGAGACAACGCTATAATGAGTAGAATGACATTGCTTTGTCTCAAATACGTAGCGATTCAAAATCCATGAAGATTAACATCATTGTATTGAACATGTGTTTGTACAACAGGCTACTGGAGCAATCAGTAAATTAATAAAATACCCGAATTTCTTGTCGCATTAATGAGATGTATACGGTCATTTAGTTAAGTAAATATTTCTAATGATCCTGCGTTTATAGAAACAGAATATACATACACACACACACACAAACACATACATGTATCTGTGTGTATATATATATATATATAAGAAATAGGATTTCGCTTCAAGCATAGCTTTATACAATATGTATAGAAATTTCGTATTTCGAAAGAAATACGATTTTAGGTAGCCGTAGCTATGCGAACACCAGGGGGCTAACGCCTTCTGGTGTTGTCCAGCAGAAGCAAGGGGTACAACCGTCTATGCATTTCGAGCTTGACTGGCCATCGTCAGGAAGATCCCTCCCACTGCTCTGCGACTGCTGGACTTGAAAACAGCTGAGAATATATTTAGACATGCATAGACGGTTGTCCCCCTTGCTTCTGCTGGACAACACCAGAGGGCGTTAGCTCCCCAGTCTTCGCATAGCTACGGCTTCCTAAAATCGTATTTATTTCGAAATACGAAATTACTATATATATATATATATATATATACGTTATTCCGGGTTGAATCGGAGGTAACCACAGTAAGTAAGGTACTCAATACATAGCAGAGTATAAAGGTTTTAATATAGATGAGATTCTACAGGACTAGAACTGTTTCATTCTTTAGATATCATCAGGAATCATTCCTGATGATTTCTAAAGAATGAAACAGTTCTAGTCCTGTAGAATCTCATCTATATATATATATATATATATATATATATATATATATATATATATATATGTGTGTGTGTGTGTGTGTGTGTGTGTGTGTGTGTGTGTATATATATTTATATAAATCAGGATGGATTCAATTTGAAACTTGTTAAACCATCACTCAAAAGATTACTCGATACATGGGCTATAAAGTGTCAGGACTCGATGGCTGAGCTCTTTCCGTTTCATCAGCTAATTCCTTTGTCTGGAACTAGCTGTTGAAACGGCAAGAGATCAGCTGTCGGGTCCCGACTGTTGTTAATATATATATATATAGTACTAATAATAAATGGGAAGACTAAAATCCGAAGACGGCTCGATAAGCAGCGATTCTTTGCTTAAAATTTAGTCTGTTATATATATATACATACACAGAGTTATCCACGGTAAGTTGTGGGGTCCAGTCTGCATGAAGAACTCAATATAATCAATATGTTGAAAATGTTGTAGGTTAAAATAAATCCCGGAAAACAATAAAAGATTAAAAGGAAAACAGAGTCACGATATAAGTTAAAACAATGAAATAAAAAATCAAGTCATTTAGAAATATACTTCACTGCTTTACGATCGTTTCTAGGTGATGATAATACATCGTAACTATACTTCGTTGTCGAACTATGTAATCTAATATTTCGTAACTAACCTTACATAGATCGACAACGATGTATAGTTACGATGTATTATCATCACCTAGAAACGATCGTAAAGCAGCGAAGTATATTTCTAATGACTTGATTTTTTATTTCCTTGTTTTAACTTATATATATATATATATATATATATATATATATATATATATATATATATATATATATATATATATATATATATGCGTTGAGAGAGGGAAAAAACAAGGCAGCAAGAAGCGAAAACTTTAGAATTTTAAACAACGTAAATTAAAAAGGGGTAAAATTGAAAAAAAAGATACATGATTGATAAAATATATGTACAAAAGCATGAGCAGTGAGTATACAGTGAAATTATTTATACCGAATAGAAAGAGAGAAAAAGATCTGACGTTTCGGATTTATCAGAATAGCGTATAGAAGAAAAGAATATGGAAAAAGGATATCTTTTGGAAAGGTTTCCGAACGATCCCAAGACGGAGGGAATATATACATTCAATACTACGATGGTGAGTGACAGAGGACGATTAAGAGAGAGACCATGAAAGAGAGGGAGAGAAAGCGTCTGTGAGGGGTGGATAAAAAGAAATAGGGGAAGAACCAGCTTGAGTATTAAACTGGTGAATTATTCTGCGGATTGGCAGAATCGGTAGAGCGTCGAACATGCTTCGCGGCAAAGAGTTACGGGCCTTCACGTTCTGTGTTCAAATCCCGCCGAGGTTAGCTTTGCCTTTTAACCTTATGGGGTGGATAAAATAAAGTACCAGTAATGCATCGGGGGTCGATTTAATCATCTCCCTCCCCTTCAAATTGCTGGCATTGTGCCTAAAGTAGAAACAATTATCTATTTACTTTGAAAGGATGAAAGGCTAAGCTAATCTCGGTGGGATTTGAATGCAGAGTGCATTAAAACAGAAAAATACCATATTTTCTAACACATTTAATCCGTCACCTTGCAGACTCAGCCAATATTGAGACCGAACATGACTCAACATGACTGAAAGAGTTCACTTCGCATTAATTAGTTTCTGTGTTTGATTCTTCTTAGGCAAGTGTCATTTTCCACAGACTCGGGTCTATCCATGCATTGTGTTTGAAATTAATTAGACGAAAACTGGTTGCAATCCTCTCAGATAGACTCTACCTGCAAATCAAAGGGTCAGTTATGTTAATCTTTATGTACATCATGCTGAATTCCCATGAAAATTCCGTTAAAGGTACAATTGACAGTGTAATTTTCGGTGAGTTGCAGATTAACTTCATGAACAAGCTATTCTGTTTGATTGAACAACTAGAATGATCATCGTCGAAACCGATGTAGTTTATAGAGTAAATTAATTGATGTTTTGGGAAAGCTATCAGCGAAATGTATGGTTGAAGACTTTTATGTTCTTTGACATTGTGGATCAAATTAACGCATAAAAAACTCACGAATTTATAATCCATAAAAAGCGATAAAAAGCAAACCAATGAACTCAATAAATACGCATATTTTTCGAACGGCAGTTAAAACTCGAAACTGACAAATCATTCTGGAAGTAATTGTCTCCAGATTATATCTAACGCCAAACATTTCAAATAAACTTGCCTACGGGAATTTTATTTTCTTTGGGAAGTTTGGTGTTATGCCAGAAAGAATTTGCGCCAGCTTCAACAAAGTACACGTTTTGTTTTCATCGTCATCTTATATATAATAGCATTGATTTCACTTCTAGCAATTTTTATTTAAACAGAAGGTCATGACGTTTATCATCTAGTTAACGCAGCACTTAAATTTAAATCACGGTGACCATTTCGTTTCAAGCAGTTTTTAATGTTTCTTTTCTCTATTCATGTTGAAAAATATATCGCCACTGCTGCACCACATCAGTGAAATATCAATGGGGTTAATGGCCGGAACAATTTCTTCCACCAGCGGATATTTCATTCTCTTCAGAGCTGACACCACACATACACACACACGCACACACACGCACACGCACACACACACGCGCGCGCGTGCACACACACACACACACACACTCACACACACACACACATAATGACATATTCAGATTAATACATGAAAATACACACTTGTAGAGGCATGCGTTAGAAATCAGTGACATGTCTAGACAGAGATACAGTGAAAACACGTCAACAACACATTCATCGACAATAAACATTCATAGCCATAAGCATGATCATATATATAGGATCAAGTACTCTTACAGAAAAGGCACCCACACAGATAGAGACACACAAAAAAATACACACACAGATACATGCAGACTAACATACACACCAAGCAAGATACACGTACCTGTGTACTTTTCCCCCTCTACGCATTTTCTTCATCGTCTATACATTATTTATAGATGTGTAGATGCACCTCAAATAAGTGCATTAATTTATATCTACGTATATAAACTCAATATCTTTATGTTTAAGGCAAAACATTTGTTTAACATGACAGACAAATATCTATATATAGACAGGTACATACGTACACAGACATTGACAAACATATACACACGGACACATGCATTCTGTCACGAAATATTAAGAGGAAATGAAGGAGAAAAAATACCTCTCAATACGTGACGTAGAAATAATTATTTGGAGATAAATTTATCGCAATCATTCACTCCGATGTTCACCGTCGCAATATTCTAAGGCGTGTAACTCAGAGGGACGGCTATATACACACACACACACACACACACACACACACACACACACACACACACACACACACACACACACACACACACATACACACACACACACACACACACACATATATATATATATATATATATATAGATAGATAGGTAAATATACACGGGTGTGTATGATTGTGTATAGAAGATTATATTAATAAGAGGAATTCCAACTTTGTCTGATTTACTCGTTTTATTTACAATCCTTTAAAATATATAATGGTATTATAATGAAATAGTATGACAGAATATTAAATTCTAAGTGTTAATTGAACAAGTACTTTCATGCTTTCGCAATATTCAGGTTCATAATATGTGGTGACAGTCGAGTTTGCAATTTTCAACTGTAATGAGATGGCTAAATTTCCTACCTTTTAGACATTTTATACAGAGAAAAGTGGCTCCAGAATGCTAAGCCCTGTAAACTGTATTTCGACCAATCAGTGTGTAGTTTCACTGAATTACTAAAGCTGATTGGTTTAAGCGTCACGGCTGGTTGAGCATGCTAACGACCAATAATCATATCCAAAGCATCAATTGTTTTGCTATTTTTAGAAATGATGAAAATAGCATTTTCTATTAATCATCACCATCAACATCACTTTTATTATTATTATTATTGTTGTTGTTGTTGTTGTTGCTGTTAGTGGTCGTGGTCATAGTGGTAGTAGAAGTAGTACCCCTAAGCGTTATGATTGTTCATTTAGGTTGGGTTTGAATTTATCAATAAAATTCTTTTCTCTGATTTTTCTCTTGATTTCACTTGGGCTGTGTAATTTGTAGAATGGGAATATTATAAATATTCCCTGACCACATGTTGCTAGGTGGTTGCTTAGGGGTATCTGACGGACATTTGGGTCTCTGATTTGTTGACGGTGTACCCGTGCACGTTCCGATAGTGCATTTCCAGTTTGACCGACATATAGTTCTTCACAATTCGGGCATTTAATGCAGTAAATTAGATTTCTGCTTTTGCAGTTCATATTTGCATTTGAGAATATTTTTCCAGTTTTTGTTTTCATATATTGACCGGCGTGTATGGATTGACATGTGCCGCATCGACTATCATTGCATTTAGATACAGTGAATGATTGGTCTTTGTTGTTAAGGTCAAACTTTGCTTTTGTTAGTAATTGCTTCAAATTTTTTGGCTGTCTTTTACTAAGAGTCAAAGATCGATCTGTGATTAAGCCTTTTAATTCATTACTTTGAGCAATGATCGGTAGGTTTGCTTTGGCAGTGTTGAAGATATTCTGGTGACATGGGTTGTGTGTCATTATAAATGGTATGACCAGTTCTTGGTTTCTTCTTCCTTGGGTTGTTCTAAGTTGTTGTATAGGTATTTTTATAGCCCGCTGTATGCCATTTTCTATAAGTAGAGATGGGTATTTTTGTTTGAGCAAACATTATCTTAGTTCTGTTAGGCGTTTGTACCTGGTATTCGTATCTTCTACAATGGTACAAATTCTTCTGGCTAGGCAGTATGAGATGTTGCGTTTTGTATGAGGTGGATGGCACGACTTAAAATTCAGATATTGATGGGTGTCTGTGTGTTTATGATATATATCCGTGGTAATGGTGGTGTCGTTTTTGATTATCATTATATCTAGGAATGGTAATTTGGTCCTACTCATCTCTTTTGTGAATTGGAGAGATGGGTGTAGGTTATTCAGGAGGATTTTTGAATTCATCCAGAGTATCTAGAGATTCTGTCCAGATGATGAAACAGTCGTCAAGGTATCTCTTCCAAGATTTTTCAATGTACTTTCTAAATTCAGTACTATATTTTTCCTCTATTTCTTGGTAGAGTTGTTGTTCTAAGTATCCCATTACAGAGTTCGAGTAAACGTGAGCAGACTTCGTTCCCATCGCTGTGCCTCTAATTTGGATGTAATTCTTTCCAATGAAGAAGAAAGTGTTGTTTTCCAGAATAAGTTTAACTGCGTCTAATATAAATGGCGCTGTGAATCTAATGGGAATCACTTCTCTATGTTTTTCCACCCAGTATTTAACCGCCTTTATTCCTAAATCATGTGTAATGTTGGTGTAAAGGCTTACCACATCAAAACTGAGTAGAAGTGAATTCGTTTCCGTGGTTTGGGGAAGATGGGACAGGAAGTCGATATCATCCCGGATGAAACTGGGTATGTGAATACATAGTGGTTTCAAAATAATGTCAACAAAATTGCTTAGACGGTGGGTGGGGCATGTTGGACCAGCTATAATAGGTCTAAGTTTTAAGTCTTTTGGGTGTAATAATTTAATGTACTCACTGTTTTATTCTCTTACTGCCAGTTGTATTTCTTTTGACTTATGAACTTTCGGTAGGCCATACATGTTGCTGGGTCTCGGCTCAAAATTGGTGATGTAGTCTCTTTCCTTATCAGTAAATGAGTTGTGGTATTTTGAAGCCAGGTTGTTGATCTTCTTCATGATGTTGTGGTCTATATTTGACGGTATTTCATGATAGAATGTTGTGTCTTTCAGTTGTTCCTCAATCAAATCCTTGTAGTATTCAGTATCCATTATAACAACTGCACCCCCTTTATCTGCTTGTTTAATTATTATTGTTTTATCATTTTGTATACGTTTAAGTGCAGACATTTCTGATTTGTTAATGTTTGACCTAACATTAGTATTATGTCTAAGAGGAAATTTAGACAGGATGTCAATGTATTGGTCGAGATAGATATTTCTTCCTTTTGGCGGAGTGAAATTTGATTTATTCTTTACTAGTGATTCATCACTCTCATTATTTTTATCAGCGAAGAATTCTACAAGACGTAATTTTCGTCAGAATTCTTGGGTATCCTCCTTCAGTTCTTGGTGGTTGACTGTTGGAGTCGGTGTGAATTTCAGTCCTTTTGACAGAATTTGCATTTCATCATTGTCAAGATCTCTTTTAGATAAATAAATTATTTTAGGATCTACGTGTACAGCTGTTTTAGGTATATTTCCTCCTGGAGTTTTTCTTTTTCCGGTTTTTGTTGTCCTGACGTTACAAAATGGATTTTTCTCTGTAAAGGATTTATATTCCTGTTGGTGTTCGCTTGATGAACTTTTGGTCGTGATATTATATTTGGTTTCGTTATGTATTTCTGAATTTTAAGTCGTGCCATCCACCTCATACAAAACGCAACATCTCATACTTCCTAGTCAGAAGAATTTGTACCATTGTAGAAGATACGAATACCAGGTACAAACGCCTAACAGAACTAAGAGAATGTTTGCTCAAACAAAAATACCCATCTCTACTTATAGAAAATGGCATACAGCGGGCTATAAAAATACCTATACAACAACTTAGAACAACCCAAGGAAGAAGAAACCAAGAACTGGTCATACCATTTATAATGACACACAACCCATGTCACCAGAATATCTTCAACACTGCCAAAGCAAACCTACCGATCATTGCTCAAAGTAATGAATTAAAAGGCTTAGTCACAGATCGATCTTTGACTCTTAGTAAAAGACAGCCAAAAAATTTGAAGCAATTACTAACAAAAGCAATGTTTGACCTTAACAACAAAGACCAATCATTCACTGTATCTAAATGCAATGATAGTCGATGCGGCACATGTCAATCCATACACGCCGGTCAATATATGAAAACAAAAACTGGAAAAATATTCCCAAATGCAAATATGAACAGCAAAAGTAGAAATCTAATTTACTGCATTAAATGCCCGAATTGGGAAGAACTATATGTCGGTCAAACTGGAAATGCACTATCGGAACGTGCACGGGTGCACCGTCAATAAATCAGAGACCCAAATGTCCTTCAGATACCCCTAAGCAACCACCTAGCAACATGTGGTCAGGGAATATTTATAATATTCCCATTCTACAAATTACACAGCCCAAGAGAAATCAAGAGAAAAATCAAAGAAAATAATTTTATTGATAAATTCAAACCCAAGCTAAATGAACAATAAAAACGCTTAGGGGTATTACTTATACTACCACTATGACCACGACCACTAACAACAACAACAACAACAACAATAATAATAATAATAAAAGTGATGTTGATGGTGATGATTAATAGAAAATGCTATTTTCATCATTTCTAAAAATAGCAAAACAATTGATGCTTTGGATATGATTATTGGTCGTTAGCATGCTCAACCAGCCGTGACGCTTAAACCAATCAGCTTTAGTAATTCAGTGAAACTACACACTGATTGGTCGAAATACAGTTTACAGGGCTTAGCATTCTGGAGCCACTTTTCTCTGTATAAAATGTATAAAAGTTAGGAAATTTACCCATCTCATTACAGTTGAAAATTGCAAACTCGACTGTCACCACATATTATGAACCTGAAGATTGCGAAAGCATGAAAGTACTTGTTCAATTAACACTTAGAATTTAATATTCTATCATACTATTTCATTATAATACCATTATATATTTTAAAGGATTGTAAATAAAACGAGTAAATCAGACAAAGTTGGAATTCCTCTTATTAATATATATATATATATATAGGTATATATTGTTATATTTTTATATTTTGGGAGGGTCATATTGTTCTAATAATGTAGAACTAATAATGGTTTCTACTATATACAGAATGCCAGTAATTTGGGTAGAGGGAAAAGTCGATTAAATCGATCCCAGTGCATTACTGGTACTTTATTTTATCGATCTCGTAAGGATGAAAGGCAAAATTAACCTCGGCGGGATTTTAACTCAAACCGTAGAGCGGCGTAACGCTATGCTGCAAAGCATGGCGTCCGACCCTTTACCGATACTGCCAATCAAACGCCCTTATTGCAGAAATAATAATAAAACAATAAAACGCACTCACTGGTTGGTTTGTACAGATTTTCGCTTCTGTATATTTTATATCCCTATAGTTAATTTAGCTGGCAATCAATGAAATAGCTCAAAATCTAGTGGTGTGGGTTTATGAGACTCACTAGGAAGCCATGCGGTGTTTTATTATTTTTTATATATAGCATACATAGATGTGTCTAGGATACTAATTCATCACCCACTGATGAGCTTGGATTAGTATTTCTATTCGCAATTAATTTTGCGAAACAGCAACAAGTCGTCTTGGTGATTGGTAGTTACTACAATTCCGGTTTGCATTTATTTTCTTAATTTTTTCTTAAATTGAGACAAGCGAACCCAATTGTATATAGTTAGTATTCTTTTCACCGTAGCGAATAAGGACCCTTACGATTTGAACGCATATATCTATATATCTGTGTTCGCTTTTCTATTATATTCTATTAAATTATATATATATATGTATATATATGTGTGTGTGTGTGTGTGTGTGTGTATAGGAACAGAGACTGACGCACACACACACACACACACACACACACACACACACACACACACACACACACACACACACACACATTTTCTACACATCAACCTTCACCTAAATGATCAATTAAAACCACCAAAACTCCCAACGGGTTTATTTCTTAATTTTCTTAGCTAATTATGATATATGTTTTTCATTGTTCTTAATTTATATGTAACAGCATGTTTTTTAAAATTTGTTTTGCTTTTATCTGCTCCTAATCTTTATTGAATTTAGCAGCTCCTATTCTTCATATGATTTTTGCCTCTGTTTGAGGCTTATGCCTATCTAGTCTCCCATATAATGTATCCTCCTAATGTTCTTGTGACAAAGGTTGGATATGATATTTGTGTTTGAACTTTCTTATCTACTTCGATGATGACGGCCTTGTGTTAGGATGAAACGATCGTAAGTGATTAATATTTTGAACAATTTTTGATTGTCATTTACATTATATATATATATATATATATATATATATATATATACACATATATTTATGTATGTGTGTGGGGGTGTTGGATGTATATATATATATATATATCTACATATATATCACATCTTTATATATATGTATGTATATATACATGTCTGTGGTGTGTGTGTCTGTGTGTGTGACTCTGTGTCTGCGTGCATATGTGTGTGTATATGTGTATGTGTGTATGTACGTGTGTGTGACTCTGTGTCTGCGTGCATATGTGTGTGTATATGTGTATGTGTGTATGTACGTGTGTGTGAGTGTTGAGTGTGTGTTTTTTATTTATGTATCTCTGGTAGTTTCAACAATACCACAACGTCTGCTATATTGAAGCAACCTAGCTTTTCATAGAATCTATTTCGGTTCTGAGGAGATCGCTTGGGCATTTAATATATATGTATTTATTTGTTTGGTTGTATTTATATTTGTTTTATATTTTGCTTAACGGTAGATTTGACAGAAACACTGATTTATTCTTTTGTTTACTTCATTTGCAAATATTTTTGCCTGAAAAAAGTACTGAGCTGCCTTTAGTGTATATCTTCTTTCACATCACCTCATCAACGTTGCTGAGAGTAATCTTCAGGATTACAGGTTTTCATGAATCATATATAAAAAATGACAGTAAATTGTGTATTTTATATGGTTGTGTGTGTGTGTGTGTGTGTGTGTATATATATATATATATATATATATATATATATATATATATATATATGTGTGTGTGTGTGTATTCGATGAGGTAGAATTTCGGTATAGTTTCATTGACAAATGGATGTTTGCACTCACTTACATCCAAACTAATTTCGTTTACTTCAAATATTTTTTTAGCTTTCCCTCACGTATTGCAGTTCTCGATTGAGGAGACATTGTGGAACCACTATAGCGCACTGTGGCTTTTACAACCGTTCATCAATCCAGCTACATTCGTCTATTCTTACACTACATAAATATATATTTTTTATTCTTAATTTTTACTTTGACATTCTGAGATATTGAAATAAGTTACATATTATACTAACGACGTTCTTCTAACCTTAACTTCGATTTGTTCGTAACTTTGAGACACGTCACTTGGGATGATGAAAATAAAGGGATACGACAGTGATAGTAAAGCGAATGAAAGGATTTATCAATATCAGTTCTTCTCCACCGTTATCATTATCATAATCTTAATCATAATCATCATCAACTTCTTCTTCTTCTTCTTCTTCTTCTTCTTCTTCTTCTTCTTCTTCTTCTTCTTCTTCTTCTTCTTCATGTTTTGAAAGTTTTCTTCCTTAGTTCGATCACACTTATTTACAAACTATGTGCAGATGTTTTCATTATACCGTCCACATCGTTAAGCACAGTTTTATTGATGGTATCAAAACAGAATTTTTTTTTTTATTTAACTGAAATGTGACGTATATACTTGTCCTTCACACTATTTTTGTGAATTCTGACTCAACACATCCGTGATGTCACCATACTTGGAGGACGATACAACTTACATGAATTTCAAAGATAATAGAGTTGCAGATGATGTGATACTTTCGTTTATCATGGAAAACCTCCATTGTTATATTTAACCAATTTGACATACGTTTTATTGCATTTTTTAATTCAAATTAGACGATTCATTTTCTGTAGAGTAGTTTAGCCATTGCGAAATTTCTTGTCGATACCGGATCAATTCGCTCCAGCAAATGTTACACAACGTGTATCGCCAGTTATTTGCTTGCTCATACCTCCACCCAGTGAATTAAACCCCGATGGAGTCGCACCAGAGCCGGACTCCAAAATCGTCGAGGAGGGCATTCAAAATGAAGATAGCACTATCAAATATTATTGTGAGTTGATATCTAGTCGTAGTATATTTTGTGTCCGCCGTTGGAATCGTGACTTGTTGACAATATCTGCATCGGAAGTCGTATCGCCACGAATAGGCGGTCTCTTCACAATGCAGTGCATGTAACTGTTTGAAGCCTGTTCAAACTACCCTGGATGAACCCCAACACAACTAGATGGACAAGCAGTTTAGATCCAGGTTATTTTTATACGGAACGATCAACTGTCAAAGGCGTTCCAGGCGAAACAATTGTTTTTATCAGACATAGTGAGAAGAGAACTACGTTTCCATATGTGTCCATTTTAAGAGGATATGGGGTTATTCGAGAGAAAGTTTACTGATATTTCAACTGTTTTTTAGCAAACACCAAGAAGCACTCACATCTACTTCATTGCGAATGTTTCCAACTTTGATGAAAGTAAAGTGTTAGGTTGATTAACTCGATTAATCTCCGTTTCACATCTTTTCAAACAGTATCATTGTTGAGAAAAATGTAAGCATATAGTAGATTAAAGGATTCATATTTAAGAGAAAAATATATCAAATCTACAATAGCAATACATATATACTATTCACTGGGAAGATATTGAAATGAATTATCCTTGTACGTTTGGAAGGTTTCAGAGCATTCCCATTGTTACCTGATGCTACATTGACCAAAAAACATGGAAATTCTATCTTCCTTCCTTCTTTAACATTTGCTCTCTTTTGTTTCCCAGCAATCATCCTATGTAGTTTATTTTGCTATTTTTCTTTCGTTTGGCTCATTCTGTTCTGTCATTTCTTTTTAGATTTTGTTTTTATCATTTTTTATGTTTTGTATTTTTATCCATTCAGCATTTTACGAATTTGCTTACATTACATCCAATACTGTTGTACTCATTTCCTGTCATTTTGATCTTTATATTTCTCTCTCTCTCTCTCTATCTCTATCTCTCTCTCTCTCGGCCCCGCTCACTCTTTCTCTCGCTCCTGCTCTCTCTCTCTCATTTTTCTCTCTCATATGCCCTCTGCCTCCTCCTTCTCTAATTATATATCAATATTCTACTTACTCTTTTGAATTTCCCTTCCACCACTCACTTATCCATCGATTGCACACACACACACACACACACACACACACATATATATATATAATCATATATATACATATGTATCAGATATTTATATACAAGCATATATATATATATATATATATATATATATATATATATAAATAAATGTATATATTTATGTAGTCATATGTAAACACATATATGTAACCATGCATACACACAGAAACACAAACACACACACCCACACGCAAACACACACACACACACGCACACACACATATATATATATATATATATATATATATATATACAATGCCATGTGTTTGATTCTATAGAGATTGAAATATATCTGATGAAAAATACTAGACACTTTAACCCTTTAACTTTCACATGCACTTGTTCATCTTGCATTTATTTTCGAGATGTTCATAATTTATTTCCATCGCCATATCACTATCATTATTATCATTGTTGTTGTTCTTGTTATAAATTGTTCTTTGTTGTTGTTGTTTCTGCTTCTCATGTTGTTGTTATTATTTTTATTGTTATTTCTACTGCTGCTGTTGTTGTTGTTGTTGTTGTTGTGTTGGTGGTGGTGGTGTTGGCGGAGGTGTGGCTGGTAGTTTTTGTGATGTTTTAGTGCTCTGCAATTTATATCATCCTTCCGTTATTTTAGTATGTTGTTGCCTTCCGCTTGTGTTTCCGATCAAACCAGAATAACTTTGAGTAGTTTAGGAAATTGTCTCTCTTGTCTAACATGGCGGAGGTTTGAACAAACAATGTGGCTCCGATAAACTACTACTACTACTACTACTACTACTACTAATACTAATATTAATACTACTACTACTACTACTACTTATAATAATAATACTAATAATAATAATAATAATAAGTGTTTCTACTTTTGACACAAGGCCAGCAATTAACCATTACATTACTGGTACTCTATTTTATCGACCCCGTAAGGATGAAAGGCAAAGTTAACCTCGGCGGAATTTGAACTCACATCATAAAGGGCATTAACTCTTTGCTGCAAAGCATGACGTCCGACGGTCTACCGATACTGCCAATCCACCGCCCTACAATAATAATAATAATAATCGTCATGGGCGATCTTAAACTCTTTGGAAAGAGTGAGAAGGAGTGGGATGTACTTGTTGACACTGTCCGTATTTTCAGCAATGATATATGTATGGAATTTGCTATTAATAACTGTGAGAGTCCTAGTCATGAAGAGGGGTAAATCCAACCAGTGAGATGATAAAGGAAACTGACACTGAAGAAAGATACAAATATTTAGGTGTTCTGGAGGCAGATGACATCAAGAGCAAAAATATGAAGGAATTGATAAGATCTGAGTATATTAGGAGAGTAAGGAGCGTATAAAAATCACATCTAAATAGGAGGAATGTCATAAGTGCAGTGAATTCCCGTGCTGTGTCTATTATTATGTACAGTGCGGGAATTCTGAGATGGAATGTTGCTGAACAAAAGGAAATGGATAGGAAGACTAGGAAGCTATTGACTATCTACAACATGTTCCACAAGAGGAGTGATGTGGATAGACTCTACTTAAAGAGATCTGAAGGTGGAAGAGGTCTTATCAGCATAGAGGACTGTGTTTAGATGGAGAAAAACAACCTGCACAAATACGTGTCTGACAGTAGGGAGCCAATGTTCAAAATTGTACTGAAGGAGAAGACAATAGACCACGGGATGTCCAAGGAGGAAATAACAACAAAGAGAAACACCAACCTTCATCAAAAATCCCTTCATAGTACCGTCTTTGAGAAAACTGAATTTAGAGATCCACAGCCATGGAACTGGTTAAAAAGAGGAGACCTTAAAAATGCTACAGAAGGAATGCTAATGGCTGCGCAAGAGCAAGCCCTCAGAACGAAGTGGGTGAAACACCATATTTACAAGGAGGAGGTTAGCTCACTGTGTAGAATATTGGGAGAGAGAGAAGAGACTGTGGTACACATTGTATCCGAGTGTAAACACCTAGCCCGGACTCACTATAAAGGCTGGAGACATGATGTGATGGGCAGGGTGAACCACTGGTACCTATGCAAAGTAAACAATTTACCTCATTCTGAGAAGTGGTATGAGCATAAGCCAGAGTCGGTGATAGATAACAATGAGTGAAGGTGTTATGGGATTTTAGGATACAGACGGACAAGAAATTAGAATACAATAGACCTGACCTGGTGGTTTTGCACAAGGAAAATAGATCGGGCCTGATTGTAGATGTAGCCTGCCCATTTGATACGAGAGTGCAAGAGAAGGAGAGGTAGAAAAGTAACCGATACCAGGACTTAAAGTGGGAGTTGAAAAGGATTTGGAACTGCCATGAATTCAAGATCGTCCCGATTGTCATAGGCGCACTAGGTACTATCTCAAAGAGTTTCCAAGGATGGTTAAAGAAGATTAGTCCAGCCTCGCTTTTTGGAACACTTCAAAAGGCATGTTTGCTGGGAACATCAAGAACCCTCCTATACATCCTGAATATCTGAGGCTGCAGGTAGTGGCTTGATATTCATTTCAACAAACTTTCCAGTTAAATAACATCAATAACTGAGACTCAAAGAACAATAATAATAGCTGTTTCTACATTTGGCACAAGGCCAGCGATTATCCCACTGTATTACTGGTACTTTATTTCATCGACCCCGTAATGATGAAAGGCAATGTTAACCTTGGCGGGATTTGAATTCAGAATGGAAAGGGCCGTAACTCTATGCGCCAAACCATGGCATCCGACCTTTTACAGATACTGCCAATCCACCGCCCTACAATAATAATAATAATAATGATTTCATTTATTGGCCACAAGATCCGACATGTAGGGGACAATACAAAAACAGGGACAGTGGGTGTTTACAATAAGCTCGAGTAAAAGAGCACAATGGCAAGACTAATTTAACAATGCAGATATAAAAAAATATATATAATAAACTATGAATAAATATAACAAAATAAATTCCCCAATGAGTGGGGTGGACGAAGCAGAAGTGACTCAGGTAAACATCATTGATTTCTGTAAAGGACCAGGTAAATGCTAAAACACCACACATTTTCCGCACGGATCAGATATTTGATGTTCGTTCCAAAGTTCATCTACCATTTTCTTTTCATAATTCCCGAAAAAATTCAAAATGGCCTCTCTCAAAAATTTAAAATCTTGCTCACAAAGAAGCGGAAGTTAGATGTCAAGTTATCTACTAGATAGTTCTAGCGATATCTAGAGGTTTATATGAGCGGTTACCACACATACAAAAACAAACGTAACACCCCACCACACGCATATCAACGTTGAAAGGCAAAATACAATACATTCCAATACTCCCATTTTTCAATGTCGAAGCCTTGACAGAAAGCAACGACAACTCCAACTCAAACAAAATTATATTGAGTATGGCATTAACGGTAGTACTGATAAAGATTTTGGAATAGTGTTGATAATGACAATGATAAAAGCACGCTGCTAGCTTGGCGATGCGGGTTATATAGAGACGGTGTCTCAATAAAACCACCAGTAGGGCTGGAAAATTAAAGAAGTGTCTTGCAAGAGGATTAATTCTCACCATTAATATTGTTATAGCACTGATACCTATAAATCTCACACTCAGAAACATAAAAATGGACTACTAATGTGGAAGGTAAGGTCAATTAATAAACCATCTTCTGCTTATGGATGACCTAAACCTGTTTGGGAAGTCCGCAAATCAATTAGACTGGTAAAAAAATGTTCAGATATTTAGCTGTGACATCGGTATGGAACTTGAAATTTATCAATGTTCTGAACGCAACATGGAAAGTAGGATGGAAGCAGCCTGTAGTAGATTACGAGGGCCATTGGGAAAAAACTATGGGAGAAGCAGAAAATAGTGGCTATAAATATTTGAGGATCATTTAGCTAGAAGATGTTTTGAAATGCTAGTGAGATATATTTAAAATCTCGAATGCGAGAAAACTGGTCACCGCAATCAATATCTTGGCAGTTGCAGTGGTTAGATATAATACATCCATTCTCAGATGGAATAAAGAATAAATATTAAAATTGGATAGAAAGACAAGAAAGTTAATGGCAATGTATGGACGTTTTTACTCTAAAGTGAATAGTAAAAGATTATATATGAATAGAAAGAACGATGGCCAAGGCCTCAACAGTGTGGAGAGAAAGGAGAAAACTTGCAGAATATTTAGTAAAGAGTGTCAAAGAGTTGGTGCAGTATAAAACAAGGTTTTGGCCAGCGGAAATGGTATTGAAATGATAGATTAGATAGAGCCTTCAAAACTAAGAGATAAACAACGGGAAAAGATTGACAAAAACAAGAGCTAGATATGAAGTATAATTAGGATAGAGTAACACCGAGGTTATATATGTTATATATCTGGAGAATCAAACTCGGTTGTTGTTCTAGGTATATACACACACAAATATATATATATATATACATATATGTGTGTGTGGGTGTGTGTGCCTGTGTGTGT
>OZ024742.1:177501768-177506768 GCA_964016885.1 Eledone cirrhosa
TCGTCAATTGTTACTTGTGAGCTGTCAAAATAAAAGATATGATAAATACTAAGCCGTCAATTTCTGGATTAGATATATATTAAAAAGACAATATACCAAATATAATTATTTTATTTTGGTGCAAGTATCATTCAGGTGCTTATTTTATCGTTTTATTTTTTGTCGAATCGCTAAATATGGAACATAAACAAAAGAATGTAGACTAGCCATGCAGCAGCTACCTACCTATATCTACATGCCCAAGTATCTGTTTGTCTTCGAACAATATATAACTCCCCTTTGTATATCTGTTCGTAAATGTGTCTTTCTATCTATCTATCATCTATCTATCTTTGCCTCTCTCTCTCTATCTCTCCCTCTCTCTATCGCGCGCTCTCTCTCTCTCTCTCTCCCTCTCTTTCTTTATATATATATATATATATATATATATATATATATATATATATATATATATATATATATATATATATATATATATATATATAATATGTATATCTGTCTGCACGTCTATTTCTTTCTCTACGTACCCACATGCATCCCTACCTATCAATCTATTTACCCATCTATCCTCCTATCATTCACTATTTCTACCTAGATATCTGTATATCTGCCTGTTTGTCAATCTACACTTATTTATGTACCTATGTATCTATCTTCGGGGAAGATCAACGAGCCCAAATCCCAGTGGGAATGAAAAGACAGATAGATAGATATATAGGTTGAACAAAAGCATCGTAATTGAGTGAATAGATGTTTGATAATAGTTCAATATAATGTAGAAGAAAACTTTAATTGATTTAAATGAGTGTAAAATGAAATACGTTATCTTTTAAATTTTATAATTAAATTAATATATTTTACTATAAAACCATCGCTTTTGATAGGTATATGTTACAATATATATATAAATATGTGTGTGTGTGTGTGTGTGTGTGTATGTGTGTGTGTGTGTGTGTGTGTGTGTGTATAACAATTGACTTTTGCGGTTCCCGTCCACCAAATTCCACGCAAGACATTGGTTAAACCGAAGCTATAGTAGAAAATACTTTCAGCCCAGACACAGATTTTTGCGAAGCAATGCCTGGGCCTATGTTAAATTATTTTTTTAATGAACTTGGTGTGTTGGCGCCTAGAAAGGGAACTCAGTGCTTAGGAGTCACCTAATCAGGTATTATACTGATTGAAAGACTTCGTGACCCATTACGAATCCTGCACGGCATTCAGTACAAGAGATGTAAATTGCGCAGGTCTTTGATGAAGGATATTTACCAAATATATCTATAGTACGTTAATAAATACAATATCCAAACGTACAAGTTATTTGATTATAAACCACCTTATTTTCTCTCATATTTATCAAATATATATTCGTTAAATATACCGTTAAGATGTATATAAACTAATTCCTATTGAAAATATGGTTCCATTTCGTCTATGAAGTTGGAAAGATTGGTAAACTTGTATCGAATATGTTCAAAATACTAATTATTGATACTTTTCCATGTGCAGCACTTGGGTAATTTACTCAATTCTCTGCTAACTGAATAAACGAAAATCGTTGGAAAAACATAAGTGAACGACGTAACATATTTTATTCTTGCTTTACATGCGTGACATAAAAGCATACAAAAAAATAAAATATTTAGAAAGTATCAAAGATGTAGACGTCTAGATAATGTATTGAGCGAGATTTCTAATCACCTGTAAACTATTTTGGTGTTGCTGTTATTTATATTTTAACCCCAGGATGACGCAGATCAAGTAAATATATATATGATCAAGAGAGTTTATAGACGTGAACTCTTCCTTTTTAAAGCCATTTTAATGAGATTTGTTGGTGATTAGTTCTCATTTAAACTAACTTCAAGTCAATTGCCAAGCAAGTGAAACTTCAACAAAATGATGGAAAAAATTGTCTTGAAAGCTACGGTACTGGTCAGTATCCACATAATTAATTTTATAAAATTCACGCTGAAAAACATTCATTTACATTGCTAAAATCTTAGTTCCTGGAATGTATTTTGTAACCTTGCTTTAAATAATTGACAAATTGTTAGGATGCTAATCAAAATCGTTGGATATGTTTGTTCTAGCTCATTGCAGTATTTGTTAACTTGACTTAATCGTCCATCCTTTAGAGTCCAATAAACTAAAGCACCAGGCCGGTTCCGAGAATTGAAATAATTGCTACAGCATCGGGTAAAATGCAATATTTTCTTTTTCCAATTCGGTGTGTTCTAAATGTAAATCTTACACCATATATAACAGTTTCATCAGATATATTATAAAGACTGTGTGATTGGGAAAAAAGACCTACATCATATATATGTGTACACATATGCCTATAAGTGTACGTATAATTAACATGCGATAAATCAGACTGCGAGTATTTTAAGTTCTGAACATTAGGTACGTCGGCAACTAGATCAGGTGCGGCAGATATATTTCAGTTTCCTTATAGGACATCAGCACTCGTTTATTTACTTCCCTAGCTGCTGGTGTATGGTCAATTCTTTTGTGCATAAAGACCAAATTTCAGAGGCTAGTTTACATTAGCTATAGCACTAATATTGCAAGAATTAAATAGAGACACATGAATCTATATTTGTGTAAAATAAACATAGATGAAGTCATTCATGAGTCAACCGATCTTTATGGAACCATATGTTTCTGGATCTAGTTAGTTCCACTGCGCGACAGCTACCGCACCTGGATTTTACTATAAGGACGGACTGACCAATGCCTTTTGAGTGAAATTTGGTAGACCAAAATTGTATATAGCTGTCACAAACATGCGCACGTGCACACATACATACACACACACACGCATATATATATATATATATATATATATATATATATATATATATATATATATATATATATATATGTATATATATATATGTATGTGTATATATATATATATATATTATTTGCTTTGGGTGGGTGTTGCTGTCAATAGAAATCAAACGTACATGTTGGATGTCACAAGATATACTTATATAGTAACAGTCTGCTGGTTTAATAAACGAATGGTTGTTAAGTTGCTGATTGTCATCAAAGCTCTTTCATCACACATTTGTGACCTCTTCAATGACTATTTTCTTGTTATTTTGTGTTTCTCTTTTGTTGTGTCTTACGCCACCTAGTTTTGGTGACCTGTGTACTTGGTATATGCATCCAGTTTTGTGAGAAGTTTAAACGATATATAACAGGATATATCAATTGAGAAACAACTAGTATTTTATACAGAGCGAATAATATGTAAATGTTAATACTTTCATCAAGATAATACAATGGCATATAATGGATAGAAAGATCCGTTTCTGGAAACCAAAAACATGAATACAACCCATCGATCCATCTCAGTAATTAGTATCAATCATCAATTATCGACCTGGATTTCCTTCATTAGTATGCACCGGTCTTTGCTATATTATATCTCACACTGCACTGAAATACTAGTCATCTACACTAGGAATAATTTTGAAAATGTTCTCTATATGTATTAAAATAACGTTTAACAGGAGGCTATATACATACACACACACACACATATATAATTTTATATGTATATATATATATATATATATATATATATATATATATATATATATATATATATGAAGATAATAGGCTGCTATATATATATATATATATATATATATATATATATATATATATATATATATATATATATTGACCATACGGAATGACGATACGGAAGATTGGCCATACGGAATAACCAATTCTATCCAGTGATGAATCAACAAACCTAAATAAATAATGCTCCAGTAATGTTGAGCACTTTCAGATGTAATAATGAACAGCGGCACTGACTTCAGTGTACAGATATTGCCAGCATGGGATTGACTGATCTACTTACCATTCGGATTTTGGCTGCTCTGTGCTTTGTCTACCGCCCACCCGACCCAATGCTGCTTCCTTGTTGGGAATATTCGGATTCCGACAAAATTCTACGTATTAACATGTATTGTATTGACTGTATTCTCTACTCTATACTTCAGGACTTTTGTGATTCACATTGAATTCTGAGACCCGAACTTATACTTGGTACCACCTGATACCATTCCATCTCTTCCATCCTCTATATTTATATGTATAACCTTGTATTATCTAACTGCAACTTGATCTATATTGTATTTCCCCTTTGCGTTGATTCCTCCGATATGTTCTTATATACTTCCGTCTTACTACATCACTACCCTAGCTATGACGGCCTTTTATTTATATATTTTACTTTTATTAATGTATTTTTATTAATGTATTTTTATCTTTGTATTTTTATCTTTGTATCCTGCTTTTATTTATTCGTGCTTTTCTGCTTATTATTCCTTAATCAGGTCTTACTCTCATTATGCACATACCATAGCTCCCTACCCACCAAAGAACCACACTACTTATAACCCGGACTAACTGGGACTTATGGGACTTAGATATAGTCTATTGGCGCATTTCATTGGGTTTTACCACTTTCGACTGATGTGGTGGCTTTTCCAGCTGCGCGCCGGGCGCTCGGGAAGTTCAGCTTTCCTTGAGTGCTTGGAAAAATAAATTTCTTCTCTTTCGGTAAACGGAATTACTCGGAGCAGATTGCTTCGCACCGGGGCTTGCCGCGCCGCCTGTTTTGACCGCCATATTATACCTATAAACTCTAGACTTAAGCATAACTGTTAGCTGTATAATGCCTCCCTCTACTGCCACGGAAATAAACCCCTCCTGTGTGAATTAATAGTATTCGTTTGGTATTCATTTGGTATAGACGATGGCCTGCCGAAGGTGGTAGACTTCCCGCTAACACATCCGCAGCCTAAGGCAGTTACGTTCCTAGAGTACTCGGAAAATTTAATTTCCACCTCTTTCGCCAGACGATACCACTTGAGACTGGCTGGCACGTGGTTACGAGGTGCTGGCTGGGGTTTACAATCGAAGGCTTTCATCTTTACTCTATAAGCCACCATGATAACTTATCGAGATTC
>OZ024742.1:177511768-177551768 GCA_964016885.1 Eledone cirrhosa
ATTGCTTCGCTTGCTACTACTCTCTCTTGGTTGTTCATCGTGAACGATGATGACATCTTCTTTAATTTAGTTCCCGTCTGCCGTGGGCACACGCTAAAGAAGAAGCCTGTGGTGGAAAGGTTTGTAGTGGGAGGGCCAGTGCACAGTGACGGTCCCACTCACTCGGCCGCAGAAGCCAGAATCCGGTGGTACAGAGGACCGTCACGGCCAGGGACTTCCTTGGCTGCAGTGGATGGCCACGACGTTTGTAGTGCCTTGCCGTGCCCTAGCGCTCCACACCGTTTGCTGTCGCCGCCTTCGTGATCGTTGGGACGATGTTGTCCTCCTCCACTCACTCCACCGGGTCAAGTATTCGCATGCAGGGGTAGGCATCCCCTATCTAACTCACCGGAGGGGTTTCAGACCCGTCCGGATACCCTCAACCTGGTTCGGCCCGCCAGCCAAGGCGGTTTACCAGGGTGTGGCCGCAGTCGCATGCTACAGCTTCTTGGGACCACTACTACTATTACTACAACTACTACTCGAAATGTTCTCATTGTTATTATTGTTACTAAGGGCAGTAGATTTGCAGTGTAGGTAGAGCGTCAGACACCATGCTTTGCAGCATAGAGTTATGGCCTTTTACATTCTGAGTTCAATTTTCACCGAGGTTAACATTGACTTTCATCCTTACGGGGTCAATAAAATAAAGTACTAGTAATGTACTGGAGTCGATTTAATCGACTTTTCCCTCCCCCCCCTCCCCAAATTGTTGACCGTGTGCCTACATCAGAAACCATCGTTATTATTGTTACTGTTATTGTTGATGTTCTTATTATCTGTGTTGTTTAGTCAGTCAAGACGTATGTGAATACTCGGTAAATGTTGTTAATTTTCATGTTTACATTATATTCATTGTTATATTTTGTATAGGGCGCCACACATTTCCCCGTGTTAAGGGTAGCCCTTAATATTCTGGCTTCGGCCAAATATTTGAACTATATTTTATTTATTTATTTTTTTTACAAACAATTTTTCTTCTGAAAATATGGACGGAATACAAACCCTCTCGTAAAGCCAGCTATCACATGACAACCACTGAAGAGTTGAAAAGAGTGAAACTCACCCCGACAACCCACCCCTTCCGCAGCATTATGAAAACTAACAGCAACAGCAACAGCAACAACGAATATAACACAAACAATAGCAGAAACAACAATAGCAACATCAACAACAGCAGCAAAAATAAAAGGAAAAGAGACACCAGCAAAACAAATGACACCACCAACAGGAACAACAACATCACCAAAAAGAACACATTCGCAACCCCCGCTGCAAAATGAATATTTCAAGTTGACATTCCGAACAAAAAAAAAACTTTTGGCCCAGGCATGGAAACCTATTAAAAGAGAAGAAATGGGCCGCCGAAATTGTGGCAGCAACCCAAAGGAGAACTCTCGTTCACAGAATCATTTTGTTGCAAATAAGAAAAGCGGAACTACCCCCCACCCCTCCCCACAAGCACAAGTGTAGGCAGCACTGAAATGCATTAGACAAGATATCGTACATGTAGCAAGAGGCAGACCCCAGGGCAACATATAAGATTAAAGCAATAATGATATTCACCATAACAGACTACTGTTATATGGATTGGCAAACAAAGTATTATTAGTGTTCGTTCTATATATCTTTCTTATTAAAATCGAGTTACCGGCCGAGTCCATCGTGAATATCACCCCCAACACCTTGCTTTGGACGGCAAGGACGGGCAGTATTCCTCTGCCTGCTGGATGTAGTGAAAGAGGTATGTGTGGCGGAGGAGGCAGACACTTTTCTCTTCGACCAATCACTCATCAAATTTTTCTAGTTTCATTTGGAAAGGAGGGTGGGGCTTGAGGGAGAAGTGCTGTGACCCTTACATACACACATCCCATCAGTACAATTGCTAAAAGGTGGGTAAATGTGTCGAGGTTAGCCTTCGTGAATGGTTATACTCTGAGCTTACGCCTGTAGGCTGGCTCATTAGGATAGGAGAGGGGCTGCTTCCTCGGGTGCCCTTTGAGCATCGGGTGATTCAGGATTGGTGGGATCCGCGTTGCTCCTGAGTAGTCTTCCCCCTATTGTGGTATTTGTATTGTTATAATTTTCATTGTTTATTTTTGTTTTTTTTTATATTGATTACTTAATTCTTCTATGAGGCCCACACTGTCCCTGTCTATTGTATTGACCCCTATGTGTAGGCCCCTGTGGCCAATAAAGAAATTCTTATGTATTTATTTATTTATCTATTTATTTATCTATTTGTGGTTGTGGATTTGGTGTATCGGTAGAGAGCCAGACAACATGCTTTGCGGCATATAGTTACGTCCCTTTACGTTGTGAATACAAATCTTGTGGGGGTGAGCTTTAACTTTCAGCATTACGTTGTCGATAAAATAAAACACCAGTAACGCACTAGGGTCGATTTAATCGCTTTTCCCTCGCTTCCCTATAAATTGCTGACCTTGTGCCAAAAGAAGAAACAACCTCGAAATGATGAAAGGCAAAGTTGCCATCATTGGGATTTGAAATGTTCTCTTTACGTTCTCAGTTCAAATCCCACCGAGGTTAGATTTGCCTTTTCTCGGTCGATAAAATAAAAAATCAGTAACGCACTGGGGTCGAATTAATTAACTTTCCCCTTTCTCTTCAAATTGCTGGCCTTGTGCTTAATGTAGAATCAATAATTAATTTAATAATTGTTTCTACTTTTGGCTCAAGGACAGCAATTATCCCAATGCATTACTGGTACTTTATTTTATCGACCCTCTGAGGGATTTGCACTCAGATCGTAAATGGGGCGTAACTCTATACATGAAAGCATGGTATCAGACCTTTTACTGATACTGCTAGGCCACTAATTTAATAATGGATTTAATAATGGATGTGTATTGCCAGTATCATTAGCTCGTTGGACAAAATACTTTGCAGCATTTATCGACGGCTCCTTAAGTTCTGAATGTAAATCCAGCTAATGCTAACTTTGCTTTTAATGGGGTCGTTGGAGGTGGTGGTTGTGGGTGGAGTTATGGTGGTGGTTGTGGGTGGAGTTATGGTGTTGGTTGTATTGGTTGTGGTGGGGTAATGATGTTGGTGTTTGTTGTAGTTGTTACGTTAATATGATCAAAACATTTTAAATGAAAAAATTACGTTATTTCATTCTACACATCATGTTATTTTGTTTTGAGTATATATGGCTATGTATATGTTCACGTGTGCGTCCATGTGTTTCTGTGAATGCGTGTGTCTATGTATGTATGTTTGTGTTCATGTGTGTGTACATGTGTGCATGTGCTAGTCTATGCACATGTTTAAGTGCATATATCCGTGTTCGTGTCCGTGTGCATGTATGTGGGTTTATTTATGTGATTATCTGTATGTACATCTGCGTGCAAGTGTGGATGCATGTGTGTGAATGTGCTTGTGTGTACATGTGCTTGTGTGCATGTATGTACCGAGTTTGTACATCTGTTTGCATCTATGTGTGATTGTGTACTGGAGACAGTCTAACGAAATTATGTTTGCGAATATATTCTCAGCTTGCGAAATGCCATTTTTGCGTGATTCCAATGTTCTGTAATCTATTTCTCTTTTCCATTAGCTGGTGAGCTCTTGTGACTATAGAAGACCAATGCCGTGTCAAAGCTGTCTCTATATGTAAATGTTTGGCTTAGCTAATAATTCAGTTTATCTGATTGATATGGTTATGCCCCTAAGACATCAAATATCAATCGTAAAAATATTTTGCGTTTATACAGAGTATATAATTTATCTATCGGCCTAATTTCCAAAGATTTGCCGCTTTGTGGTTTTCACAGCAATGTCATTCTATCTTTATTTGTAACTTTCTCAGGATAATGCTCATATCAAATATATATGGTCTTTATGCTGTCGTAACTGAAAATTTACCTACCTAAGCATTTCAATATTTGCTGTACATAGTTTGCTGTTGTTATTGCTGCTACACTATCGCTTTTAAAGAGAAAAGTTCCAGGTCATCAATCAGACGGGTAGACTGCTCTTGAATCTAACGGGTAAGGTACTATGCATTTAACGGACAAGTCAAACGGGTAAGTGACTATGCATTCAACAGACATGTTTATCCGTGGCTTAGTTCTCAGAGATATTGAGCATAATTCAATGTGTGTCAAGAGTGTTCCTTTGACTAATAGGTATAAATACCATCTAGGTAGATTGGTGCAACGCGAAATAACGTATTTTGTTCAAAGTCAAATCGCGCACACAAGAATTGAACTTAAAAACTCCCGATCTTGAGACGAATACACTAATTACTAAGCAACGCTCGTTCCTCGTTTGAAGCTATTTTACAAATAATTCGCTTTAATCGTCTTGAATATCCAGAAATCTTGTGGAAATTAGATATGTGTGAACATAAAACAATAGACACAATGTTTGTACAAGACCTTCACGTATATTCAACTCTAATACTTACCTAACACATTCGTAATTAGGTTTGTAAACAAATGTATATATATTTTAAGCCTATGTTAATATGTGTAATTTTATTCTTTTTGTTTGCTAAATGATTTACGAATTAAATTGAGAGCAATATCTATGAAATTAGCGATGATTTTTAAGACGATATTATTGAAACTGTTAATAAATCTTTTTTTAGTAATGTACCTAATGCATGCACTTTAGCACATAAGAACATAGCCAGTCCGTCCTATCTATAGAAACCAAAATCTATATTAGTAAATGTCTTAATAAATGCCTCTATGCTGTATCATCACGTAAGGTTTCATATCTCATAGCCTATCAATAGCTGCCAGGATCTATATTATTTCATATATTATTTTATATATTTTGTACATTATTTTATATTTTAGTGAATGACCAGCCGTGGGAATTACAGATAAAAGGATAAAAATGAACGTTCCGTCTTGGTGCCACTGTAAAAAACGCAGCGTATTACTAAAAGGAAATATTTCCCTACAAATAGTATCTAGCAATAGCCATAGAAATACTACAAAGCTAAATCCTATATGAATGTACAGGCCAAATGATAGCTGACTGTCTACAACGCTTGCTGAGGTTAAACTATATAAATAATTCTGAATTTCTATATAACGATAACATCACGAATTTCTAAGACATAATGAACAAGGGGTTCTAATTCTATATATAACATCGAGGAACTGTTAATCCATGACTACAACAACGTGGTGTGATTTATTTGTAGATATTTAGTTTATGCAGAAATGAGCTTTCAATATTCCAAAACTTTCAACAGGTCTGTAATCATTATCAAGCATTTGTAAATAAATGTAAACCCGAAACACTGCAAAATTTGGAAATATTTCACAAATGTAATTCTACCCAGCAAATGGGATTAAATTTGACAGTTTAAATTAGTGTTCTAGTAAATTCACTTATATTCTTTTACAAGTTTCAATCATTGAACCGGGGCCACGTAAGGACATCACCCTCAAAGGTAGAGTCCATTACACTCATATCTGTGGTTATTTTATCAGTACTTAATTTAACTAGATCTAACGATGAAAATACCAAGTGATGCTGGACGACATTTTTAACATAGAACTTAAGTGAGGTTATGAAATTCAACAAGAAGTTTTGCCCGCCGCTCTGCCGTTTTATTTTGCATCCACAGAAATAATTCATTGTTTGATTGTAGGGGGCTAGAATCTGGATATTTAATAATGTTCGATATTAGAATGGAATTTGATCAGCGAACTCAGCTTTGATCTTCACTACAGTAATATAGAAAATATTAGTGGATTTAAAATAGATTTTGAAAACATAATCAACTAACGTTTTAGGAGAAACTGTTTTTATCTTCCATTAAACATATTGTTTTCTGCTTTTACTGGGGAATCTCATTTGATTTATTCCATCGTATCAGCCACAAAACGTAAACAGACAGGGACCCCCCCCCCAAAAAAAAAATCCAAACCCATATAAATATAGATATATAAATATATATATATATAGTAAGAATATTTTCGAAACACCGAGTTGATTTGAAATTATTAGAAATGTTAGCTATCGCCGTATTTTGACTAAAGCAATTAAGGAAATTATTTAGCCTGATAGTGGGGTTAAGAACCCTCGGAGAAATGGAAAAAGATGAGTATTGACGTACATGGGAGTCGAACCCACATCTTTCGTTATACGGACCACTGTGCTACCATTTACACCAACACATCACCCATGTAATGTGTTGGTGTAAATGGTAGCACAGTGGTCCGTATAACCCCACTATCAGGCTAAATAATTTCCTTAATTGCTTTAGTCAAAATACGGCGATAGCTAACATTTCTAATAATATATATATATGTACATACACACGCACACTCACGCACAAACACACGTACATATCTACGCACACCCACACGTACACACCCACACACACGCATGCACACACACGCATATATATATATATGTGTGTGTTTAGTAGAAAGACCAGGTACCTCCAAAAAACACTTATTAGTAATACATACCCTTTTCAAAGAGCTCCCTGTATAGATGAGTAATGCATAATGTGTAAACTAAGCCCCATATTAACTGCAAAACTAGAAACATAGTATATAGCATAAGATGTACTGAAGGACAATATAAAGATAAGAATATAGTGTACATAGGTGAGACAGCTCGTAGTATAGAAGAACGCTGCAAGATAGAAAAGAATCATCAGTACTCCACCAACATGCTAAAATAGAACATAAGGGCAAATTAGAGAACATAGAAATAAAAATAAAATCTACACATTGAAAAGACGCAATGTTTAGACAAATCACAGAGGTAATAAACATAAATGAACTCCAACCAGAATTAAATAGAAAACATGAATGGAATAGGAACATCACAACTTACAATTAAGGACAAAATGAAAACACACGCATAGAACAAACAACCAACTAGTAACATGTAGATAAACAAATAAATAAACAAATAAAAACACACACAGACACCCAGATGTAACACAGCGCAAACTAAGCACACAACACACACAAAAACAAGATGGCGTAGGACAGAACAAAGGAGAGGCACAACACAAAACAAAGAAAAGAATCCCCAGCCACTGAAGAGGTCACAGAATGTGTGACGAAAGAACTTTGACAATATATGAACAACCGTCCGGTTGTGGAACACCAACCAGCCGAGAATTTTTAAATTTATAATTTAATTTATAATAAATTGGAGTGAAAGCAACTGGTGCGTGTGTTTCATGGCAACATGACTCTCCCAAAGTATAACAATATATATATATATATATATACATATATATATATATATAACGAAGGAAGTGAGGTGAGGAACCAGATGGACCATAACGCACCAGAGTACTCAATACTTAGGGTAGTAGAGTGGCTAATAGGAAAATGTTTGACCCCGACGGCAGAGCTCAAGCCGTTTCGACGGCTTGAGCTCTGTCAAATATTTTCCTATATATATATATATGTATATACATATGTGTTAAATGTATGTGGGAGTGGATTTTTATGTGTGAGGTAATGTTAGTTTGAATGTGTGAACTGTATATGTGCGCTGGAGTTATTTTGTGTGTGTTTAAAGTATCTGGCTGTGTTAGCGTGTGTCCATGAGATGTGCGCATCTCTATGTGTGAGTGTAGGAATAAATTTTAACGTGTGTGTGTATGTTGGAGTTTATATTGTGTAAAGTATCTAACTGTGATTTATATGTAAGTGTGTATATAACCAGTATGTGCCATAGGATAAAGGATGTATGTTTAGTGTGTATTAGAGAGCATATGACAAAGGAAACTAAAGGAAGATGGGTGGTGAATTAAGTTTAGCGAGGTAAAAGGTTTGTAAGGAGAAAATAAGTTGGTGCTCTCTACGCCAGCACCAGTTATAGGGTCCAGCAGAATGTGCGAGCCCAAAGGCACTGAATTGGCGTGTGGAATGGCCGGGGGATCGAAAATGTCGGGAGATCTGATTCGGGTTGCCAGCCCGGATAACCCACAATAAACCTTTAAAAAACACACACGTTTAAACATACACATACACTCACTCATAATATCAACACAAATACACACACACTTCAATTTATGTTCCAAGATCGTAACCAAGACTACCTAGCGATTTGTCTGATTTACTATACTTATTTTCACTTTAAATACCTTTTATTTCCTGTATCTAATCTTTGTGATCCTGTCTCTAATGTTGTACTCCTGAAAAAAAGACACGCGAACTTTCTTCCCCTTTTCTATATAAAGCGTGAAACTAATAAATCTTTGTGTATCTCTGTTTTTCGTTTCCTTGAACTATATATGTATATACGGCAGAATTCTGCACTGTCCGTCTATAAGGTTCCACTAAAAAAAGATGGGTCAATTCGTTTCTATACTAGAAGAGTCTTGTCCTAAGTTCCAAACAGCGAAACTAAACCCACAATACTATTTTTTCGAAGCGACCGCGTTAACCACACAGCCATCACAGTGCTATGTTGAAATATCCGTGCCATATATATAGGCACCTTAGTGCGCAAAACATTATTGATTCAATGGATGTTTCGCAAATGTAATTTACGGATAGAATAACAAGTCTCAAATGACAACGCAAAAATTAAATTAATCGATGGCCCGAATTGAAAATCGAATCCTCGGGGATTGTATACTATAAAAGCAGGTTGACCTTCATATACAAAATTTGAAACCAATTAATAGATCTGAAATTTACTGAAATTTTTTTCAGCCAATTTCACGCATAAAAAGCAAAGCGCAGTGGGCGGATGTGAGTTTGAGATACAACAAAACATTAATATCAATTTATAAGGTTGGCAAACATGATCACATTTTGAGAGAAGCCATTGCCGATTAAATCAGCCATCAACACTTCAATTCTCTGTTAATGTATCAAAGGTGCAATGACAAAAGGCAACATCTATATATGCGGAATGTGATTTCAATTGATGCAGCGAAGCCACAAATCTCCCGTGGTTGCTATATAGATAGCACTTTCTGCACTAAATACTCCAGTGTAGCACATAAGGTAAATCATAATGAATCCAAATATCGAATATAATAAATATATATATATATAATACATAAACACATAAACACTTAAATAAAAAAATATATATATATGTATAGATGTGCACCCACACACACACACACATATATAAATATATATATATATATATATATATATATATATATATATATATATATATATATATATATATCGTATTAGGATTGGTGCTCTGAAATAGCGATGTATACATGAATATATGTATGGCATATTTGGCAATATACCGTATGTTTAATTAAAAACATTTCGAAGACCATATGCTATCAGTTTTAAAGCAGATACTATGTCACTTACTTCTATTCGGTGAAACAAGGGAGAGAAGCTGACAGTCTGTTTCACGCTGGCTGGCGTTCATCAGAGCCATGCACTCCCCTGCTTCCGCCGAAAATTAAAGAAGTTTTCGCCGAAAAGAAGTGTCATATTCACTACTTTAAACCTGCTAGCGTATGGTCTTCTAAATGTGTTTAATTAAACATACGCTATATTGCCTATTATACCATACATACATTCATGTATACATCGCTATTTTGTAAACAAACTGAACAGCCTGAATGTTATGCCGGACGGTGTTAAGGCAACCACGTCACCTTTTTGTTCCACACTGACACAGGAACAAACGAACAAAGCGGCGTTATAATAAGCGTCCGCTAAACTGATACGTGCATATATGTATGTGTACCTGTATGTATATATGTATATATATATATATATATATGTGCATGCTACTGTACGTCTGTATACATATATGTATGTACGTATACACACATACTTACATTTAAGTAAGTGCCGTACTAAGAGGGAGAAATGAGATTTCGTTTTCATTTTATTTCAACTTATTTCTCGGTATGCCTGACCGACATAACTCACTCGATATGCAAATTAGGCTGCTCAGCCGTTAATTTTCATAAGGAAAGTATATACTTTCGAACGTTCAACTATCTGGCAGATGGGTATACGGTGCTGATGATAGCTAACAAGCTTGAAACTAGTACTTCGTTCCTGTGTCATTGTTGAACAAAAAGGTGACGTGGTTGCCTTAACACCGTACGGCATAACATTCAGGCTGTTCAGTTTGTTTACAAACGAACAAAGCGGCGTTATAATAAGCGTCCGCTAAACTGATACGTGCATATATGTATGTGTACCTGTATGTATATATGTATATATATATATATGTGCATGCTACTGTACGTCTGTATACATATATGTATGTACATATACACACATACTTATATATATATACATATACATATATACAAACATTTATATTCGTCTTTCTTAGCGCCTCTGCTCTATGTGGAACATGAGCGTACTTTCGTTATTTCTGTACATATATATATTTATGCATATATATGTGCATATAAGTATATACAAATAAATATATATGTGTGTGTGTGCGCTTGCGCTCGTGTGTGCCTTAATAAATAACGAAGAATGAATACACGATGAGAGCATTAGCGTTGTTTCTTTTTTTGTTTCCCACTAGTATTTATATAAACATAATGAGTCCACATTGTAAGAAATTTTTATTTTGGTGTAAATGTAATAAAATATGAAGAATCTCCAACAATTTCTGTAATGGTTTCTGCTACAGTAGGTTAAACTGTAGGAATTGTTATGGCAACAATTAGAGTAAATCTCCAGAAATACATTTATCGAATCCCTTCGCTTCATTGATCTACGAAATTTTTATCATTTTACGCCTTTATATTGGAATATCCTAGATTTTTGTCGCCAAATAAACAGGTACACATTTTAGTAGCCATAATATTTCAATTTTCCATTTATATCAATGTGCATGAATACACACATGTACTAATTCTCTCTCACACTCTCTCTCATAAATATACAAACATACACACACATACTCACATACACACACACACACATATATATGTATGTATATATATGGGAGAGGGTAATCATAATGCAAGTAAACGCACATGAATATATACATACATACGTACACACACACAATCACACACACACACATACACACACACACACATATATATATATATATATATATATATATATATATATATATATATATATTTATTTATTTATATATGTATGTATATATAGTAATAATAAATATATATATATATATATATATATATATATATATATATATATATTCATTTTATTATGGCTGAATAGTGAGACTTGTTACTCTGGAGGTTCGCCTGTTTATCAAAGGATCATCAGATATATATGTATAGTGATATAGGAAAAGAGTCAGGACCCCGACGGCTGAGCTGCGGCTGTTTCGACACGTAGAACTGAACTAAACCAGTAGCATATAATGATATAGATATAGATATAGACATAGATATAGATGTCAATAGATATTTCTGCACATGCGTAACGTTGATTTTTCTGAATTCTCTCTATATATATACAAAATGGAGGCATACCTCCTCCAGGGGAAACCTGGTTCTCTCGGCAACTGACCCACCCTTAACTGCCCAAAAAGCTGAATATAGAAAGTCGTCGATAGGTTTGTCGTCCAATCTGTTACAGTGGAAACTTCCAGTGTTCTTTGTCTTTGGACCATCTCCCTACTTCCTACTATCGGGACAGAATGAGTCACCAGCACAGGTGGAATAGCTATTCCAATGTTTTTCCTTCACCAACCTCCTAGGCAATGCTTTCTCCATTCCGACCACTGGAGGTACAAGTTCTGCACTTGTAGTCCTGTATGTAATAGAGCACTCCACTTCAACTACCGTCCGTGCCCGTATCATTGGACTAGTGAGGTTTGAGCCAATATTGAGGATTTAAGGCAAAGCGTATGAATGTTTTAGAGGTTGTTATCCCTTTTGATAACAAAGAATCGGAAACTTGTTCAACAATACAAAACTGTTTTAGTGTGTTTCAAAAAATCGATCGACAAGATCTCACAACCTATTCGCTTACTGAGAGTGGTGTGAGAGTGGTGGAACTCGTCAAATCGGACCCAGGAAACAATGTTTTCATGGGTCTTTCTATTGCTGCTACTATCTGGCGTTTGCAACTCTTGGTAGATAACGCAATGTGAAATAAAATGAATTGCTTAAAGACATGACGCATCGCCCTGTTTGGAAAGCAAACTTGTAATCTCAGAATTGGGAATCCAACTCTCTAACCACTAAGCCATCATAATTTAACTTTAAAAAAACCTCTCTTATGTATGTTCCAAAATTCAGCTTCATTAATTCAGTTTCTTTTTTTGCTTTCGATATTTAACAGTTAGTCTAATCCATTGTTCCCTGACCATTAGCCGCATCAACTCCACACACAGCCAATCTATTAAGTAAAATGATTTGGAAAATGCGGATATTTTCAGGTTGATTCCACATATTCACCGTATTTATGTGCATGTGTAATTTTATCTGGGAATGTATGTATATTAGTGCATCTGAGTCACTGTATGTGTGCATGATTCTTTTTCTTTTTTTTTTGTATGCATTTCTGTATACAAGACCATGACTATAAGTATGTAGTTGCGTTAAGAGAGAGCGCGCACATATATATTTTCATGCAGGTGCCTATACATGTGTATGTTTCTGACTATATAGTTAATTGCATTTATATAACAGTGAATGGATGGGTGTGTACGTGTGTGTGAATGTGTTTTTATGTGTTAGTGTGTGTATTCTTGTATGTATATGAAATAATAACAGTGCTTTTCATGCACAAAGTTTCAAAGCGGATACTTAATTTATCGTATACAAAAAGAAAATGGTAACTGTATTTCTTGCTTTAGAAATCTCTAGAATATTCTTTAGCTTCACACGGAATTGACTGTGTTCTATAGACACGGATGTCTAACATTTTTACATGTCTAGCTTTATAAACGGTTTTCTTCTTGAGAGAAAAAAAATCTTCTATTGAAACGAATAAATAGTATTGTATTTAAAAGTAAATAGAGAAAATAAAACATTTTACAATTATTTGAATTGAGTTAAAAATAATATTGATTTGTTTCTGATATAAAATCTATATATTTATAGAGTGGAATGATGAGTGTGGGGACTTGATTGTTCTTCGCGAAGGAGTTGACTGCTGAACAAATTTACATCGTCCTGAATTCTAATCCGAACTCACACCGTTTCGGCTCGGTACGCTCCAGGTTGTTTTTTCTTCCTTTCGGGGCCAATACATAATTCAGTCCAGGGCTGGTGAATTTACGAAATTAAAGAGTCTGACGAGAAATGTGCATTATGTAATCCAGCTCTGAGTTTAAATCCAGCCCTCTTTTGCTAGCAATTGCGACCGAAATATAGTATCAGCAATAAAACAACTAATTGAAATATTGTTTCGTCGAGCCAAATTAATGATCGGCTCCTCTTGTTTTAAAAGACAAATAACTTCAACAAGGTATTACAATTTTGATGAGAAGTTGAGTCAACAAGGAGTTTACCTCCTCCACTAATGGCTTTACCAGAGAAATGGGTAATATTAATTGCTTATGTAAGTAAATAATAAATCTATTTGGAAATCAGAAATGTTGTAGCCAACGTGTGTTTTGGAGTGATAGTGGGTTACTATTTCTAGCATTTCCTGTGGATACGTAGAAGGTACTCTACGTGTTATATTCATCTACTTGTTAGTCTGGTATTTCTATTCCGCATCATTGTTTCTCTAATCTGATTAGCCTTGCCAACAGTATTCAGATATGTATAATGAAAGAATACAACAAAACGAAACGGTAAATCTAATGATAGGATTATAGAATACAAACTTATAATACATAGCTTATCGATACCCCAGCGGCACCGTTCTTTATCAATTGAATGGATTTACAATATATTTGAGTTACATTCCGCTGGAACACGATTCATTTTGCTCATGAAATCCCTATGTTTAGGATTTATATTTTGAATAAAAACGATTTTAAAAAGCTTATTTGATAGCAAATATAGACATTAAAGTAGCATTACTGCTATAAATAATCTGGGAACAAACATTAACACGAAGACGTCTATTATCTCTATCACCCCTTCGTAAATTATCAATCACATTTCTATAAAAAATCTCTTAAACTGATCAATGGTCGAGAGAATGTCAAATTGAATTAATGATTTCTAGCACACATAGCACACAAATATAGCAAGTACAACAATTGTGAGAAAGAGAAGAACTAGCAGAAAACCAAACCATGAAGAATATTAATCTGATTATTATATGAATGCAGCGTTAATCCTATCACTTACAACATATTATGGTTAACTTCTATATATTTAGCATGATGTTTCATCACTCTAAATATAACACAATTGATATCACTGTAGTAAATCTACTACATGCGCCTTAATCACCCAAGAATAAAAAAAAAGTTAATTTCCTTTCCAAACCTCCTCCACAATCTTAACAGCTGACACACCACCTATGATTTTATACTTTTCTCTTCTTAATTCGATTCACATATAACACATGGATGCGATGCTGGTGGAATATTTTCCGCGAAGCTCCTAACTCACGTTACCAAGCTGTTATGATCATAATTCTTACAAATTTGGCGTCAAATACATTATCGGTTTTAGTGTGAAACATGCAATTTTCTAACTAATATTATGGTCTTTACTATTTTGTTTTAGAGGTTATTCATTCTATTCGAAAACTATTCAATTATGATATCATTATCGTAAAATTGCAATTATCTTAACCTATTTTTATAAATTAAATTGATATTCGATTTGGCACTTGATGTAGGCCTAATGTTCAAATATTCAATAAGTAGAATTATGACGTAGATATTACAAATGAATACAATTATGAAGTAGCTAATAAAAATAACAGTGGAAATGTTGTGAATTAACGTTGTGAAAACAAAAACACGATTTTGAACAACGATTAAAAGGATGAATTTATTTAGTCAGCATCTATGTGAATAATATATTAGATCTAATATACAGCTAACATACATACATACACACACACACGCACACATACATACATACATACATACATACATACATACATACATACATACATACATACATACATACATACATACATACATGATGATGATGATGACTGCCCCTCGTTATCGAATATGGCCATTGCACCATATACCATTATTGATCATTATTAATTAATTCTATCGTGCAATGCCTGTGCGTGAAGATATTTTTTAAAGTGAGGAAAGACTGTGCACTGAGCCAAACCCACTCTCTGAGCGACAGTAGCTATAACCCGAAAACAAGAAAAGATCAACATCATCGGTAACTCTTGAGCCGCAGGTTTTATATCGGAGTTATCCCAGTTTCCTGAGTTGCCTTCTCCTAGAAAGGCTCTGAGAAAAGCTAGGGTCCTTCACTCCCAGTGGTTTAACCGCGCGATCGGGTGTCCAGCCCAACTACTACTATGTCCCCGCGCATATACATACACATGCACCCATGCACCCATGTATATACACATATACATATACATACATATGTACATGTGTATATACATATTTACAGACTTTTTGATGGCCGTTGACCCTTATGAGTTCTTCCGCCCTTTGTCAGGTTTTGGATTTTTTGTCCTGCATAGTGTCCAAAATCACTCTACTCACCAAGTAAACTTGGTGGGGTTGCCGGTTTAGTCGCCGACGTCCCGACCATGCGACAGATTGTACTGGGTTACATGTTACCAGTAGCACTCAAGAGTGACCCGCCATACATACATAAATACATGCATACATACATGCATAGATACATGTCGGAGGTGAACAACTTAGGAGGGATATGGATACAGTCTCGCTGAACTACAGGAAAGCTTTTGATGCTGTTCCCCACTCTTGGATGATAGAGGCTCTCCGACTTGCTAATATATGACTGTAAAACGGGGAAAAGCTACAACCCAATCTAGCAACATTTTCATCAATGGCCTAACTGTTTCACTGATATCTATGAGGACTGCTACAGATACCTAGGGATAGATGAGAACATATCATATGATGGTATTTGTAATAAGGATCGCGTAACCAGGGAATATTACACCCAATTAAGAAAAATATTTTCATCAGAACTCTCTGCACACAATAACACAATGGCTCACAATGTGTTTGCTGTGCCTGTACTAACACCAACGTTTGGAATACTCGGTTGGACGATAGACGAAATCAGAGCAATTGATGTTAGAACTCGAAAAATCTTAAACAACACCGGACACTTTCACATTAACATTGATATAGAGCGCCTCTACTTGAAACATAAACAGGGGAGCAGAGGCCTAACATCAGTCGAGACAGGATTTGAATGTCGCATCATTTACGAATCTCGAAGCATAGGAGCCCATCTATCGAGCAAGTCTATCTACATGAAACATCTGAGATCATTTGAGTTGGGATGGAACTCCTTGAAAGATATTCCCTGTGTGATTATCAAAATCTCACACCCAGGGAAGTCGGTCAGCAGTATCGCAGTGAATCCATGGATGAACAACTCCATGCTTATTAGCAAAAAAGCATGCATGGATATGTTGCCTGGAAGCTCCACAGTGAGAGTAATATAGATAAGGAAAGTAGTCTATCTTGGACCAACAACCGCTATATTGGCTCCCACTTTGAAGGATACGCTTTTGCAATCCAAGAACAGGAAATCAACACAAAATACCTGATTCACAAAAGAAATAGGGATGCAGGCAAAACACATAGATGTCATAAGCACTGTCCAAAAATGTCATCGCAGTACTATCTAGATATTAGAAATGATGTAGTGGCCCAAACACTGTACAATGCAATCCGTAGAAAAGATAGCCCCGTCAATTAACACATTAAAAGCTACAGCAATGTGGAAGACATACAAATACATAATATGTATGAGTACTGGAGGAATGTTCCAGTAAAATCCCCAATAAAATGCAGGCATAACAGACCAGATAAAATGATATGGGACAGGGAATTAAAGTCATACACAGTAGTGGAAGTTAGCTACCCAGCAGATGGCAATATAATATCAAAGATTAGCGTAAAGGAAAATATCTATACAGAATTAATGAGAAATCTGCAGATACTCCGCCCTAACTTATACCTTGAGATTTATGTCTGTGATTATTGGGGCACTGGGATATGATAGTTACTGCCTCAATACAAATCTTGAGAACCTGGGCTTCACAGAAACAGAAAGAACATGCAGACATGCATGCATATCTACCTAGTTGTTGTGTAAATTCCAATGCGTGAGTCTTGTATCTATGTTAGAAACCGATTCTCTCTTTATTGGCAAACATTTGTGAACTACATACATACTCACATACATACACACACACATACATACCTGATTACACCTTCAGATTTATGACTCTGGTTATTGGAGCAATGGGGTATGTTAGTAACTGTCTCAATTCAAATCTTGAGAAGTTGGGCTTCACAGGAACAGAAAGAACACAACTAGTTATAAAATTACAGGTAAAAATATATAAAACATTCCAAAGATGTTGCATCTAATAACTGCATATACAGATGTACAGATGCAAAGCCTATACACATGCACACATACAACTCAAAACATCCACATCCACACATACAATAACATACATATCTAACTAGTTGATGTGTAAATTCCAATGAGAGAGTCTTGTGACTATGTTAGAAACCGACTCTCTCTCTATGGGTAAACCTTTGTGAAATTATAAAACCAGAAGAACATACATACATGCATACATACATACATACATACATACATACATACATACATACATACATACATACATACATACATACATACATACATACATACATACATACATGGTGGCTGCCAATTCGTTTTCGAGTACGGCCACTACTTTATATCCATGCAGGAAAACCTCTACCGATGCGCTGAACGAGTGTGACATTTTAGTCCAGCCAGAGACTTGAAAACTCTGGTACAAACACTACACTCGTGACAATTATTGACACACAATGCTGGGCCCATGGTACCATGTGACGACAAGTGCAAAGAGATCTCCAGATATAAAGCAATACCTGTGCCGTGAAGCTTTTATAGTGAGCAAAGGCACTGCACAAAGCCAGTCCCACTCCCTTAACCAAGATGTTATTTACCAAAAAGAAGAACAAGTCAACATCATTGCATACCATCAGGGTTGCAGGTGTTATATAAGAGTTTTCCTTCTCATAGAATTCTGCCTTGACAAAGGCTAATGGGTCATCTCTCCCGATGATTTTGGATGGCCATTGACTCTTAAGAGCTCCTTTGCCCTTTTGACAGGTTTTGTTTTTAGTCCTGCAGGATGTCCAAGGTCACCCTCCTCAACAAGAAACCTTGGTGGGGTTGCCAGTTTAGTCGCCAACAACCCGACCATGAGTCAGGTTGTACTGGGATACATGTTACCAGTAGCACCAACTGGTGACCTAACATACATACATGCATACATGCATACACACACACATACATACATACATACATACATACATACATACATACATACATACATACATACATACATACAAAGATAGTCAACGCGATCAGTCGCATATTTTGGCGTGGGAGACTATTTATTAAATTTAAGATGAATACTATCTCCGACAGTAATGCCACAACTACAGTCAGGTTGAATAACTGGTTATTCTTCTACCTATCCCTTCTGAAGACACCTTTTATTCGAATTGGTAGAGATATCCGACTAAATATATAATTCATTTTACAAGGATTTGCTACAAAAAGCATGGCTTTACACAACATCAACAAGAAAATTAAGGAAGTATCGAAGGCAAATAACAAGGAAGGTAATCAAACTTTAATCAGTTGTAGCTACAGAAAAAACCGAAATTATAAATCGCATTTCTCTTGGAGTTGCGAACTTAATAATGATTTATTTAATTGTTATAAAATGGTAAAAAACAATCCCTCCGTTGGCTATATGAATAGAATGAAGCTACACTGCGACGAAATGCACCCAGAGCTAAATTATTTCACAGCGAACAATTACGCTAACCAGCGACGTTTGTTAAACGTAAAAATAAGATAAATATTATTAATTGTAAGTCCCCAACAACAAACATGTTATCAACAACACGTGCTACAGGTCGCCATGCTACTAGACTTCCTAGCAGCCAGGTCGAACAGTGCCTCGAAACAACTATGCCTGTAAGAAACTTGACACCACCTGTACCATCTAAGTCTACCTCGAATGCTGAGGAAAACACTATCGATAATAATAAATATCGAATAAATGTGACACCACGTGTACCATCCGAGTCTACTTCGACTGTTGTGGAAAATACTATCGATAATGATAATCAAAAGTATAAACAATTGAAAATTTCCCTCAACGAAATCTTCCAGAGACAAATTAACTCATATATAAATATCTCTCTTGATGAACGTGTTAAAACGACAATGGTGAATAAAAAACCAAAATACTACGTGTTATTGACGAAATAGGGGATGAATATTTACGACGGATAAAAACCCCAACATTTTGGCAAATCAACGCCTATTTATATGACCCAGCAACGACAGTGAAGCATTATCTTGGTGATAGCAGAGATATTAACAAGAACAAAACACCACCAAAAATACCATCATTTGTATGTCTTCCACATCATAAAATAGAAAAAAGGAGTGCTGACCTACGAAAAAACATAGGATATGTGACAATACTCCTTACATGCAAACAAACACAAAAAAACCTCACTCCTCACCAACAAAGAGTGAAAAATAAAATAGAGACGATGTTTGGTAACAGTAGAACCAGAACTCTCCAATATAAGCTGATAACCCTCAAACAAGAATTGAGAGCTGTTAGCGAAAAACGCAGATACCTGAAGAAGGTAGATGAGAGAAAAGTGCTTAATAAACGATTCAGACGAAACCAAACATCAATCTATAGAGATATGAAGGGCGAAATAATAAGTGTCACTGAGGCCCCATCCCAGAAAGACATAGATTCCTTTTGGAGAAAACTATGGCGTGAAAAGAAGAATTTCAATCAAGATGCAGTGTGGCTAAGAGAAATCCGAAAGAACTATTGCTCCTACACTACAACAAAAACATACGGAATAAGTGAGGGTACCCTTGAAACTGTGATAGGAAAACTCCAAGATAAGAAAATACCAGGAAGAGACATGATTGTCGGCTACTGGTACAAAAAACTAATATTCAATCGGAGGTATCTTACCACCTCTACTAAAAAGTTCTTAAGGGAGATACACTGATACCAGAATGGTTGATATTAGCACAAACGTTACTGGTCCCCAAGAACAAAGACACCCACTTGGCAAAAAACCTCCGACCCATTGCATGCTAGAACCTGATGTATAAGATGTATACAGCCTGCCTGAACCTATTCCAACAAGATCACTGTGAAAATAATAATATCATCACAGCTGGAACGAAAGGGTTTTGGGGATTTGCTGAACAAGTCCTAATCAACAAAACTGTGATGTCGGAAGTGCGACAACTTAGGAGGAATATGGCTACAGTCTGGCTGGACTACAGGAAAGCTTTCGATTCTGTTCCCCACTCTTGGATGATAGAGGCCCTCCAACTTGCTGTCAGAACCATAGAGAGGCTGTCTTCTTCTTGGGTTACTATCCTAAGGTTAAAGACAGAGAGGGAGGACTCTATTTTCACTGATAAAATAAAATATTGCAGGGTTATATTTCAGGGGGACAGTCTCTCTGTGATATTATTCATCTTGTCATTAAACCCCTTTTCCTTTCTGCTCAAGAAATGTGAGGGATACATCATTGGCTCACAGAAGGACAGAAATACGAACCTAATCCATAATTTCTTTGTGGACGATCTGAAACTCTATGCCAAGAACATGGATGGGATGAAGAAAAATCTTGACCTGGTTACAACGTTCTCAAAGGATATAGGAATGGAGTTTGGCCAAGATAAATGCTCATACATGACTGTAAAGCGGGGAAAAACAACAACCCAATCTAGCAACATTGTCATCAATAGCCTAACTGTTTCACCGATATCTGATGAAGACTGCTACAGATACCTGGGGATAGATGATAACATATCCTATAATGGTATCTGTAATAGAGAACGCGTAACCAGGGAATACTACACCCGATTAAGAACGTCCTGGTCCTCGGAACTCTCTGCGCAAAACAAAAAGTGGCTCACAGTGTGTTTGCTGCGCCTGTCCTAACACCAACGTTTGGAATACTCAATTGGAAGATAGACGAAATCCGAGCAGTAACACCGGTAACTTCCACATCAACAGTGACATAGACCGCCTTTACTTGAAACGTAAGCAGGGAGGCAGAGGCCTAGCATCAGTCCAGACAACATTTGAATGTCGCATCATATCTCTCCGACAACATCTACGAACCTCGAAACGTAGGAGCCCGTTTCTCGAGCAAGTCTATCTGCATGAAACAGATAAGACCATGAGAGTTGGGAAGGAACTCCTTGAGAGATATTCCCTGTGTGATAATCAAAAACTCACCCAGGGATGTTGCTCAGCAGTATCGCAGTGAATCCATGGATGAAAAACTGCATGCCTATCAGCAGAAAATCATGCATGGATATGTTGACAGGAAACTCCAGAGTGAGAGTAATATAGATAAGGAAAGTAGTCTATCTTGGACCAACAACCGCTATATTGGCTCCCACTTTGAAGGATACGCTTTTGCAATCCAGGGACAGGAGATTAGCACGAAATACTGATTCACAAAAGAGATAGGGATGCAGGCAAAACACCTAGATGTGGTAACAAGTGCAGACTCTGCAGAACTGACATCGAGGATATCACCCATGTCATCAGCAGCTGTCCAAATTTGTCATCGCGGTACTATCTATCTATGAGGCATGATGTAGTGGCCAAAACACTGTACAATGCAGTTCGTAAAAAAGATAGCCCCGATAATAAACACATTAAAAGCTACAACAATGTGGATGACATACATGTACATAATATGAAAGAGTACTGGTGTAATGTTCCAGTAAAAACCCCAATAAAATGCAGGCATAACAAACCAGATATTATGATATGGGACAGGGAGAAGAAAACATGCACAGTAGTGGAAATTAGCTGTCCAGCAGATGCCAATATAATATCAAAGATTAGTGAAAAGGAGAATATTTATGCAGAACTGATGAGAAATCTGCAGATACTCCACCCTGATTACACCTTCAGATTTAAGCCTGTGATTATTGGGGCACTGGGATATGTTAGTAACTGCCTCTGTACAAATCTTGAGAAGCTAGGCTTCACAGGAACAGAAAGGACACAACTAGTTAGGAAATGACAAGTACAATCCATTAATCGAACAGTAAAAATATATAAAACATTCCAAAAATGTTGCATCTAATAACTGCATATACACATGTACAGATACAAAGCATATACACATGCACACATACAACTCAAAACATCCACATCCACACATACAATAACATCCATATCTACACATGCATGCATACATATCTACCTAGTTGATGTTGTGTAAATTCCAATGAGAGAGTCTTGTGTCTATGTTAGAAACCGACTCTCTCTCTCTATTGGTAAAACTTTGTGAAATTATAAAACCAGAAGAACATACATACATATATAAGTATTCCTTTCTATTACTAAAAATTTGTGAAATTATAAAACCAGGACATACATACTTACATAGCTATATGACCGGATAGTTGCATTTTACGCTCTCTTAATTACATTGATAATTTTTTATATCTCCCCGCCGTTTAATCTGGAGAGAATTAATATTTATGTAAGAAATCAAAACTCAAATTAAACAGGTTAATAGAACTAGGAATAGTCGTCAAATAACATAGATTCTCTTCCATGTTGATACGAAGAAATTTATAAAATAATATTTATTGGGCAGTATTTTTATTAGGAAATTATATGAGTGTACAGTCGTAAATATGAAGAAATTTTGTAATTTCGAATATAACGACTGGAAGTAATGGTTTATGGAAATCAAATGTAATAATTTATTTCACATAAAATTATGAAATATGAAAATGTCTTTTAACTAGATATTTTCTTTCAACCATAAGCTACGCTTTCTATGGTACTATATGCCATTTGTAACAATAAGTCACATTGTCTGGGCAACAGAATTTATTACAGTCACGCTGAATCATAATAAATATGTTGTAGCATAGTTTAAGAGATAAGCTCAACGGAATTTAAAACCTACCATGCAGAGTCGTGGTGAATCATAAATATTTTGTAGCATAGTTTAAGAGGTTAGCTCAACAGAATTTAAAACCCACAATGCAGAGTCGCGGTGAATCATAATAACTGTTTTGTAGCATAGTTTAAGAGGTAAGCTCAACGGAATTTAAAACCTACCATGCAGAGTCGCGGTGAATCATAAATATTTTGTAGCATAGTTTAAGAGATTAGCTCAATGGAATTTAAAACCTACCATGCAGAGTCGCGGTGAATCATAATAAATATTTTGTAGCATAGTTTAAGCGGTAAGCTCAACGGAAGGTAAAGCCTACCATGCAGAGTCGCGGTGAATCATAATAATAGTGTGTAGCACAGTTTAAGAGGTAAGCTCAACGGAATGTAAAACCTACTATGTAGAATCCTTATTTCGAATCCTTATTTCATTATACCCATTTTGTGATTGCAATGTAACATGTTATAAATGTAGTTCTTCAATTACTTTTGCACTTTTAGTTTTAAACTGTTGAACTACGGAGAATTTCCAATGACAAGAAACAAAATAAATTGAATTAATTGAACAATGACTTCAGGCTTGAAGACGGCTGGTCTCTACCAAGTTTAAACGCCTAGGACACGTAGTCATTTACTATGGCGGTCTAAGGATGCCATGAATGAGTCCCATCTAGCATTGCCCTCACTCACCGATATGTACCATTAATTTACACAGATATTAAATAAAAAAGAATTGGCCTAAATCATTTAGATATGATTTTTCAATGCCTACAATAATTCTATCACTGCTGCCACAGAAATATCTTCGTAGTAAGATGATTACAAGCGAAATTTATTCCACTAAAACCAGAGCTTTTGGCATTAATCAGTGAAAGTGTTTTAACACAACTCATTTCAGCAAATGTGGTTATCGATTGAAGCTGTGTAGAAAATTAGCAGTAATTTAAATGTTTGTCATTTGACTGAATAATTGCACGCATATCAACGAATATTAAGCGAGCTTCATATATATGTATATTCACAAACACATATACATATATAGAAGCACATACATAAATATATATAGAAGCACATGCATAAATATCCAGATATATTTACATATGTATAAATATACGTATTATATTATATTATATTATATTATATATATATATATATATATATATATATATATATATATATATATATATATATATATATCCTTCCTAGAGAATTCCTGCAACAATTAAGCGTCTATATTTATAATGTATTCTTATTTATTCCTTCTTTAATTCCAAATATCTTACTGGATAATTTTTATTGGAAAAGCAAAGTAAGATATCGACAAGCATAAATGATTGAATTATTAACATATGAGTTACAATTACCTCGAACTTTCCTCAGGCAGATGCGGTTGCTAGTGCTAAATTCCTAATAGATTGCGATGGGGGAGATAACGATGACATATACATGGCTAAAGAAAAAGAAAACTTTGAATAAATATCCGGAAGGAACATTCCAACCAATTCCAACTTACAATAACAATAAGAAATGACAGGAATATTTGCATTCGTTATCTTAAGCAGGCAGCTATGTTGGAGATTATGCAATTAGTGACTAATATGCTAGAGGAAATATATCGTTTCTATATTTCAATTCATTAAGGGTGCAATTTAATGTAAAATCAAAAGTTAGTCACGATTTCGATTCGTTTTCCCAACCGTTTTTATTTCATAGTATATTGTTTGTTTTAATGACTAATTTCTTTGGGAAAGGTAAATATCGATATCCGTTTGCACAGACTATGAAATTTATGGCAAAATATTTATATTACTTGTCTTAATGACAAATTAATAAGAATTATAAACAAAACATTCTACTAGCATACAGATATGATAAAAATTGAAATTTTTCTTTGTGTATACATAGTATAGAATTAAACGGGACTGAGCTATGTCGTCGGGGTCCTGACTCTTTTCTTATATATATATATATATATATATATATATATATATATATAATTGAAAATCAGTCAAATCGAATCTCTGGCGGTTTGCAAGTGAATTCGGCCTACTTATATGAAATGATGAGTTAGCAAAGCACTCGATAAGATAGGTCCTTAGAGTAATAACATACATTTAAAAAGCTTGACAAATCGAACATTGTGGTAGGCTAAACTAACACACAATATATATACCAGAGCAACGATAGCACTAATCAGGTTGAGAAAAAGTACACCTGGACAAATTAGACGAATAGACGTTTAAGACAAATTAGACGAATAGACGTTTAAAGTGTTTCTTTGAATCCCAAATCAAATATCCGACTTACTTGAAAGGCAAGCTCCTGGCATTGATGACCGAACGTTGGATTCAGTTTTTCAACAGGTTTATCGTTCTTCCTCGGATGGAAGTGATAAATTATATGTTGCTGCAATAAGCTGCTAATCGTATCTATAATTATCACGTGTTAATTCCGGCAAGGGAAATAACCCCCGGGCCCAGGCTCTTATTCAAAAAGTTAGCCAAAAAGGAAATATTTAAAATTCCCGCTAAACATCATGATAAGCTCTCGACTAGATGTTATAAAACAAACACTAATAATTAACCAATCAACGAAATTGTCTAATTAAATTAATTAGTTAATTATTAAATCTAGGAGTATAATATAATTGGAAATCAGTAAAATGGAATCTCTGGCGGTTTGCAAGTGAATTCGGCCTACTTATATGAAATGATGAGTTAGCAAAGCACTCGATAAGATAGGTCCTTAGAGTAATAACATACGTTTAAAAAGCTTGTATATATATATATATATATATATATATATATATATATATATATATATATATATATATATATATATATATATATATATATATATATATATATATATATATATATATATATATACAAGCTTTTTAAACGTATGTTATTACTCTAAGGACCTATCTTATCGAGTGCTTTGCTAACTCATCATTTCATATAAGTAGGCCGAATTCACTTGCAAACCGCCAGAGATTCCATTTTACTGATTTTTCTGATGAAATGACAGTAAATAATAACATTGAAATATTGAATGTCTGCATAACTAAAAGTTTGTAGATAGCTGTTTTAGGTTATGTAACTGTTACAGAAACACGTGTCAATAAATTCCTTTCAACTAAACTGTATCCATTCAAATCTTTCTATATATATATATATGTATATATATATGTATGTATATATATGTATATATATATATATATGTATATATATATATATATATATATATATATATATATAAGTATGTATACGTACATACATATATGTATACAGACGTACAGTAGTATGTATATACATACATACATGCACATATATATATATATATGTGTACGTATGGGTTTACTGAACGTATCGAGTAAGTTAGTCGGCCGGGTGTACCGAAAACGATAAATGGAAAAAAATGAAATTTCATTTCTTACTCTTAGTACGGCTGATACTTAAAAATAAGTATGTATACGTACAAACATATATGTATACAGTAGTACAGTAGTATGTATATACATATATATACATGCACACATATATATATATATATATGTACGTATGGGTTTACCGGACATTTATTATAATTATCGATTTGTTTGTAAACAAACAGCCCGAATTATTAGCCGTACAGTGTTCGGCAACCATCTTTTCCCTTTTGTTCAACACTGACAAATGAACGATGAACTAGTTTCTAGCTTATTAGCTGTCATCAGCACCGTATACCTTACTGTCAGTCGATTGAACTTTTGAAAGTAATATACTTTCCTTATGCATATTAACGCCTGTACAGCCTAATTTGCATATCGAGTGAGTTAGTCGGCCGGATGTACCGAAAACGATAAATAGAAAAAAATGAAATTTCATTTCTCACTCTTAGTACGGCTGTTACTTAAATATAAGTATGTATACGTACATACATATATGTATACAGGCGTACAGTAGTATGTATATACATGCATACATGCACACATATATATATGTACGTATATGAACTAGTATATATATGTATATATATACTAGTTCATCGTTCCTTTGACAGTGTTGAACAAAAGGGCAACGAAGGTTACCGAACACTGTACGGCTAATAATTCGGGCTATATATATATATATGTAAATGGAAACAATGAAATTTCATTTCTCACTCTTAGTACGGCTGATACTTAAATATAAGTATGTATACGTACATACATATATGTATACAGACGTACAGTAGTATGTATATACATACATGCACACATATATATGTACGTATGGCTTTACCGAACATTTATTACAATGTTCGGTTTGTCAGCCGTACTAAGAGTGAGAAATGAAATTTCATTTTTTTTATTTATCGTTTTCGGTACGCCCGGCCGAATAACTCACTCGATATGCAAATTAGGCTGCTCAGCCGTTAATATGTATATATATAGATACTACTGTACGTCTGTATACATATATGTATGTACGTATACATATATACATATATATATATGTGTGTGTGTGTGTGTGTGTGTGTGTGTGTGTGTGTGTGTGTGTGTGTGTGTGTGTGTGTGTGTGTGTGTGTGTGTGTGTGTGTGTCTGTGTGTCTGTGTCTGTGTGTGTGTCTGTGTCTGTGTGTGTGCGTGTGATGGTAGCTAAGATGCTTCTATAGGCGGTATGCCGGTTGAGCACTCCATGTTCTTACAGAGCGTAGAATGATCACGTCTCGAGTTGTCCGCCGGCGAAACAATTGTAACACACAATAAATTGAGTTCAGATGCATCAGTGATTTTTCGTTTTCTATTCTATATATATAGAGATAGATAGATAGATATATAGATAGGGTGTGGCAAAATACTAGGTGGACCATATATGGACCATATATAAATATATATATATATATGTATATATATATATGTATGTATGTCAGGTCACCAGTTGGTGCTACTGGTAACATGTATCCCAGTACAACCTGTGTCATGGTCGGGTCGTTGGCGACTAAACTGGCAACCCCACCAAGGTTTCTGGTGAGGAGGGTGACTTTGGATATCATGCAGGACTAAAAACAAAACCTGTCAAAGGGCAAAGGAGCTCTTAAGAATCAATGGCCATCCAAAATCACCGGGAGAGATAACCCCTTAGCCTTTGTCAAGGCAGAATTCTAGAAGGAAAACTCTCATATAACACCTGCAACCCTGATGGTATCCAATGATGTTGACTTGTTCTTCTTTTTGGTAAATATCATATTGGTTAAGAGAGTGGGACTGGCTTTGTGCAGTGCATTTGCTCACTATAAAAGCTTCACGGCACAGGCATTGCTTTATATCCGGAGATCTCTCTGCACTTGTCGTCACATGGTACCATGGGCCCAGCACTATGTGTCAATGATTGTCACAAGTGTAGTGTTTGTGCCAGAGTTTTCAAGTCGCTGGCTGGACTAAAAAGTCACACTCGTTCAGCGCATCAGTAGGGGTTCTCCTACATGGATATAAAGTAGTGGCCGTACTCGAAAACGAGTTGGCAGCCACCATATATATATATATGGACCATATATATATATATATATATATATGGACAATATATATATATATATGAACCATATGTATATATATATGAAAAGATTCAGGACCCCGACGGCTGAGCTCCGGCCGTCTCAACAGCTAGATCGACATTCGCATCTAGCTTTCGAAACGGCTGGAGCTCAGCCTACTTCTTCGCTGAATATTGTTTGGGTATATCAATATAGTATACACAAATGTGTATACACAAATTATACATGTTGTTGTGCGTGTGAGCAAACAATCCTACCCATTCCTCATTTGACCGTGCGTAGGCCTATGTAGGAGCATGGGTGCAAAACAATTTCACCAGCCCATCTCCCCTTGGGGGACATGCATGGACCGATGTGTGTGCATGTGTGACGGTGTACGGATGTGTATGTGTGTAGTTATATGTATATATATCTATGTATATGTATGTTTCTGAACACGACTATGCATTCATGCGCACATGCGGTTAGGTGAACGTGCACGTACGGATGTGGGCATATATGTTTGCACCGGTATGTATCTGCACGTATACGAATGCACTCGTGCCTGTGTGTGTATACTTTACCCACTCTTTCCACCTACTCATGTATTTGCTATCAAAATTTACTCCACTCCTTCCATTAAAGTAGTATCTATCTCTTGTATTCATGTATTTTCAGGCAAAACCTTCTAAAGCTCCCGAATATACTGTTATATTTGATTTTATGTATGCAGCATGCATACACATAGTACATACACTTCACCACTGGTTACCAACCCATGTAAACCACTCTACATATTTTTAAATCCCTATATATTACCTGATCTTATTTGTTCCTATTTACTATTCTATTTACCCATCTGCTCATTTACTACTATATAATCCACTTATTCCTGTTAATTCTTCAATTAAAAATATCATTACACACTATAAGCCCACATCTATTTCTAAGACCATTTTGCATCTTCCCCTACTCTACTTCCACCCACCGATCACTGCTACCTACACCTACAGTACTTCCTTCTCCTGACTCATTGCCTGTTGGGATAAACTTACCGCACTCTGCCCACTACCTCCATCTGACCAGTTTACTGCTATGATAAACTCAATCAAAGCACTATCAAGACCAGTGGCCTAGTTTTTCATACGCTACAAATATTACTACATCCTCAGCAAGGCTCCCTGAACACACATGTTCAAACCGCTTGGCGTCGCAGTCGGGAATTTGTATCTCTCTCTCTCTCTCTCTCTCTCTCTCTCTCTCTCTCTCTCTCTCTCTCTCTCTCTCTCTCTCTCTCTCTCTCTCTGTATATATATATATATATATATATATATATATATATATATATATAATTAGCAGCAACAATGAAGTATCAATGTAACATTATATCCATTCTCACATGATTCGCATTTTGCAATCGATCAGCTGAAAGTACGATCGGTAGTTTTCGAGCCCGAATTGATAGTTCCTCAGACTTGTGGATTGCTAAACACACTATATATATATATATATATATATATATATATATATATATATATATATATATATATATATATATATATATATATAGTATTAAGGGTACTATTTATGGTTATGTATGCAATAAAACCTTTGATGGTAATATATTATATATACACAAACCCTAAATAGTGAGAGATAGTCATTAATTACTATCCTATTACCAGTAAGATAAATAGCTCAATGTAATAACATCAGTTGTTTTACAGAGCAGTTATATAGAGATTACAGTAATCAAAGTTCAGTTTAAGTCATTTATTTGCTTACAATTGTTTCCTCCAAACCGAGGTTTGGATTCTTCGGAGCAACTATTTATAACATACTTGACCTCCTTTTCAACCCAAGATACACATAAAACATATGCGCATATTGATCAACAGTGGCGTGACATTCATCAAATGATATAGCATGGCAGTTTACATATAAAGTTTACAGGATAAAAATAAAATAAAATAAAAACAAGAGTGAAAATAAGAGTGAAAATAAAGATAAACATGAAGCGTTGGCAGTCTATGAAGATAAAGCAAGACGAAAGCTTAGAGTAGTCAGTGTATGAAACAATCTCCCGTGTAGCATGCACGCGTGTCTTATCTATACATGATTAGAGTGCGTCAGAATGATATTTGCAGGGTCAGGCAGCTGAAGCAGGCAATCGATCTTATTATATAGGCTGAATTATTAAGTCATTTATTGTCATACATCTGTATGATATACAGTCTCGGATGCGGGGAAACGCCAAAATATCAAAAACCTTCAACATACTATAAACCTTATTGTATCGTAGGCAAGGTCGTACCACTGTCCTTGCTCACACCACCACTCACATAATCCATGAGACGCAATATATATATATAGAGAACACGCGTCTATCGTATAATTCGCAGTGGTTCAGCATATAGTCAAGCTATAAACCGTATCCAGTCGGTTCTTAATTAATATATCATGCTGTCCAGATTCCGGAATTGCCTGAATGACTAAAGGGAATTAATGCGTAAGGGGAGGTAACTAGCTAGTTATCTTAGTTACATTACTATGCTAAACTACATTAATGGTGATTCAAATACGTGCCTATCATGTGAAGTTATAACTAATATCCAGAGTATGTTACCCATTTATAGGTTAGAGAGTTGTCCATTAAGAAGTACAAGGGTGTATATATTAGGATGATTACCATCCATTAATTAAGGGGTGTCATATCTGAACGTTCCATAAGAGGAGTCAGACTCGCAAGTCACTGCTCCATGCAGATGTAATATAACAGTAGGACCTGGTATGGTCCCACTATTATATATGCCACCCGGTAGGCTCCGCGTCATTGCTTGCCTGCATCTCCAGTAAATCTTCGGTATGGTCCGGAGATCCAATCTCTCATATGCATGCACTAGTCTGGCCATCAAGCAATAGACAACCCCCGTCTCAAATATAAATCAATTATGTATCACATCTCCAAGCTAGAGTGGAGTCTATTAATAGGTATTAAAGGAGTCCACATCAAGATGATTACGTGCATAATTCAATGAACTGATCGCTTACAGTATATAATCACTTAACAATACGATTATCTATCTAATCATCAATCTATCTCTTGGTGGTAATCCATGCACAGGACTATGCTATCGCAACCAGTACCGTGTCCCCAATTTATACTAATCTTATATTTGTGCAATGCAGAATAAGTAGTCCACGGTCGAGATATCAGTATTAGGGGTACAAGGGGGTATTCCCAGTGTAGGTGGTACTAAAATGCTGTCAGTATTATCTTTAGAGTATAGAGATGGGTGTGGATGTGAGGTGTAAGGTGTGCTACTGATGTTAATTGCTAGGGGTGGTGCCGGTTCCAGTCTGACATTATTATATATAGGGTTTAAAGTTTTGGAACGAGTGTCAGAAGCGGTGCTGGCAATTTGCGAACACTTCTGATTCTTTATTAAGGAGATTATGTTTAGAGAAGATGATAGTATGGGTCCCTAGTAGACAGAGGTTACAAAATTTATCAGGAGGTTTGTACGATGTTGCACTACCTACCACTTCCCATTTAAGTGTATATATTTTATTTTTAGTTTTTAGATAGTGTATGTAGCTAGATAGTGAAGTGGAGTTGGCTAGATTGTGTTTTTTGAAAGAGTGGAGGTGCGAATTGTATCTAGTTTTCAAGCAGTTAGAAGTGGAGCCTATTAGGTTTCAGAAGAGCTGTTAGTTGTGACTGTACATGAGTATATGATATCCTTGGTTAAGCATTTTTTATCTAAAGGGCAGGTTATACTTGATCTACAGTTACAATTACTCTGGGTGCTAGTCTGCCGGTTACTATGCTGTGTAGAAGTTTGGAGGTTAGCTATAGGGTTATGGTTATGCGGGTTGTGGTACGCAGCGTTAATGTTTCCACTAGTGCTATTACTATTATTTCCATTGATATTACGGTTATTTGTTATAATGTTACTTTGACTGTTATTTTCAATGTTATTTTGAAGGTTTATCGACCGTTGTGATTTAGTTTGTTGGAAGTAAGAATTAATTTTTCTTTTATTTGTACTAGCTATGTGGTATGCTAAGTTAGGCGTAGTAGAGTATGAGATCTTAATAGTGTTTTTGTTTAAAAGGTCGTGGTACCTGTGGCCGGATGGGAAGTGTTTATCTAGTAGTGAGAAGAAAGCCCTAGGAAGGTTGGTAGAGACGTTTAAATTGAAAGGAGGGTTGAAAAATGTATTATTTCTTCTTCTATTTCTGTTTTTTATGTCTGGTGATTTGTTTCCTTTAATGTTCCTATGGTCATTTCTGTGGTGCGGGTTACTCTTGTTGTTACAATCCCTATTAGTGTGTGTGCAGTTGCTATTCCTATTATTAAATTTTCCCATGGACATGTTGTGTGAAATGATGTTGTAGCTATGTGTTTTTGTAGGTAGGAACTCTATCCCTGTATTATGGCCTGATCTAGCTAATGCCTGATTATAATACTGCGAGTTATTGTTAAATGTGTTTATGTCATAGGATATATATATATATATATATATATATATATATATATACAGAAATACATTTATCAACTACTTCGACTACTTAGAGGACAACCTAATAGCGATCAATCCGTAGATAATTTATAGATGTGTAAAGTATAATGGAATAATATCATTTGTGAATTGTGTCCCATATCTTTTAAAATATAAAACGTTTACAAAGGGAACCGAACATAATTCCTGGATTACTAAGTGTTGAATGTTTCTCTGATGTTATCATAGGCCAATCTCTCCACAGATGAAATTTTCTTACTCTTTGAAGAATGCAAACACATATCTGTTTCGATTTCACAATAATTCTTTCTGCCATAGACCCAATGCCAGCAATTGTGTTTGATGTAATATCCGATCCTAATTATCTGGTACTTATTTTATTGAGCCTGGAAGGGTTAAAGGTAAAATTGACTTCAATGGGATTTGAACTCAGAACAAATACTGCTAATCATTTGTCCGACACTCTCCAGCTTATTAATAATTCAAATCATTTTGGAAACACCAACTCTGTTAGTATTATAGTACACTATTAACTCATATTAATTAATTGTTTCTACTATTGGCACAAGGCCAGCAATTACCCAGTACATTACTGGTACTTTATTTTATCGACCATTAATTAATGATCTGTTATTTGGTACAGAAATGATAACGAAATTAATTTTATTAATAGATTATATGATATTAGAACAAATCGATTTATTTGAGCAAAAGTAGATTTAGATTAGAAGAGGCTATGTAGCCAGTCCTGGTAAAATAGACTCTCAGGCTATTTAACATCTAAGAGTGTCAGACACAGTGAGCCCCGAGTTAAGACAATTGTTAAGTCAATTTGAAATGTGTTTCACCATCAATTGTTAAAAAACAACTTAAAATCATTTTGTCAACATTTTATTATAATTCTGCTTGTGCTTCATCCATTCGCAACGTACGTTACGCTTTAGTTACATACACACACATCTAGTGAGTTCCATGACTTAAGAATTTTAGGAGAGTCAAATATTTTCTAAATTAATAATTTTAGCAGTAAGTAAAATATTTTCGAAATTAATAATTTTAGCAGTTAGTAAAATATTTTCGAAATTAAGAATTTTAGCAGAAAGTCACGACCTGGGTTAAAGATAGCAGTCACTACCTGAGTTCTAAAACGCTATTTATTATTTAGCAGTTTACCAGTAGAATGAGCTTCAAAAGCATGTTTGTCTATTTCGCCGTACCGGCTACGTTGCCTATTCCATTTAAATTCTACGGTATCAAAACAAATTGCTACAAGAATTTCCTAATTTCAAACTCTCGGATCGGTAATAGTGTTAGTTATAAAGAGATGATATATCTGTATATCTAGAAAATATAGAGTAAATCGGGTAGCCTATAGAGAACCAGCGCCCAAAATAAACCCAGGAATAGCGTTAACAGCCACGTCAAAAGAATTGTTTCTATTTAACTTTTGTTAAACAGTGTAATCATTGGAAAGATCTAATGATAACCAAATACATAAATTTCGTTTATAACACTATTTAACATGTCTTACATATCTTCCATCTAGTGCACGTATATTAGTTATTAACTTATTAACCAATCTAATACCCCATCTCAATGTCTTCCACCTGATCCACTAGTTATCGTATGTTTATCTTTCCTCAACTAACTCTATATCAATGCTAACCAGTTTATTTTATCAGACGCATTTCTGTGAGAAACAAGTAAAGACTGGCAATAATTTTAACATAAACATATTTTCTTTACAATTGTTACTCAAAAGGATTTGGATCTGCCTGTAACTAACATTTCACTGGACATATTTTAACCACATCTAGGTCACTTTAGAGGACCGAGTCAACCTAATATCCATGAGGTGTACCCTAGCAAAGCATTTATTTATAATAATTTGGCGCTGTCTATGAAGAAATAGATTGATGAGCGATATGGATATATATATATATATATATACATATCCACAGACATATACACATCACACATACAAACATGCATACACACACTGACAAACAACACACATACAAACATACATGGTGGCTGCCAACTCGTTTTCGAGTACGGCCACTACTTTATATCCATGTAGGAGATGCGCTGAACGAGTGTGACTTTTTAGTCCAGCCAGCGACTTGAAAACTCTGGTACAAACACTACACTTGTGACAATTATTGACACATAGTGCTGGGCCCATGGTACCATTTGACGACAAGTGCAGAGAGATCTCCAGATATAAAGCAATGCCTGTACCGTGAAGCTTTTATAGTGAGCAAAGGCACTGCACAAAGCCAGTCCCACTCTCTTAACCAAGATGATATTTACCAAAAAGAAGAACGGGGAGTGATAAGCCCGTAGCCTTTGTCAAGGCAGAATCCTAGGAGAAGGAAACTCTGATATAACGCCTGCAACCCTGATGTTATCTAATGATGTTGACTTTTTCTTCTTTTTGGTAAACAAACATACATACATACGTACATACATACACGCACACATACATATACACCTTCAAAATTTGCAAAACATTCTTGCGATTCAAGGGATGACAATTTCTTTTCTTTTACAACCTTGCCACCAGGAAGGTGGCCGGTCAAAAAAATATACTCGAAATTAAGAGAAAGAGAAAACATACACATACATACATTACAAAAACATACATATATCACACACAAACATACACCCATACATACATACATACACACATCACACACATCACACATACACACATACATACACACATGCATACATACACATATACATACATGCATACATACACACATGCATACATACACATACACATACATGCATAAATACACACATACATCACACATACAAACATATAGACACATGCATACACATATGTATACATACATGCCTCCATACACACATGCATACATACAGACATACAAATATACATATATGCATACATACACATATACATCCATACGTGCATACATACAAACAAACACACACACGCATGCATACATACACATACATGCATACATGCACAAATAGATACATCACACATACAAGCATACATACACATATGCATACATACACATATATATGCATGCATACATATATGTATGCATAACTACATACAAACATAGTTACACACATGCATACATACATACATACATGCATACATACATACATGGTGGCTGCAAACTCTGCTTAGTGTATTGCAATGGCTTGTCAGATTACACAAAATGGTGCACTTTTAGGCTACGGCCAGCCACACAAACCTGTAACATATCCTGAACAAGCAATTCCTGTGCTTTGAAGGTTTTTTTAAGTGGGGAAAGGCCCTGCACTCGACCAATCCCACTCTCTGAACATTGAAATCACTACCCGAAATGGAGAACTTGTCAACATCATTGGGGGGTGCTTACTAAGCCGCAGATTTTGTTTCAGAGTTTCCGTCTCCTAGAAAGGTGTTGTGACAACAACTGGGGGCCTTTCACTCCCAGGGGAAAAAAGAGAACTATTTGGATGGCCATTGACTTTGATGAGTTTCTCCACTCTTTGCCAGGTCTTGTATTATATCCCGCAGTGTGTCCAAATATCACACTCCTCACCAAGCTAGCTTGAGGGGTTGCCAGTTTAGTTACCGACGACTTGACCATGAGACAAAGTGTACTGGCTTACATGTTACCAGTAGCACCCGAGAGCGACCTGACACATGCATACATACAGTGGTGGACTGTCCAGCTTGCCAGGTTGGCCAATGTCAAGTGGGCTCCAGGGTGCCCACCGTAGCATTGCAAGAGCCCACAGTAAAATTGCAGGGCCCACTGTAGTATTTTAGGGGCCAATGCTTTACTTTAAAAAAATACCTGAAATCTAAAAGAAAGTATAAATTTTTTTCAAAATAAATAAAACAAGTAAGCAAAGCATTTGGCAACCAATTCCTCAGGGAATTTCTAGAAAGCAAAATATAAGATAGTGCAAATAGCTGTAATCAATGGTTGTACATTCTACTAAATCTGAAGCCTAGTGTATTCATTCATGCATTCAAACATACATATATAGACAGACACACTAGCATGTATATATATATATATATATATATATATATATATATGAAATTGGAATAAATGCTCTGAAATAGCGATATATATGTGAATATAGACATAGAATATTCGAAAATATTCTGTATGTTTATAATAAACATTTTGAAGACCTAATCGCTATAGAATAGAATACGTCACGTATTACAATTAGATTCTCGACAAAAGCAAGGGAAGTAATCTACGCGTTTCATTCTTGTTAGAAATCATCAGGACTACATATCCAGTGCTTTTATCGAGAATGACACAGCTAGAGACTTATAGAATACTTAGCTGTGTACAGGAACTGGTTTGAAAGAGCGGTTGCCGGTCCGGCAGAAATTAGAAATTGGAATAAATGCTCTGAAATAGCGATATATATGTGAATATAGACATAGAATATTCGAAAATATTCTGTATGTTTATAATAAACATTTTGAAGACCTAATCGCTATAGAATAGAATATATATATATATAAATAATAATAAAATGTGGAGAGGAAGCACACGAGTTAGGATATATATATATATATATATATATATATATATATATATATATATATATATATATATATATATATGAAAACAGGGAGAAAAATACGATTATTAGGAAGGAACACTTTTTTTTCCCCTTTTATTTATTTCTCTCTTTTTTTCTGGGTTAGAAAATGATTAAAACGAAATATTTTACTTTGTGTGAAGTGATAAGGTATTAGTTTATTTATTTATTAATTAACAATGGCATTTATTTATTTATATATTTAATAATTGTCTATTACCGGTTTCAACATTTTTATGCATTCCCAAATGATAATAATATGTATTGGTGTAGAATGGTGGTGTTGGACATGTTAAAGAAATGGTGCAGAAAGAATAATGTTATTTACAAACAAGGTTTATGAAGTGAAAAGAAAAAAGAAAAAAGAAAAAAAGAAAAAAGAAAAAAGAAAAAAGAAAAAAGAAAAAAGAAAAAAAAAGGGCGTAATGTGGAGCATAATAAGTCAATGTGAAAGAAAAAATAATGTTATTTACAGGCATATTTCTTGAAGATAAGCAGATCAAAATGTGTTAATATAGCAAGTGTGCTTAGTTGATAGATGATGGAGGCAAATGGTGGACTGGGGTTTGATATGATTTCCCTTTTTAGAGAGTTAATAATCAGGGGGAGGTAATTCATGCTGGAAGATAGTTAATTTATTTAAGAAAAAGGATTAGGTAGGGTGTAGGGAGGTAACTCTTTAGAGAGACATGGGTATTTGTAAATGTTTGATTGTTCGTTCCAGTTTTAGTTTAGTCCGAAGTTTAGTGCATTAAGTAGAGGTTGGAATTTGTTAATGAAATACGTTTCCTTATTGGTACGATGGATGAAAGTAGCGTTGTCTATGAATTTGTAAATGGGGAAAAATGTTTAAGTTTGGATGTTGGTTGCGTGCACAATTAGCGATATGTTCACTAAATGCAATCTTTCTGTATTCCTGTATTTTGATTTGTAATTTATGGACACGTGTGTGTATGTGCGTGTGCGTGTCTATGTATATGTCTGTACGTGTTTGTGTATTTGAGCAGATATACGCATACCCATGTGTGCGTCCATGTATGCGTGTGCGTGTGTGTGTGCGCGCGTGTGTGTGTGCGTGTGAGAGCTAATATACGCGGGCATGTAGGCAGGCATCTGTGGACGCGTATGCTGTTAGTTAAATGGTTGTGTGCGTGTGTGCGTGTATGTGAGTGTATATATATATATATATATATATATATGTATAGGTATATATGTATATATATGTATATTTGTGTGTATGTGTATATGTGTATGTATGTATGTGGGTATATGCGTATATGTGTGTGTCAGTGGACTTGTGAAATACCAAACCCAGCATGAATTCATTGAAGTGTGTCAGGCGGAGGGTAGCTGATGGACAGTCTGATAGCAACTATTGGCCAGAATTTATGATGACGTAGAAAAACAACAGCCAACAGCAGGACAAGCGAGAAAGATGTTTTTTGAAGCTAACACCCCAGTGAGAAAATTTAATCCGGAATTATTGCCAGTGTCCGACGAACCTGCAGTTACCAGAATCACACAGATCCATACAATGATCGTGTCTCGAGCTGTCTGCCGGCGAAAAAATTGAAACACACAATAAATTAAGTCCAGATGCATCACTGACTTTTCGTTTTATATTAATTCATTTTCTCATCTAGCCTTGTGTGATATAGGTGATAAAACCTTTATAGTCCCTTCTCAATTTGAAGAAAAGTATCCGAAGTTGTGAATTTTCTTTTCCTTCCCCCGATAAATCTACTGACTGAACTTTTCTAGAAACACTTGACAGTACAGGTGTTTATTTTGTCGTGTACATAATTAGTTACCTATCTGCACGTGGCAACGAACTGCATAGATTATCAAATTCTCCTGAAAACCTATGTAAATGGGATGTACAATAATGTTTATACTTAGTGTCTTTGCAATCAAATAAGACAATCACTGTAGCAGTCTTATGTAGCAACACTACTTTTTATTGATATAGAGCACAACACATTTTTGTTATTTGATCAACGTTCTCAAAATTAGTCTTCTGAGTAAGTCGGAACGCACCTGCACAGGTAAATGATAACGAATGTTAGGTGAAATACGATCAGGTGTTTCTGTCATGTGGAATTTCAATAATCAAACATGTTAATTATATATCCTTTAATCATTTGCTACCATCATCAAATAATTTGTTTACCTGCAAGTCAACGGAGAACAGCCTAGGAGATAACTTTGTCCTCTAAAAATAGCAGCCAACTATAACTCACATCTTTAAAATCGGAT
>OZ024742.1:177564268-177591768 GCA_964016885.1 Eledone cirrhosa
GCTATGGTTTTCAATTAAAAGCAACATATCGTCACGATATAAATCTCCTGTCATCTCTGGCATTTTCCTATGCAGTACATTATTAATAAATAATCTAACGAGGTCCGTTAGTTGCGCCGAATCAGATCATCCCATACTGATATCAAAATTATTTTTTCTGTCGGCTCTTGTCCAGAGATGATTATTAAATTCTATTAGTGTTTTACGTGCTGTTAGAATTATATTCATTTCATCACTAGATAAGTATGTATGTTTAGACGCGTAGACATGTCCCTTATTAAGTAAACTAGGGTTAATAGAGGAGTAGTAACTTGCAATATCCATTTGAATGAAGCCTTTGTTATGTTTTAATTTTATGTTATTGAACCAATCTATAACTTCATTAGTACCGTTCCATAGTTTAAGGTGTGATTTTTCTTTAAGTAGTGATATAATTCTATCTAATATATGTTTGCTAATTATGCCTAAGTCCGATTTAGATGGTGCGATGAGCCTGACTGGTAGTTTAATTTCAAAATTTCTTTTGTGGTCCTTCGGGTTAATTTTCGGTTTTCTATGTATAAAGGGTTCAGTCCTATTTTGGATACCTAATTTATAAATAATTTCAGAAGCTTCTCTATTTAATGTTGAAAGATGTTATTTTGTAATGATTAGATGTTATATTGTAGTTTTTTCTGAGTTCTTTCAATATAAGGTTATTATATTCGTCCTTTTCCATACCATATAAATTATTAGTTTTATCAGATTTTACGAGGATCCTCTTAGTTTTTTCTAGATTGTCTATTTTATTCTTGAAGCCTTTAAGGCTATAAATTGTTTTATTTTTATTTAATGTTTTGTATAATAGATATTACTTCATTTTCAAATTCGGCTAGTAGTTTATTGCTAGGTGGATTCTTCTTAGATTTCAAGACAAGATCAAAGTTGTAACTGGAATTATTTATTTTGTCATGCGATTTTCTATCAAAATGGAAAGCACGCCATCTAAGTTTTTGTATAAAGGAGTCAGATTTCTCAATGAGTTGTTTTAGATATTCATTATTTTTATCTTTTAGAGAAGAAGAAATCCTAAAGAAATTAATAAAACACACTTCGTATTTTATCTGATGATAGCGTACCAAAGTTTTGGTACCCTTGAAATATATATAATAGAATAAATATGGTTTTATAAATATAGTTTCTATTTATTTAATATCATTTAAATCTGTCGAGTGCTCTGAATCAGTTATACACATTTATATTTGTTGAATTACCAACAAATTAAATATCCCTTCTGTATATATTAAATGTAAAGGATATATATATATAAATTAAACAAATTCATAGATACTGTATATATTTTATCTAATGATTCTTTGGACTTACATTTATTTATATGTATATATATATATATATATATATATATATATATATATATATATATATATATAAATTTTGAGTATATGTTGGATGTTTACCGACACCCTAGTATGCAGATTGGAGCACTCGACGAAGTACGCAGGTTGGTTTGTTTACTCCGGAGTAATGTAAAATAATTAAGTCGAATATGTAAAATTTGGCTTCGATTATTATAAATTATAAATATACTGCTATATCTATTTCGGTGACAGCCATCATTGGCTGTGACCTCTTCAGGCAGTCCGAATTGGTTTGGGAAAGACAGGTACACATGTTGTTGAAGTTTGTTTTACTCCGTCAATACATCGATATATCCAGCTCCTGGTTGTATTGATATTTCTTTCAGGAAATGGAATCATATCATATGATTCCATTTCCTCAGAAAAATAACAACACAACCGGAAGCTGGACATATCGATATATTGACGGAGTAAAACAAACTTCAACAACATGTCTACCTGTCTTTCCCACACCAATTCGGACTGCCTGAAGAGGTCACAGCCAATGATGGCTGTCACCAAAATATTTATAGCAGTATATTTATAATTCATAATAAAGAAGCCATGTTTTACATATTTGACTCAATTATATATATATATATCTGTCTCACAGTATTTCTCCCTTAACAAAAACAACAACAACTGCAACATTATAGGGAAATTCTTTCATCTTTACGCGGTCGATAAAATAAAGTAAAGATAATTCATTGGGATAATTTCTGGCCTTGTGCCAAAGGTAGAAACAACTATTACACTACGCTAAAATACTACGCTATCCCACTACACTATAATACTATATTAATAATACACCAGACTATAATACACAACACTGTTTATACTACACTCTTGTATACATGGGCCCGCAAACCCTGATAGGGGCTACGTAGTGACCAGAGTGATAGTGTAATATAATATTCCACTGTATTAATGAAGTGTAATAATGTGTAGTGTATTTGGTAAAGGTAATGGCCCACTTCAGCCACGAATAACCATATAATTTACACCTAGAAAGTTCCTATTCAGGGTAGAAGCCCTGGCCAAACGTTTTTGTGGATGACCAGTAGTCGCCCTTGTTTACCAGTCGCCCTTCCCCATGCCACCGATGTTGTCCAAGGGAAAGGCAAAGTTCTATACAGCCTGGCACCAGTGATGTCGCAATTGGTTTCTTTCCAGCTGAATGAACTGATTTAATGTGTAATAAACAGTCGTGCTGAAGGACAACACACCATCTGTCTAAGTATCGTCCTCACAGCCTCACCATTTTGATCACAATGATCTAACCACTAAGCTGTCCGTGTAATAGTATAATATAATTGTATATTCTATTAAATGTTTCTACTTTAGGCACAAGAAACAAGGCCAGCAATTTGAAGAGGAGGGGAAACTACTGCTACTACTACTACTCAGAATAATAACAACAACAACAACAATAATTATTATTTCTAATTTAGGTACAAAGCCGGCAATTTTTTATTTTTTTTTGTCGAGAAAATTGATTAAATCGACCCCAGGGCGTTACTGGTACTTTATTTAATCGAACCCGTACGGATAAAAGGCAAAGTTAACCTCAGCGAGATTCGAAATCAGAACGCAAAATACCACGAAGCATGTTGTCCGACGCTCTACCGATACTGCGAATTCTCCACCCTATTGTATGTTCTGATAATGCAGTGTATTAGTTTATTACGGTTATGTTGTAGAGCAGGAGTGTGCAACATATTCTATTGGCAGGCCACTTTTGAAAGTTGGAACAACTATTAGGGCCATTAAAATGTATTAAGCATGATTCCAAAGATTCACCACAACGTCTTTCCATAACGTAGAAGTGGGAAATTATAACACACATAACCCTATCAGTGAAGCCCTTTAGTATAGGTCAATTAACAGAAAATTGTATTACGGTTACGAAAAATATTCTATATAAACCTACAAAGTAAAAAAAAAACGGTCATCGTGGGCCACTCTGACTGGTCTGGCGGGTCGGATTTTGGTCTGTGGGCCGCCTGTTGCATGCTCCTGTTGTAGAGTATTAGTGTGATACTGTGGTGTTATTGTATATTGTAATACTGTAGTGTCGTAATGTAATATAGATAGTGCTGCTGTAGTGTCATAATCTAGTATAGATAGTGCTGCTATAGTGTTATAATGTATTATAAATAGTACTGCTGTAGTGTCATAATCAAGTATAAATAGTGCTGCTATAGTGTCATAATCTAGTATAGATAGTGCTGCTATATTGTCATAATCTAGTATAGATCGTGCTGCTGTAGTGTCATAATTGTTTCTACTTTTGGCACAAGGCCAGCAATTATCCCAGTACATTACTGGTACTTTATTTTATCGACCCCGTAAGGGTGAAAGGCAAAGTTAACTTCGGCGGGATTTGAACTCAGAATGGCAAAGGCCGTAACTCTTTGCGTCAAAGCATGGCGTCCGACCCTCTACCGATACTGCCAATCCAGTGTCATAATCTAGTATAAATAGTGCTGCTATAGTGTCATAATCTAGTATAGATAGTGCTGCTGTAGGGTTATAATGTAGTATAAATTGAGCTGCTGTAGTGTCATAATTGTTTCTACGTTAGGCACAAGGCCAGCAATTAACCAGTGCATTACTGGTACTTTATTTTATCGACCTCGTAAGGATGGAAGGCAAAATCAACCTCGGCGGGATTTGAACTCAGATCGTAAAGTGACGTAACTATGCTGGAAAGCATGGCGTCCGATGCTCCACCGATACTGCCAATCCACCGCTATAGATAGTGCTGCTGTAGTGTCATAAGGAGGTATAAATAGTGCTGCTGTAGTGTCATAATCTAGTATATACTCTAGGTGTAGTGTAACAATGCCGTGTGAAATTAAAATGTGATTTCGTTCTATTTAATGAAATGGTGTGGTTTAAGAGTGTGAGTGTAATAGTTTCATTGTTTGGATTATTCTCATACTTGGAAAGGATACTGCAGAATGCCTAAAGCAAGAAATCATCTAGCGTTTCCGAAATTTTTTGGTGAAAAATAAATGTTTTCAGTCTTTCTTTTCGTAGGTGTTTACGTCTTCTGTCTGGTTGTGTCTACTGGAAAGATAAGAACATAGTTAGACAGTTATTTCTGTTCACTATTCTATATATAAAAGGCATTCATTACATCTCCTACACCTTTATCTGCTAGCAGAGCCGATAAAACATTATTTTCGTAGACAACTGAACAGATGAATACTGATGAGTGGTTTTCAGAACTGAGATCAAATACAAGTTGAGCGTTACTAAAATAACGATACCACATATATATTGAGCTTTACGCTTTCATTCGTCTACTTTAAATAGTTTTGTAATTTATCTATCTCTGATATGACGAGCTAAACATACAGCCTTTACCTACTCGACTGGCTAGAAACAGGAGCGAGATTAGTTTAAAAAATTGAAAGACACATCAAGTAGTGTAGTCTTAGACAGCTTTCAAAAAATGTTAGGGCCACGACCCAAATGCCTTTCTTTAATGTGTCTCTTCCATCATAGTTGATCCGGATCTAGACATCAACCTCCCTGATAACCATAAACCGATTCTCTTCACTTTGCTAAGTATCTCTAAAAATGTAAATAAACGTCGTCTTATTCGACGTCATGCGTAGCTACTTTAAAGCCGCTCCGTGGGTCAATAAAATCAATTAGAGCGTATTGAGTATTTCATCGTTTAGCTTAATCAGAGAAATATGTCAAGCATTATTGATATTCACAGCAATGAAGAGTGTTTTATAATAGTTTGATAAGAAATGTAAATTAACGACCAAGAACAAATTCAAAAGAGAATTATTTCTAGATAAGTTTTAATTAACTTGCCAATCAATAATTGCTGGTTTAATTAGTTTTTCTAGTTGCATCAATGTTCATGTGCAACATAATCTGATTACAGCTTGTAGAGGTTAGTCAATGGTAGCACACTCTCATTCTATAGCAACCCATTTGTCTCTAAACAAAACCGAAATTTACACATAAACTGCCGACAGCTAATCAATGTAAGGCATACTTGTTGATGTTCTATAATATTATATGATGTTAAAGGTGTTCTTTTGGAATTTAACAATTAGAGATCTTGTTGATATCAGAACCTGGCTGACAGAATATATTGGAGTCATAATCCCATTTCTAAATAGAGTCCTGTAAAAGGACTTGAACACTCGTAGTTCATTCACTGTTCCCTCTGTTTGTAGTGTTCTGTTGTGTCTATCTATGTAGAGTAGATCCAAGCCCACTAAATCCAGTCAGGAATAAGTATTTTAGCTACAGACACTATGAATAGACGTAAGGAAATAGGAACTGTCCAACACTCAATTGAGAAGCTGACGATAAGGTGTTAACTAACTATGGTTCTCGTTATTCTGCAAGAAAAGGTTTTATATTTACCAGAGATAGAACAAACTTAATACTTCAAACTTTTCTGTCCCATCAAAGATAGCAATAGCTACATCATAATCGTCAATTTCGTCTATCATAACTGAATATGCACATTTGTTTATTTTAGTAACTGTGCCATTTATGGCCAATACAGTGTTATTCCACAGATTAAAATTCGTAGACTGTTTTATGTTTGCTCCGTCTAAGATCGTTTTATTAACTATAGCAAAATTACTTTTGGCGTGATTAATGTGTCTACATTTCTATGAGTTATCAAAATTATTTTTATGGTCCATAAATGTGAAGGAGGCTATATTTTTAATATTTTATGGTTATGATTATTTGTTTCTGCATTTATTTCATTTTGAATTTATTCCTGTTATGTTTGTTTTTGTTAGATTGTTCATGCTGTTATAAACGATATTACATACCGCTTAAAAATTGCCTTATATGCTGTGGATATGAACGTATTTTAAAGACTATCTTTTCATGTCCGACGTTCCTTTTTTTCCACCTTGTCACTTGAATATTCATTATTAAACTAAGAATATAATTTTGGAATGCTTGTAATTATATTTATATACATCATGTGTGGACTTGTTTAGTCTGTTCCCATATGACTAAGACTGCTATTGTATACATTTTATCTTTATCTCAGTTACTACTTTTTGGATAAGCTTACTTCTTCCTCGTTCACTTATTCGTGTGAGCTTTATGGGGGCAGAGTTCTCCAACAGATTTTCCAGATGGTCGTGTCAGAAGTAAACGTCTCCAAATGATACGGCTGGATCCCCAAGCAAACCAGCCTGTCTCATGGATGTTATCCATATATCTTGCTCGGGGTCTCTCCCTGGGTCTCCTGCTAGTTAGTTTTGTCCCTGAAATCTGTAAAACGATTCATTCCAGAGCCATTATAACCACATACCTATAAAATCGGAGCTGTGATCTATAAATCCGAAGAACTCCGAGCTACGCACTCTATCGTATAACGTTACACCAAGACCATTCGCAGGAACACCATTTCGAGAGCTTCTATTCGCGAGCGTATGCTATCGCTCATTACGCAAGATTCATGACCATATGTAAGGGTTAGCACGAATACTGAATTAAGGATATCGAGTTTGTCATTTACACCTACCTCCGTTCTTATGATTACCGAATGCTGAAGCTGGCGCCAATCGTTATACCATTTCCAACACCTGCCAATCGTTATACCATTTCCAACACCTGCCAATCGTGATACCATTTCCAACACCTGCCAATCGTTATACCATTTCCAACACCTGCCAATCGTTATACCATTTCCAACACCTGCCAATCGTGATACCATTTCCAACACCTGCCAATCGTGATACCATTTCCAACACCTGCCAATCGTTATACCATTTCCAACACCTGCCAATCGTTATACCATTTCCAACACCTGCCAATCGTTATACCATTTCCAACACCTGCCAATCGTTATACCATTTCCAACACCTGCCAATCGTGATACCATTTCCAACACCTGCCAATCGTTATACCATTTCCAACACCTGCCAATCGTTATACCATTTCCAACACCTGCCAATCGTTATACCATTTCCAACACCTGCCAATCGTTATACCATTTCCAACACCTGCCAATCGTGATACCATTTCCAACACCTGCCAATCGTTATACCATTTCCAACACCTGCCAATCGTTATACCATTTCCAACACCTGCCAATCGTTATACCTTTTCCAACCCGGCTGTGCATCACCATCCATTTTATGGAAACAATGAACAGGAGAGATAAAGGTATGTACCCTTGACGGAGACCGACTCCCACATTGAATGGATTCGATTTAGCACCACTTATCCGAACACAGATACTCGGCTATTCCTATAGAGACCTGAGGGCAAGAAGAACTGACCCTCGATCCCATATTTGAACTCCACAATCTCCCTGCATCTCTTTGCCAGACATTTAGCATAGACGTTTCTGGGGAGGCGTAACAAGGAGATCTCTCTGTAATTGGAACAATCTCTCTTGTCTCCCATTTTTGAAAATTGGGATTACCACTTCCGATTGCCATTGCTTAGGAGCATTTCCATAGATCCAAACCACCCGGCACACACGAGTCAGCCAGAAAATACATTCTCTGTTTATGGCTTTTAATATCTCGAGTCGAATTTCATCCGAAGGTGGCGGATGGCTTGCCAGAACAATTCATTTACTGATCTGAAGTCGGGTTCTAGCTTATCACCAAATTCCTCCTATGTCTTGACTTTGGACTGTCCTTGCTGCGATTCCTCGTGACTGCTTGTACGGCAAGTGGAAGAAGGAAGATTTATTTCCAAGCCAAACTTAGTAGGCTCCCTCTTTGCTCGGATAGCATCTTTGACTCCCTGATTGAACCAAAGAGTCACCCTGCCAATTAGCGTCACACTAAACCTCTTTCCCACACATCATTTAATATTTGAAGCAGACATTGCTGAGCTGAACAATCTTTCTTCCGTTTCTACATCATCAGTTTGCTCAGGGAGTTCTCTAAATTTGGATGCAATAGTAATAGCGACTTACTGGATCCTACGCATCGACTGATCTCAGTCGATGCGTAGGAGGAACTCATATATCACTAAGTATGAGTTGTACGATCAACTTAAACATGTGCTGGACCTGGTTCCACTAACGGAAATGACGAACTTCGTTGGTGACCACAATTCTCACGTTGGTTCGGACAGATCTGGTTGAGAGAGTACCATGAGCAACTTTCAGCACGAGGAGATCAACGACAATGGGCTCCGTCTTCCATCATTCTCTCCAGCCATCAACCTCGTCATGGGAACACCCACTTCCAGCATCCTCTGAAACATCAGGCAGGTGTGGTATCACCTCTACTGTTGAATGTTTTCATTGACATCATATGGCAATATTTCGAAGGAAGAGCCGGTGTACAGTTTTACGCCAACAAATCCGATGACAGCGCCACTTCACCGAAGCAATAGATATCTGGCACAACATTGCCTGCTTCGCTCGACCATATTGTTTCAGGATCCATCCGGACAAGACAAAATTCTAACAACAGATGGCTTGCTGGGAATTGTGCACCTTCTTGGCATTCAGATTGAGCAGATCTGCGAGTTCAAGTGTCTCTGCTCACTGGTTGCAGAGTAGAGAGTGGCGTCAACAACAGAGATCAACTGCCGAATGGGGTCTGTGGCTTCTACCTTTGGATCCTTTCGATATTGTGTCTGGAGAAAGAATCATATCTTCCTAAGGAACAAGAGCCATCATCTCCTCACACTGGTTCTACATGTTATTCTCTACAGGGATAAGACCTGGACCATTCTCAAACAAGACTTATGCATGCTCGAGGTATTCTAATGTAATGTCTTCGGCAGATTCTTGGTGTCTCTCTAAGCGACCAAATATCAAAGAACAACATCCGAGAACAATTTCAACAGCAATTGTCAATTGAAAACCAAATCCGGTGACGCAGGATACTATGATTTGACCACGTCTGCAGAATGAGCACCTGAAGACTACAACGTTTTCGTGACAATCGACCTATCCACTGAAGAATACAGCGCAGTGCACCGAATTGAGTGCCTGAAATCGCAGTACCTCGACCTCGACCATAGTAAGACCAGTGCCATCGAGAGAAAATGAGGAAAGAATATTATCATGGGAGTCCATCAGCCAGCGGCACCCTGGAACTGCCAATCTCTTTGACTCTAGGTAGTCTCAAGTTTCAGATAACTAGGTGGTGATCATTTGACAGTTCAGTCACTCTCTTAACCCCAACATCAAGCACAGAATCGAAGAGATCAGAGACAATAACAAAATCAAATATTGATCTCTGTCCCTGTACCCTTTATACCATGCATATTTATGGATGTCTCTGAGCTCGATGAAGGTGTCCATAACATAGCTAGAATAAAGGTCTAATAAGGTCACTAAGTTCGTATTTAGATCAGGATAACCACCATTCCTTCCAATCACTCCTTTCGATATCAAATGGTCAGTGCCAACATGTGCATTGATGTCTTCCATTAGGATATATGACGCATTCTTAACTACATCTCTCACACTGCAATGACTTCATCACGGAAGGATCTGTATTCGGACAAGTTGTTTGGTGCATAAACATGCACCCGTCTTCCCATCCCACACATTTCAGCTTACATTTCAAGAGGTAAAACATATCTCGTCATGATATCCAGTCCATAACACATTCTGAACGCCTGGGGCCTGTGAGTATCTCCACAGCCGCCTGAGCTATCATTTATGGCACCACACCTGGATAGTGTAGTTTCCATCCTCCATCTAACTATACAGTACCAGAGCCATGGAACTTTGTTGAGGAAACCCCGACTATATGCTAGATGATATCTAGCCGATATCATCTACCATCGACAACTAGTTCATGTTCCATGCCTGCAAGAGTTGTGATGTTCTAAGTTCCAATTGTTAAGGTTTGCCCCCTTCCGAACCCTTTTTGGGGTCTCGAGATACACAATATTTGGGCGTCAATCCCACGCCTCCCAGGACAGGTAGCAGGTCCATCACAAGTTTTTCCTGGAGACCGAAATGGTGACGGCACATTGCGTATATTTTTACGAAATATTTTATCAGCAGCGTAGTAACAGATTTTACTAGTATCTTGATAATTATAGAGAAAGACAGATTCGTTCAAAACAACAAGTGAGACGATTTATAAATTTCTGACACCTATAATCTTTACATTTTGTATTTATTTAAACAATAAAAATATTTACAAGCTGCAATTTATCTATGACGTCACTGCGTTTTAAGCTCTTCCCACACATTTATATATACGTACGTATATATGTATACATATATATATATATATATATATATATATATATATATATATATATATATATATATATATGTGTGTGTGTGTGTGTGTGTGTGTGTGTGGGTGGGTGGGTGTGTGTGTGTGTGTGTGTGCGCGCGTGCGTGCGTGCGTGTGTGTGTGTGTATGCCTGTGTGTGTATTTACGTATATACATATATACGTATATATTTACATAAATATATGCATACATGCACATACGTTTCTTATATGTATGCATATATATGGATATATATGTATTTTTATGTGCATAGATGTGTATATATGTATCTCTCTGAGCAGGTGTGTTAAATAGACACACACGAATCTCACAAATCATCAACAACAGGAATTGGTAATGTATACTCTGTTACGTTTATGTAATAATTATGCACGCAGCATAACCTGATGTTTAAGAATTTCGCTCCGCAACCATTATCTCCAATGTTCGAACCAGCTGCGTAGTATCTTAGGCAAGTATCATTTAGTATACTCAGACTTGATCTAAGCCTTTTTAGTAAAGCTGGGTGGACGAAATCTGTTTGGAAGCTCGTTAGATGGAATATTCCTGTAATTCAAATATCCATCTTCTTATACAGTGTGTCACTCTGCATCTCCCAGAGACTTGTGCTAAAGGTGAACGTATCTATACGTACGATTCTCAGTCATTTGTCCATTATGTTCACGGGCAGTCTGTTCAGTTGACCGAATAACTGGAACTTTCATCGTCGAAACTGAAGAAAATCCAGTGCATTCCACAAAATTTCATCATCATCATCATATCTTTTACTGCTATGAACCAGACACGTACTCTTTAAATATTTCTCTCTGCCCATCGAATAATTTGTACAAGCGGGAATGTAAGATTGAACATACGGTTATTGATTTTGTAGGTAAGTCTACTCAACATTGGATTAGTTATATTCGAACGTTCTTAAAGTTAATTAAATGGGAAGTATTTTTAAGGAAACTCATTTCAATTTGTGTATTTCTGCGTCATAAACGTGACGTACGTACAAAATCACATTGAAAGGAAGATTAGCAGAGAAGATTAGCTGACCTCACAATATTCGAAATGAAGAACTGAAAGTGTTAAATTAGAAACATATCCTATTGTTTTTAAATAGAATCCTTTAAAATCCCATGAAATGGAAGTTAATACGTATCATAGTTTGATGATGCAGTATGGAAAGTGTGCTGAAGATAGACGTTCAGAGCATTCTAATTGAATGTGGAAGTATATTACACCAGACGATTGAAACACTATAGGACAGATGAATATCACCTTGATAAATTTATTTAAAAGAAAGACATGTCACCAGTGATGGAATATTATCAGATTAATTGTATTGAAGTATCTAATATTGTTAGCTTCTGCTCTGTATTCAAATTCTGTACATATCATTTTACTAAATAAACTATTTATAAATAATTCACTACAGTTATCTTTTTATGTATATCTATTTCGTCTTTAAATATTAAATATATGCTTATTCGCAATGTTCAACATAATTGATCTATGAGTAGAGAAATGGTAGAGTCGTTCGAATGTTGGATAGAACGCTTTTCCTTACGTGTTCCGGCTCTCTGCTCTCTCCAATTAAATGCCACTGGGTTAACTTTAGCTTTCATCCTTTCGATAACTCGTACTTATTCCGCTATATCTCTTTCTTACTTCCCTCTATCCATCTCTTTCCCTCTTTCTGTGGAAGAGATCGGCTGTGCTCCGACTTGGAGAGAGAGAGAGAGAGAGAGAGAGAGAGAGAGAGAGAGAGAGAGAGAGAGAGAGAGAGAGAGAGAGAGAGAGAGAGAGAGAGAGAGAGAAATGGGGGAGAAATATAGGCTCCGCTAGGTTTTAAGTGCCTAAGGCACGTTGTATATCATGACTGTGTTCTTCGACCCCATCATTTATTTGTATGGCAATAGATTGGTGGAACCGTTAGAGTGTCAGGCAAAATGACTTCCGCTCTATGTTCCGAACATTCATTGCTATCCACTCCATCGAGACCCGATAGGGAATTTCTATTCTAATTTAAAACTTGACGCGAACAACCTTTTATATTCATCCGTCCGGAGTCGATAAAGTAAAACAAAAAGACAAAAATAGTTCAGGATTGGGGCATGCCAGTATTTGGGAGATGGACAAAACAATTTATGCATTTCTTCTGGGTTTTTACGTTGTGAGTTCCAAGATAGATATGACGAAAATACCTCTACCTCAGTTATATTCATGGGCATATTGTTTTATTCTATGAATATTCTCCAGTTATTTCAATGAGACTTTAATAAAATGGCATTGTGGAAGCGTCCAACGTCCTTACTATGTTCTGTCAGGTTTCCACATGATAACTATTTCTATTCAATTGCTATAATAGTTTATATTTATGAAAAAAAAAGAGAAATATAATTCCATGGCCCTCGTGAATATACAAATGGTGGTTCTCAAAAGGAGGGATGAATGTAAATTAAATATAGAAATTATAAGGTAGTGTTAGTTTCCTAAGTTATTAGCTTTATTTTAAGGATTATAATTATAAGTTTAAATATTAGGATTTTATCATAATTCCTGTTCTATAAAGAGCACGTTTTAATTTGTTGTTACTTCATAATTCCGGCAGAGGGAATTGTGAATATTTATGTCCTATGACGGCGAAAAGGATACACTGAAAGAACCTTTCCATTTCATAAGTGTTCTTTCTTGTGCATGAATATCTGCACCCCAGAATCGGCTTAAATCTGTCAATTGGGACAATTTCTTGACTTGAGTAAATCCCTGTTATCTATGAGTGGTTGAGAATATTTGATAATAGATGATATAAGTGTGAATAAGACAATAGTCAGATTTGAAGAGGGAAGCAATTATTCTATTAATTTCTTACCATTGCTACTATCTGCAGGTCGAAACTCCTGGAAGAAGGGAGCTGGATTTGAATTCAGAATCATCACATCCCCTAGATTAGTATTTTATTTATCGACAACTTATGAAACGCAAAGTTAACCTCAGCGGAATTTGAGCTCAGAACGCAATGAAACAGAGAAAGTGGCAAGATATTTAACGCTCTAATGATTGTACCAAATCGCTACCAGCTTACTGGTATATCCTTGTACAAGAGAACCAACAACGAACGTATTTTTTCTTTAAAATCTACTCAAGATTATCTGTTTAGTTTTCAATTACTATGTGTGACAGGAGCTATATATCAGAAGATAAATCCCAATGTGTGGTCCTTGTTTATATTTCCACTTGAAGTGAACTATCGATAAACAAATATAGCCTGTCATCAATCTAAATTATCAAAAAACAAAACAAAACACGTTTCGGATGTGACATCCTTTTGAAAAAATGTATTATCTCTGCAATCTTGATATATTTTCGGCGCTTCTGATCGATGCACCTTCGGATTTTCATTTTCTGCAATATTTTATCTTTGCATATAAAACGTGGTGTGTGTGTGTGTGTGGGGGGGGGGGGCTCCTCCGCCTATTTGAAGATGAGTGCTCTAGTCGTTCCCTAAATGAAATGTCCTCTCCTCTTCATTCTCCTGATATTATTGAGCAAGTGATTGAGCATTCCATAGACACATGTAGACAATATACTGAGATTGTCAATTTGTGACAAATCTGACTTTTTCAATTACTGGTAAATTTTATTAAACAGAGTTCTAAATATATTTTATTTACCCAACTTTACTCGCATTCTCCCATCACAACATTGTATGTAGTGGAATCGAGGTCCTGGCCTTATGATTGTAAAGCAAGCAACTTAATCATTTGGCCATGCTGCATTCAAGAAATTATATATTATATATTCTACACAGCGTAAATCTATTTCTCCTCCTACGTTGGATTTTAAAATTGTGTTGTCAACAGAATGCTCGTGGGAAGCTCATATACTCTCGTTTTCAATATCATAAATCAAGATCTTTATAACTATATAAAAAGCTATCATATTTCATAAAATGATGTATATGAAAAAGAGGGGACTAAGAGATAGCACTGGGAGGTTTGTGAAAGAGAAGAAAAAAGAACTTAGAGATAAAGAATGGGAAACAGTGTGGATATGGAAGAAATTGTGAGAAAAATACGTGCAAATTTAGAGGTGAGGGGACGATATCAGAAAAAAGTAATGCCGAAACAATATGGTAGCCAGAGAAAGCTCAGTAGTAGTAAACAGCAAAATATAAAGACACACTCACACACACACACACACACACACACACACACACATACAACACATACACACACCCACACACACGGGGTAGATAAAATAAAGTACCAGTAAAACACTGGGGTAATAGCTGGCCTTGTGCCACAAGTAGAAACAATTATATATATATATATATATATATATATATATATAATTGTTTCTACTTTTGGCACAAGGCCTGCATTTACTCAGTGTATTACTGGTATTTATTTTATCGACCCCGTAAGGATGAAAGGCAAACTTAACCTCGGTGGGAATTGAACTCAGAATGGCAAGGGCCGTTATTTTAAATTTTGTTTAATTTACAATTAGTTTAAATTTTGAAGTTCGGACTGATCTGCGGAAAAAGTTTGTATTTTGAAATTTAAACGTGTCTAGGTACCAAGGCCTTTTGCCGTTATGTGTTTGTGAGTATTGATTTATTATTTTTTAGATCGACACAGGCAGACTATATGTATTTGAATTAAGATATTTCATTCTAGCTATTTTATTGTCAATTACAACAAAAACACGTAAGTGTTTATCATATATTAATTTATACTGCTCAGAAATGATTCTTAGAGCTAAAATAATTGTAAATGACCCCATTGAGTGTAAACTCTAAATTATATTATATTATATATATATATATATATATATATTTTGCAACAATTCTAGTCCTGTAGAAGTAATTTATATATACACACACACATACATGCATACATAAATACATACACGACTTACGAAAGTAATTTCAGCGATCACACTCAATGAATCAATGAGGATGCTGTTTTGAAATTGCATCTTGATGTTTAGATTGCAAACACCATAGGTAAATAATAAGTCCAGTGATTGTGTTTAGGTAAGAATACGTTATGTATCTAGCTCCTAGACGGATTCCGTTTCTGTGTAATATTCTGTCGAAAAACAGTTATTAAAACTGAGGTGTCCATAAAATTGTGTATGCAATTTGGCAATTGAACGTCCTCAGCAGGTTAACGCCCAACTGAGTCCATATGTGATCAGTGTGTGCATACTAGCACGTATTGCTCCGATAAATCTAGCAGTCAATCACTAACATAAACCGTCACCTCTAAACACATCTTTGTATATATATATATATATATATATGAAAAAGTTTGTCCTCATCAGTGGCCATCCAACCGTCGTAGGCATTTCGTCGCATTAAAGGCCATATACCTCAGGTTGGTGCGAGCAACGGCTAAAAAAAAGTCGTTGGGACACGTAAATAAAGGGGACGCTAGGGTAAACAAACAAAATGGTTTAAGCAGCAGAAAGTGATGAAGAAGGAAACAAGTCCCAGATTTCTATGAATATAAATTCGGTGGAATCGTGAACGAGAGAATAAAGACCATCAAACCTGGTTGAAATGTGAGCAAGGAAGGAATTTCGCACAGATCTAACGGGAGGAAGAAAGGGTCTGGTCTGCGAATTCGGTAAACATAAGTTCTGTGAAGTCGCAGACGAGAGAGAGAAAAAAAATTCATACCGGCTTTGCCAAGTGCCCGCGAGAAAAGGATTACGGACAGGTCAAACGGAAAGAAAGGGGAGGAGGAGAGGTAGTGACAGAGAGTGAGTGAGTGAAAGGTGAGGAAGAGGCTAACAGAGAGAGAGACTGCTAGAAAGGGTAAAGACACAAAGAACGAAACAGACTGGTGGCAGCGGAGGAAAAAATATGTGTAAATATGATAATAATGGAGCTGCGGCGCTGCAAATAGGTTACATATGAAAAAGTTTGTCCTCATCAGTGACCATCCAACCGTCGTAGGCATTTCATCGCATTAAAGGCCATATACCTCAGGTTGGTGCGAGCAACGGCTAAAAAAGTCGTTTGGACACGTAAATAAAGGGGACGCTAGGGTAAACAAACAAAATGGTTTAAGCAGCAGAAAGTGATGAAGAAGGAAACAAGTCCCAGATTTCTATGAATATAAATTCGGTGGAATCGTGAACGAGAGAATAAAGACCATCAAACCTGGTTGAAATGTGAGCAAGGAAGGAATTTCGCACAGGTCTAACGGGAGGAAGAAGGGGTCTGGTCTGCGAATTCGGTAAACATAAGTTCTGTGAAGTCGCAGACGAGAGAGAGAGAGAGAAAAAATTCATACCGGCTTGGCCAGGTGCCCGCGAGAAAAGGATTACGGACAGGTCAAACGGGAAGAAAGGAGAGGAGGAGAGGTAGTGACAGAGAGTGAGTGAGTGAAAGCTGAGGAAGAGGCTAACAGAGAGAGAGACTGCTAGAAAGGGTAAAGACACAAAGAAATATATATATATATATATATATATATATATAGTTAAAAGAATAGAGGTGTAACACACAAGTTATTATATATTGGTAAACGGAATAGAAAATGCTGACAAATTGTTCACAGTTGAAAAGTGGTTTAATTAGGAATAAAAGAGTATTAGTGATTGTATGGGTTAGTATTCAGTTGTGGTTTTAAGTTTTTAAGTGTTTACCGGTTGCGCATTTCTAAATGCTTTTCAAAAATAATTTTGAGATAGAGTGTCCGTGCAACAGATCAGAGCAAACAGCACGGACACTCTATCTCAAAATTATTTTTGAAAAGCATTTAGAAATGCGCAACCGGTAAAAACTTAAAAACTTAAAACCACAACTGAATACTAACCCATACAATCACTAATACTCTTTTATTCCTAATTAAACCATTTTTCAACTGTGAAAAATTTGTCAGCATTTTCTATTCCGTTTACCAATATATATATATATATATATATATATATATATATATATATATATATATATATATATATACATATATATATACATATATATATATATATAAATGGAAAAAATGAAACGAAATTTCATTTCTCACTCTTAGTACGGCTGTTACTTAAATATAAGTATCTGTACGTTCATACATATGTGTATACAGACGTACAGTAGTATGTATATATATATACATACATGCACACATATATACATGTAGATGTTCGGTAAAAACGATACCTACATGTATATATACATACTACTGTACGTCTGTATTCATATATGTATGTACGTATACATACTTTTATATATATATATATATATATATATATATATAAAGATTTACATATATATATAAAGTCATAGATATGTATGTGTGTTTTGCAACCGGTCACGTTGTGGCTCAATGAGAAGTTAATAAATTAAATTAAATAATCACAGCTATATATCATAAAATACGTCTTTAGAATCACTAGATATAATATATACCATTTCCTCTGCCAATTAGTATAATTAACCAATATAAAATATCAATTAGACCAAGCTATAAGAATAAAGGCTCCTATGAAGAAATCTCCGACAAATAACCGAAAGCAGCCCCTTCGCGGTGGCTACAATCGATTATTTATCTAACATTTCGAGAGCATGTAAAAATCGACAGGATATACAGTCAACTAAACACAATTAGGTGTAAAATTGAACTTAGAAGAATTGCGTACATACCTAATTACCTCTACCATGGTTTCATCCGTATTTTAAGACATCCGCTAACAAGGAATGTCCAGAGCTTCGGAATCATCAGGAGCGAGCTCAAAATAAGACATTTAATTTTCCAAAGTGTTCGCGCCAAAAATAGATTAAAAAATGGCTAAGAATCGTGCGTGGCAGCGATCAAGTTAGAAAGGATTTGATTAGTTGCTTACGGCGGGTAGGCTTATTGCTAGAAAGCGCAGCCTAATACCGCCAAATTGTATCTCAAACTAACGGGAGATGATTACATATAAAGATTTACATATATATATAAAGTCATAGATATGTATGTGTGTTTTGCAACCGGTCACATTGTGGCTCAATGAGAAATTAATAAATTAAATTAAATAATCACAGCTATATATCATAAAATATGTCTTTAGAATCACTAGATATAATATATACCATTTCCTCTCCCAATTAGTATAATTAACCATATAAAAAATCAATTAGACCAAGCTATAAGAATAAAGACTCCTATGAAGAAATCTGATTCTAAAGACATATTTTATGATATATAGCTCTGATTATTTAATTTAATTTATTAATTTCTCATTGAGCCACAACGTGACCGGTTGCAAAACACACATATATATCTATGACTTTATATATATACGTAAATCTTTATATGTAATAATCTCCCGTTATGTTGAGATACAATTTGGCGGTATTAGGCCGCGCTTTCTAGCAATAAGCCTACCCGCGTAAGCAACTAATCACATCCTTTCTGACTTGACCGCTGCCACGTCACAATTCTTAGCCATTTTTTAATCTATTTTTGGCGCGATCACTTTGGGAAATTAAATGTCTTATTTTGAGCTCGCTCCTGGTGATTCCGAAGCTCTGGACATTCCTTGTTATCGGATGTCTTAAAATACGGATGAAACCATGATAGAGGTAATTAGGTATGTACGCAATTCTTCTAATTTCAATTTTACACCTAATTGTGTTTAGTTGACTGTATATCTGGTCGATTTCTTTCACATGCTGTACGAAAATGTTGAGATAAATAATCTATTGTAGCCACCGTGAGTCGAATGGGGCTGCTCTTTCCGGGTCTATATTGGAGCTTCCTATCATATAGCTTCATTTCTAATAGCGCTTTATCTCTCTGTCTTAGCTTGGTCTCTATTTTCTATATGGTTAATTATACTAATTGGGAGAGGAAATGGTAGATATTATATCTAGTGATTCTAAAGACATATTTTATGATATATATATGTGTATATATATATATATATATATATATATATATATATATATATATATATATATATATATATATATATATATATATATATATATATATATGGGGTAACAAGTTATCGTTACAGGTAATCCAGTTAGAGGTTGTGAGTACTCTGCGTCGTGGATAGTTTTAACGTACGGCTTTGTTTAATTCAACAAGATGTTTCCAGAGATAGGCAGCGAGTTCGCGACAATTCCTATGTAGGTTATACTTGGAGTAATAATAGTGAAAGAATGAAGAGTAACATGGTTGGCTGTACAACAAGGGGCTTTATTTCAGGTATTAACAATTGTTTCATTGATCAGGTGAGTCTAGAGGTCGCTAGTCGCTCGAAGTTGCGTCACACTATCTCCATTACATTATTTACCTCTGACGGGTGGTGGATTGGCAGTATCGGTAGAGGGTCGGACGCCATGCTTTCCAGCATAGTTACGCCCTTTACGATCTGAGTTCAAAACCCGCCGAGGTTAACTTTGCCTTTCATCCTTACGGGGTCGATAAAATAAAGTACCAGTAATGTACTGGGTAATTGATGGCCTTGTGCCAAAGGTGGAAACAATTATTCACCTCTGACCAGCTCATCAGAATATGTGTGCATGTGTATGAATATGCGCGGGGACATAGGGATAGTGGGGCTAGATACCCGATCGCTAGATACCCCTAGAATTTCTCAGGGCATTCTTTTAGGAGAAGGAAACTCAAGAAACTGGTATAAGTCCGACATAAAACCTGCATCTCAGTAGTTACCGATGTTGTTGATCTGTTCTTCTTTTCGGGTTATAGCTACTGTCGCTCAGAGAGTGGGTTTGGTTCAGTGCACAGTCTTTCCTCACTTTAAAAAAAATCTTCACGCACATGTATTTCACGATACAATTAATTAATAATTATAAAAATGGTATATCGTGAAATGGCCATACTCAATAACGAGGGGGAAGCTATCATATATATATATTGTTTTGCACTAAGCAGCCGAAGTGTATGATAAAGATATGTCTACATTCATTATGGGAATAATCTTGAAATATTTAGCTAATATTCTAGTCTTGAAATCCAGTTAAAAATGTGCAGAAAAATACTTATATTCAGCAAGTTTAGAAGTCTATATACTAAAAATGTGTAAGTTTATGTATATATATATTTAAGCATTTAAGCAATCTCGGTTAATTTTTATACCGATAAAATATTATCACATATATATATATATGTGTGTGTGTGTGTGTTTGTGTTAGGGTTACACTGATTAACTGTCAATAATCAATATCTATGTTTTTTAGCCGATTAATTGGCTTTGATGACAAGAAACGATGGATAACAGAAATATTTTGAATTAACGATGACTGAACTTGAAATCAGAACGTAGAGTACCAGAACAAATATAGCGCTAATTAATATAACGCCCTAACTACTCTGCCAACTCTTCATCATATTATAATGTGATGGGAGATTAAGAAGACAGACGGAGAGATAGGAAAGATGAAGGAAAAATAAAGAAAATGGAATATGTATTAAGAGTAAGATTAAGGTGACAGTAAATATTATAGACATGCGGTAATAAAAGTTTTAGCGTCAAAGACAAGATTTGGTAGTATGTACAATATTACAACGACAACTAATCATTTGAAACATGTACACATTGGTTAAGTAATAGTAGAGGAAAAATGACTAGTAGGATTACAGGAATAAAGCGAGAATTAACGAGGTTTGAAGGAAATGTTAATCTCTTGGGTCGTATTTTAATGAGAGATATTACTTTGAAGGTCTGAAATGCCGCGGGACAAATTTTCCACTACATTGTCTGAAATGTTCGAGTAAAGCCAGTCATAAGTAGAAGTATTAGAGCTTCGTGGTAGCTTCTTAAGCTATATAAAACTTTTAAATAATTGTTTTGTTTGAAATATTAGAAGAATATTAAAGTTTAATTAATGTCGGATTTTCAGCTTTCGTCATTTCTCATTTCTGTCTTTTCTCAACTCTTCAGCACATTTATTGAAGTTTAGAATCCTATATGTGAATATGTTTCATAACATATCAACTTTTCTCGCGAAATTTGATAACACTATACAATATTATCGACAACGTATGAATAAATATCAAAAACTGTAACGTACGCGCACGCATTTAAAAAATATATATATTTAGAATTTCATATTCATACTGTTATTAAAGTTCAAATTCTATACAGATATTGTGCGGTTGGTGAGTTGGCAGACACAATAAAAGATCGATATAAACTTTGGCGTTGGCGTTCAGCTTCTTGGGCTCTGAATTCAAATCTTGCTGACGTCTTTGTGTTTTAGTGCAAGCAAAAGGAACGTGCTCGTCAAATCGTAAATTACAAAGGCTCGCAGTATGTTGGATCCCCTATGACAAGGTAAACAACACAATTGTGAAAATCATTTATACCTATAGTAAAGAATACAATAGACACATAGGCTTTATAAAAAAAAATCTCTTAACAATACACTACTGAATTTGACAGGGAAACGGCAGGATGGAATCACAATCTACATGTCCCGAAGTAGTGAGCCTTTTATTTGGGATACACAATTATAACAGCCTTAAAAGGTTGGCGAATCATCAAACAGTTATACAAGTGAAGTTCAAATAGGGATGTGTTGGGGTCAAACAACAATTATCAAGGCCGGCGCTGCATTTAAAAAAATTCAGCATTAAAAAACGCGTTTTCAGAGAAAGAACTATCAAAAGCTACGTTTGTCAGCTTGTTAATCGATACGCTGAAATGATTTTATTTGGGAGACTGAGGCGCATAATTATGAGAAGAGGAAACAAAATGAAGGGTTAGTCTACGATGATAAGTACCCAGGTGCTGGCCTTGAAAAATAGCAACAAAATACAACAGCCACAACAATAAAAAAAACAACACCTTCAATAAAGAAATTCAACCACAACAGTAACAACAAAATAACAGTAATATAGTGTATCACCGACACAATAATGAGCCAACGCAGTAGCCTGTTTTTAGTCCCTTGCCATAGTAATTATCCGTTACATACATATAGCCCATAAGACTCAGAAAGATTGCCTAAGAGCTATTAGAATGCATTAGATAATAACTCTGCTTGATCAGAGTTGACTTGGGGCTAAGCAATAAGAAAAACAATAATGTATATAACGAGGTGATGACGCTGCCTCAGCGGTATTGAATTCTCATTTCGGACCGTGTGGTGCACTATCTACGTGCGAAAAACACGCTAGTGTACGTTGCTGCAGTTCACTCAGTTGTAGAAATGAGTTGTGATATCACTGGTGCCAAGCTATAGTAATATTTACCTCTTCCATCAACAACATCAATGGCGTGGAGATGAAAAACTGACATGCATAGATGACTGCTGATCTTCCACTAAAACCTTACTCGAGCTTCTTCCTCAGAAGGAAAACTATGTTCGAAAGCCCTTGCTTATTTGTGACCAAAATTCGTCTTAAGACCATCGCGTACCGATGAATTAGCATAACAGAAATTTTCGCACAAGGCGATCTGGAATTTTGCGGTTACTTGGCATACTAAAAGGTAGCATCTAAACCATCTTCCTTTCATACAATAATCTTTTCCTAATAAACAAAGGACAAATTGAAGAGTCTAAACTTATACACACAATGCCCGAATAAAACAAATTACTTGATGCATACGGATGGTATATTAAAATCATTGGTTGGCTCCATTAGGACCAAGCTAATGTTAAACCACAACCACATGACACTACATATGAATGTTAGAACTTTCATTCATAAATAACCTAGTGGCAGTGTCACAATTCGATCGTATATTAATTTATGGACACCGAATTGTAGTGTTCGACATGAACCTTTATCCTGTTGTTCGTAGATTAATTGATGGAAATGATTTTCAGGGCGTTTTGATTGTTAAGCTCTCATGTGACAATAAAACCAAACAAAACGTAATTCGATTATTCCGGAAAAGAGAAATATATTTCGTAGAACTATTTAGGCATAAAGTAGATACTATAAAACCCAATTAGTGGTATCTCTAATATTACGGAAGTTTGTGCGGGAAAGTAATATTAAAACGAACATTAATTCTCTTCTGAAAGCATCACATTAGATGTATTCCTTTTGATAATGAGTGCGTTCCTTTTTAAATAGTTTTTCTTAATATTTGAAATACAATGTTTAAAAGAATGATTTTCATATGTTCATAATTCTGGAAACAACACAAATATAAATAATATTTGGACATACGAAAATGCCAGGACATGATACTGAATAAATTGCTAATTTTACACAGTTTAAAAGGGAATAATACTTGCCTGAAATGGCAATCAGCCAAAATGTGTTTCGATTGAACATTTTGGCCCGAATTTAGCAATAAATTCTTTCTGATAAATTGTTCAACTAACAGTCAATCATCATTTGGTACTTGTGTAGATTAAGCTATAAGTAGAGAATTTACAGCTAAGTTTTTGCAGCACTCAGAAGCAAGCATTTCCAATAATATAACTCCAATTTATGAGTATCTATAGAAACTTCTGAACATAACTTATATTTTATAACAGCGTATTAATTTTCACAGGCAATAAATTCGAAGAGCTTCTGGTTTCATTTAGTTTTCTATTTGATATATCAATTTGATCTGCTTTCTGATATTGTCTACTATTCCTTTGTATGTATTATGTTGAAGTACGTTCACTGATCGATCGTCCTGTTCATTCATTTCTATAGATGATCCTCCCCCAACACCAGTACTCGATAGGGTTTTTCCTTTGGACTATTGTAATTTAAACCTATATGCTATAAATATTTTAGATTTATGTAATTAGGGAAAGGATTATTTTTTGAAAGGGAAGAATTGGCGTCTTTAAAAAGGATATTCTGATTACAAGGATTACTATGTATGCTCAAAGCTGCAATTCTAGAATTTGAATAAGTAAACAGCTAGCAATAATGTTCTGTTCGGTATATCTCCCTAAATACGTTGGCTACAATCCCCCATCAGCACAAATAGAGACTGTTAGCTTTCTTCAAAGTGCACGAGTTCAAAGAATAAATATGTTTATGTGTCAAACTACGATATGATAGTAATTCATTATCAAATTAAGAAAGGTACCAATTTTCCCCAATTTACTTATGGCTTTAATTTTTATTAATGTTATTGATATAATGACTACCTGAGAAGTATATTAGTCACAAAAACATATTACAATATGATGAACGCGTATTTTGAAACTCATTTATTTTATATATATATATATAAAGTATTAGAATCATATAATCATATGCAAAATATATACAAAGTGTTGTTAAGGGAGATGCATTGCTATTAGTGCCATACGAAAATTAATCTTAGATGAAGTGATGAGTAGAAAAAGGGAGGGAAATGTATATATATATATATAAATAAATATATATATATATATATATATATATATATATATATATATATTTCGTTGCTCTGGTATTGTGTGTTAGGTTTTGCCTACCACAATGTTCAATTTGTCAAGCTATTTAAGCGTATGTTGTTACTCTGAGGACCTACCCTTACCGAGTGATTTGCTAACTCATTCATATTGTAGATGGACTTTGCTTGCCCACAGCCAAAGCTTCGATTTTGCTAAGCCCCCACATGTATATATATATATATATATATATATATACATTTCCTTCCCTTTTTCCAGTCATCACTTCATCTAAGATTAATGTTCGTATGACACTAATAGCAATGCATCTCCCTTAACAACACTGTGTATATATTTTGCATATGATTATATGATTCTAATACTTTTCTGAGAGCTTTACTAAGAAATGCATCAATATGTGATGCATTTCTTAACAGCTCTACCGAAAGTAGTGAAATCCAGATGAATAATCATATTTCGATATGGTTGCAAATATTTTTGCTTATATAATATATTGTCGCACAGTTACCCTCTTACAATCGTGTATATATATATATGTGTGTGTGTGTGTGTGTGCGTGTGTGTGTAAAAAAAAAAAAAAAATATATATATATATATTGCAGCATATCTAAATTAAATTCATCTTCTAGCGACCTCTCTCTCTCTCCCTCTCTCTCTCTCCCTCTCTCTCATCTCCCTCTCTCTCTCTCTCTCTCTCTCTCTCTCTATATATATATATATATATATATATATATATATATATATATATATAGTTTCGTCTCTAAATACATTATGTATGAAACCCGCATTTACACGGCCATCTATATCGATGTATTATATGCCTATTACATTAATATCTAACAATTTATATATGTTTTATATTAATGAATAAATCTCAAAATATTTCGCGTAAATGTCTTTCTCTCTTATAATTTCCTGCAGATTATTTTTTATATATGCAATACAGAAATATATGGTATAAATGAATCTGTATGTGTCTGTTTGTGAAGAATGTGTGGTATAATATAAACGAATACACACACACATAGACATATATATATATATATATACATATATATATATATATGTGTGTGTGTGTGTGTTTGTTTGTGTGTGTGAGTGTGTACACATGTATTCGTTTTTATCTATCTATCTATTTATTTATCTGTCTCTCTCTCTCTCTCTCTCTCTGTCTATATATATATATATATTTAGAGAGAGAGAGAGAGAGAGAGAGAGAGAGAGAGAGAGAGAGAGAGAGAGAGAGAGAGAGAGAGAGAGAAATAGATAGATAGATAGATAGATAGATAGATAGATAGATAGATAGATAGAGAGATTGATAGATAGATAGATTCATGAATTCAAATATATGTTGCACGTGCAGGGAAATTTGTTTTCCTATAAATACGTATTGATTTCTTTATTCATTTGGTTGTGCAAGAATTTCTTTGATAGAGGTAAACCTAATTTATTTGTATAGAAAGATCTGTTAATATATGAATACGATAATTTTTCGTCTACGTATGTATGCTATATGTAAATGAAGATGAATGTGTACAGGTAAAAGTCTATAACTTCGTCTCTGTTACGAAACTCTAGCTTCTGGAGGCACTGTGAACCCCAGTTATTAAAACTATATATATATATATTTTTTTTTATATCCTCAAATATATCTGCGTGGTTAAGATGATAGTTTCACAATGGCGTGTTTCTGAGTTCCATTCCTGGGACGGATGATGCATTGTGTTCTTGAGCAAGGCACATTATGTCCCATTGCTGTAGTAGACTCAGCTGGAGAATTAAGTTTTGAGGTCACATATGACAGGCTGTAGCAGCCTTTGTCTTTCTCATAGACAAATTTGATGGCGTCGAGAGGAAAGACATGCATGCTTGGATGACTGCTGTTCTTCCACAAAATCATGTTGCCCGGTTTTCTGTCTCGGAGAGAAACAGTGTTGGTGCAAGCCCCTTGGTCATTCGTGACCGAAAAGGGTCTTTATGTACTCATACGACAACCTACTGGCCAATGAAATGGTGGTTGAGTGAATTCTGTCATTTATATGTATCGTGCAGATAATGGTCTTTCCACAGCAATTTCTGAGCTCGACCTTTCCTGTTTGTGATTTGAAGGTGATAGTTAGTTCTTGAGGGTCAGCTTTTGTTTCTGCTTGCAGCGCAGTGTCTTGTGCGTCATCCAGATCACGAAGTCTTTCTGTTTTTCTCCACTGCAGGAAAAGTGCAGAGAGAACTGCACATGTATAAACATGAACACATGAAAGTGTGCAGATATGTACGCACATACACACAGATACACACATATTTACACACATACATATGTATATATATATATATATATATATATATATATATATATATATATATATATATATCATTCGTATACAAATATTATACATATATATGCACACGCACAAACAAACACAAATATACACTCACAAATGCATACACAAAAACAGTGAAACACATATATGATGGAGCTGTCGTCAATTTAGGCGATGAGCTTCCAGTTCTTCGATCAACTGAATGTTGAACTCGTGAATTAATATGTAGACCCCTGCA